>JAFMSR010000004.1:33906846-34108171 GCA_022818135.1 Saxidomus purpurata
TGGCCTTCGGCATCTAAATTCCACATAGTGATATACAAAAATGTACTAAACAGTATATCACTCAAAAGTAAAATATATTTGCTAAATATAAAAATGTATTATAGTAACGTGTTCAACATTTTAATCAAAGTAATTGATACCGTTTTAAAATTGAGTTGAATTCTAACGAAGAACCAGGTTATTCTAATAAATCCTGGTAGAACGAAAATAGAAATACAAAAAACATGTAAAACGAAAAGACAACACAACATATATATTTAGGTACAATACTAGTTAGATTTAGGTACCAAGGTAAAAAAAGTTAACATTGTGACATCGAAATATGCAAATGTCGGCCATATTGAAATTTACATAAACAACGTATGGTTTTGAACAAGCAGAAGAAACTGCACATAAAAGGACACGCAAAAATTAACGCCGTTCTCAGCGTTTTTGAGTGGCTAAACTGACGGCCATCGGTCGTGTCTGGTGTTTAAAAACTGTGTTTAAAAACTGAACTTGGACATCATATAACTTATTTGCCCCTGAATGTTTTTGTTAGATTTACTTCGAAATATTTTTGAAAAACTTTAAAATGATGACGAAAATACAAGGTTACTTTCACAGCAGATATGAAATTGATGCACACAACACCCTTACCTTCCCTGCCCCTCAGTTTTTGTTGCATTTTTGACGGTTTTAATTATTTTCATTTTCCAAGCAATCTGTAGGTCCGGGCCTGATGTGCCTAATACATGTTAGCAGCCGCGCTCCTGACATCCACATGTATTATAGTTTCCATTTTAACTGAACGCTCTTGCTATGTACAATTGTACATGTAGAAGAAGACTGTTGGGAATCAATGCTTTAAACCTGTTAAATTTGTTCAATAGTGGGTCGTGTGTCTTAACTTACAGATTGCAATTGCTTCTAATCTGGCATTTTAACACCAACATATAGACAATATTGTAAAATCAGATTGTAAATTGCAGCAATCTCCCAAAAGAAAAAAAAAAGATAACAATAGAACAGAAAAAAATGATAATGAGTAATACTAACTAGTTCATAACCATCTCTAAGGAATCAAAAACGAAATTCATTAGGTCATGTATGTTTCAAAAATTGAAAAGCAATTTTAAACTCTATGATGAACTAAAACCGAGATCATTTCAATTTCTTGAATAAAGTATATAAGAAATTAATTTTAAAGTGATACGAGTTCAAAGTACAGTTCAAAATGACCATGACAATTTAAGGAAGAAATTAATCACCGATTTATTTTCCTTGAATAGTGAAAATTGCCATAGTTATAACAAGAATATTTGAATAGGTGTAACAAATTCACTTACACTGAATAAGTACTATAGAGGAAGTCTTTACATATTGATTTTTGTGTATCCTAATCAAACATTGAAAATCAAACATTTCTGTAACATATACATGTATTTATATCTGTCACTGAGAGAAACCACTCAGTGTTACATATTTACATGTTTTGAAAATTTATTCTCAGTCAAATTTCAATAAAGGCATTTCAAAGAGTAATATTTTGAAATCTTTTCGATGTTTTCTAGGAAATAAATCTTTCTAAAGTTAAATATAAAGCAATGAATGGAAATGGCTCAAGTCCCCTGGTGGTCATGTATTAATGAATCAACATTCCTTGACCAATAGTTGCAGAGGAGATTATAGCACAGGAAACATCATGTAAACATATACTCAGAATCGAACTTGTTGTTCCAGAGAAAAGTATTTTAGTCTAAACATAAATTCTGTGACACGGCTCACGTTATCATGCAGATATGGTCAACTTATAATAAAATAAATCACCATGATAATAGTATGCAAACATATGGTATGAAAACGTAAGTCGTACAGGAATAGCAGATCCTCTGAAAATGTCATGTATTAGATTGTAAAAGCAGCAATTCGCATTGTAAAAGAGAATACTAGGGTAAACCTAGCTGAAAAAAAAGTTGAGAGAGAATACATAATAACAATCAAAAATCCCTTTTACCAGCTGTCCATGAACAACAAATTAATATGAAATGAATTTTTATATGATACATACACTTACAAATAGTTGTGCAATCGTTGTTTGTATCGCAATAGTAAACAAGAGGGCCAGGATAACACTACGAGGGGTGTTCCAAAAATAATGTCATTTGTGCATTATCTCGTGAATATCGTGTGCTATGTACTATAAACCACTTCGGACCGATAGAATAATCACTGAAGCATTACACAGGTGAAAATCTCGTTCACAATTTCACTGACCTTGATACAGTGTACATTGCTTTATAGCGTATTCATTACACTATACATGAAATGACTGGTAGACGATGTGCTTGAAATTAGGGCTTATATAAAAGGTCGGACATTACTCGGCATAAAGCCTGTAGATATTCACCGTGAGGTGTGCGACATTTATGGGGAGGGTGAAATGTCTCACAGATCTATTTGTAGGTGGGTTGCTAAATTTAACACCGGTCAGCAGCAAGTCAAAGATGCTACTCGCCCAGGTCGTCCTGCAACAACAACGACGAAAAGCAACATAGAAAAAAATCAGGAATATGCTGAACAAAGATGCCCGATACACTGTGAGGGATTTAGCACGGTTGACGAACTTGTCTTTAGCACGAGTTCATGGTATTTTAAAGAAACATCTTCAACTTCGGAAAATAAATGCAAGATGGATACCCCATTTGCTAACAGACGAACAAAAGAGAACCAGTGTTGCAAATGCAAAAAAGCTTCTCAAAATGTATCCCAAATATAACAAAAAGGCTTTCCACAACTTCGTTACTGGTGATGAGACATGGGTTTACTATTTTGAGCCAAAGCGGAAATGTTCAAATAGAATTTGGGCCACTAAAATTGCAAAACGTCCAAGTATTGCCAAGCGCCATCGCACTGTTAAGAAAGTTTTGTATGTGATTTTCTTTGATAATAAGGGACCAGTAATGCAAATTCCGGTACCAAAAGGCAGAACGGTAACAGCAAAGTTCTACAAAAATGTTGTTCTGAAAAATTTAAAGTCCTGCTACAAACGCCGCCGCCCAAGCACATGAATCAAGTACCTCCGGCTTTTGCATGATAATGCCCCCGCTCATAAGGCTAGGCTTGTGACCGAGTTTTTGGCATCAGAAAAAGTTACTGTCCTTCCGCATCCTCAATATTCACCAGACCTGGCCCCTTGTGACTTTTTCTTGTTTCCAAAACTCAAATTCCAACTGTCTGGAAAGAGATACAAGTCGAGAAATGCCCTTGGGTCTGCTGTTTATCAGTACCTAATGAGTGTCCCCATTAAAGAGTATGAACTCTGCTTTCAAAGTTGGATTGAGCGACTCAAACGGTGTGTTCAGGTAGGTGGGGAGTATTTTGAGGGCCAGAGAAATTTAAAATGATGAAAATACTTTTAGTTTAGGAAAACAAAGGCAAATGACATTATTTTTGGAACACCCCTCATATATCATTCACCAGGCTAAATTACAAGAGCTTCACAGAAAATAAAGTGGAAGTACGGAACATTGCAAAAAGTAGGTAAATAGATGTCCCTAAGATGTTCCAACTTTACCTATAGGTCGAATGACCCATTCGACCTAGAGGTAAAGTTGGAACATCTTAGAGAGAGTGCTACGTACCAAATATCTAAGCTCTAGACGTTGCAATTGTAAAATAATCATCCCCGAAGGTGTAGCCGTAATAATTATGAACACTGTCGGTAGAGGAAAACTGGGCGATGCTCCATACCAAATTAATAAATTCTAGGCATTTTCGGCGTGGCCATGCATGATCTTTATGAATAGTGGTCAGAATGATTGTCTTGATGAAGTCTAGGTCGAGTAAAAATATGGGTTATCTCTGAAGTAAAGGTTAATAGGTAAAATCTCAGAAATAAAATCTCAGAAAAAAATGTGTCTGCAATAGAGACTGAATGTTTCATTGGATCTTCATAAAACTTGGTTAAAATTATTGCTTTGATGAAGTCTTAATTCTAAATTGAGTTCGAATATGGTTCATAATTGGTAAATAATCTAGATCACCAGGTCAAATCGTAGCTAAAACTTTTTGTTCTGACCTTTTGACCTACTGTTTGTCCTTTGGAGCAATGGAAACACAGGTGAGCGATATGGGGTCTCCATGGACCTCTTAAGTTTTATTATTGTTTCCATGCTAAACATATGACCCCCGGACGAGGCCAATTTTGACCCCAGGGCATAATTTGAACAATCTTGATAGAAGGTATACTAGACAGTGCCACACACCAAATATCTAAGCTCTAGGCCTTGCGTTTTTGAAGAATATTTTTATATGTATTGCCATAGCAACCAGAGTCGGCATGGCATGGCATCCCTGTCAATTTTCATCAATATTTTTCAAGTGGTTTCAGAGATGTCGTTTGAAGGAAATTGTAAATGGACGAACGACATACGGTGGGCTGTCACAAAAGTTTATCCTGGGACTGTTTGTGCCAGATAAGCTTACAAGAAGTGTTACAGTATCGACATTCCTTAATAGGATTTTTGATTATTCTCAGATGGTTCCGGTTCAGATTTTTGTTTTATCATCGTTTGTTTATACTCTTCCAAAAGTGTTCATATGCAGGTAGATGATGCAACTGTAAATGTCGCCTTTCTGTTTACATCACACTCTGACGCACTTAAATATAGGTGCCTAATTGTGGGGTTTGTTACTAAATATCGAACTTTCGTTATATAACTATACAATCTGCATATGCACATGTCTGAAAATATTTAATGGTTCATGGTATTGTAAATTAGATCTACGTTGTTTATCTACTTGCAAGTCGTCGTCGGTAAATTCGGCGTTTGCAATATGTAACCAGTACCGTAAAACATTCAAATATATATGTAAAGTTGCTTTTTGTACATTTTATGGGTAGATAGCGATTTATTTTTTCTTATTAACACTTTTTTCAGGATGTGTTTTGGGAGAGTTATAATAAACTTGATTAGTTCTAATGAAAACGTGCTATTTGTTTTATAATACAGATTTTTGTGATCTTTTTATAGGTTTATTTAGTAAATGGGTATCATTATTTGTTTATTCTGCTACTGTCATGCCATTTTTCAACTTGTCACTTTATCTCATTTTCTCTGCGGTCATATCATTGATATAGACATTTTTCATCTTGAAAGCCCGATAAATCTTGATCTTTAAGTCAGCTAGCAATCAAACAAAACCATGATGAAATATTCAAACGTTTCCTGTTTGCCTACACGGAAAACATTACTGAGACCTGTAAATTAAATGCTTTCTGGCGACGATGAAGTTGTTCTAATACAATAATGTGTTTCGTTGAATTATTTATTTTGACGTAATTCAAATACATTAGGTTGATTAGTTTAAACATATTTATTCGTCAATTTACAAAGAATGTAGTTAGCATAATACATACATCAAGTAAAGACGAGTGGATAAAACCGAAAGCTTCAACTTATTTAAGGTTCTTTCCACCACACAGGAATTCACGGTGTTCGAGGTTATGGTATTTCTCTTACAAAGTTAACGATGAATTGTCTGAGGCGACGTTGTATTAAAGGCGATTGAAAAAGTAGTAGAGAATGATAAAACAGTACAATAATGTAGAAAGAGAACTATGAAAGAGTTATAAGTTGAAAGAATTAGAGCGATAAATTATTTGATTAGCAAATCATATTTAAAGGTACAGACACACATTGAATAAGCCATTATCGTCAAACTACACTCATGTATCTCATATCGAATAATCATCTGATTGAATATACGCATCACATCTGCTGTATGAACTCGTGCTCAACTGTAACATTTAATTTTTAACTTATTGTTAATATAAACATCATTTTTAACAATTTACTGTCAAACGTAATATATACAGATACGAAGATTGATTTTTACTACACAAGTTTTAATTTCAAACACTAGTAACTGTTATAAAATCGAACTGCAACAGTAAATGAATATGATAGATATGACAGTTGATGCCATACATTTTAATATTCATGACTGTGTCTTTTATTCTTACATTTGATACTCCACTAGCTTATCTCTTTTCTCATGCAAATATTACACAAATTGATGCACACATAACTAAAGAAATTCGTCTGTCAAAGATATATAGGATATTGCCAATCATGACGTAAGTAGTGAGTCTGAGAAACGTCTTACCTCACAACCAGCAGTTAAGTAAACGAATTTATATAAATAATAGTCAAAATTAAATAATGGAATAGATTTTATAAGAAAGATACTTTAATGTAAATCGATGATTTGAATTATACAAAATATAAATTAATGATTTAAAGTCCTCTTACCATTAAAAGTTTAACTCTGGTCAAGAATGAAGCTTAAACCACAATATTTATGTTCCTTTATTTCTCGTACTGAAAACAGAAATTAACAAAAATACGTACATGTAACAAAAAGGTTTCATTTACACTTTTTGACTCGGACAGTCAAAAAACAGACTTTAAAATTTACAAATTTCCTAAATATTCAATTCGAAAAAGATGTTTACACATACGATGTATTTATATATACTGATAATATTCATTATTCTAGGAGTATATATCAGTGAGTAATGTGTTCTAAAAATATGATGATCACTTTGACCGCCAATACCTTTCATGTCTCAAACCCTTTTTACAGTCAGTATCCTAAACAGTTAATTTAAAAGTCAATTTGTACAAAGTATCGGTAACATTTACAAAACCATACAATTCATGTAACTCTTTTTTGAGTCCTAAAATATTTATAGGAATAATTTCTTGTTTTGCATATTCATGAGATAGATTGGGTAACATTCAAAACTAGTAAATTGATCAGAAATAAAAACTCATTCGAATCAATTTTTAAAACCAAAATGTTGTTTTTTCAATAGTTGAAAAGATATGACAAATAGTTAGGATTGAAAACAAGTACTTTCATTTCTGTTTAACTTTAAACAAACTTCTTTAAACGTATATTAAAATGTGTTAATATTTCTTGACTTTAATTTACAGAATAAACGTAAATGTATATTACGTTTGCATAGTATCATAATGATCTACTTCGTATTAGTTAATAAGTAAAAGTACAATGAAATACAACAACAAGACTTGTGAAGGAAAAAACCCATACATCCCCCGATGTCGCCTATTTGTGGCGGCGATATATAACAAATTGTTAAAAGGACAATGCGTAATGAAAGACAGAGAGAGAGAGAGAGAGAGAGAGAGAGAGAGAGAGAGAGAGAGAGAGAGAGATTCTTTTAAATAAGCAATAAAAAATATGAATTAGGTTTTGAAATAGTGAAAAACAGACAACCTCAGCCGCGGAACTCTAAACAGCCTTATTGTGTATTGCCTTGACACCAGGTACATTTAATAGCTCTTATTTTAAAGTTATACTATCCTTCAACGTTTCCGTATTAGGTTACACTCGAGATCGAAGCTAATACACAGTAAATGCTTTTTAAAGCGTCTAAATGAATAATTTCTCTTATTGGAAAATGTAAATTAAGATGTACCTAACAGAAAGAGTTGATCTTCAAAGATTATATATTCAAAGGACTCTCTTTCTTCACGAAGTCCACTTGCACTTTAATGAGTAAGACAAAAGCAAAACAATGATCATGGTAGGGCGAATATATTGATTGAAAGTCTATTATAACAAGTGAAAACGTCATCAAAGCGTTCACTCTTTAGAGGTGAATATCAAATATAATGATCATGTTCTCATGTCCTGTAGATCTGCATTCGTCTCTTCTTGCCCCAATTCAGGTAGAGAATACTTTAAGTATGTATAATTATAGTTTATAGAATGGTGAAATTTAAAACTTTCAAAACTGACAGATGAATTCCCTAAAGGGGCATATCCTACATCTAGCAGATTATATCATAAAAATGAACATTAAATGATAAATTAAAACAACATATATCGAGAAATACTTACTTTAGCACAAATAATCAACAAAGAGGCCATCTATTATAAATCGCTATCCACCCATACATTTTACAACAGCAACTTTACATAGAGGGATTTACAATTAAAAGGTGTGATGCATTAAAGAGTCTTTCAAATACATAGAGCAATTCTTGTTTTTATCAATTAGTGCTTTTTTTAAGTTCTTGAAGGCGGTCACATCCTCCTTAACTCTTAAATGAGTTGGTGGAACTGGCCAAAATCCTCGCGTCACCGGATCCAGTCCCTGCAGAACATGATGCGTGGGCCCAATTCTCCCTTTCTCCTTCTATCCTCTTCCCTATGGAGCAGCACTATATTTCTCAGCATGTCTTGGTCCAGGGCTAGGGTAGCACTCGCCAGTTTGAGATCCGTGCTAGAGGTTCAGCACCAGGGCTTACCAAGAACACAAATGATTTGAGATCCTAGACTATATATGTGGGGTTTCTGACAGATAGCTTATGATGTCATTGACGTGACAGAACGTATCATATAGCTTACCACAACGTTTCAAAACGTACCACAACATAACAGAAACGTACCACAGCGTCGTGCAACGTAGAACACCGTAGCATAATGCAGCTCATGACGTTGTACAACGTGTAACAACGTATCATAGCGTGACACAGCGTGTCATAGCGCAGTACGAAGAACGTGGGAGCAACTGAGCCACAACGTAGCATAGCGCTCCACAACTTGTCAACAAATTATACAACCAAACAATAATCAACTACGAAAGGGGGGCATCATGGCCATATATCGCTGTACTATTGTCCATCACGCCAAGGTCACAAGTCAAAATATGAAATCATACATTCCTCTAAAATTTGTTCAAAATATGTCAATCAAGGCTTTTTACCTTGAAATTGTGTTTCTATTTTTAGAAATAGAACAATGACATTGACGCTAGATCTGTGAAATTATTTTGAAAAACTGCGTATATCTTGTTCAACGAAATATTGTTTAACTTTTCCTACATTTATATTGTCTAAGTAAAACTTTTGACACCCAAGGTTTTCTCAATTTTCACCCAAAAGGACTATAAGGCAATGTTACATACTAAAATATTTAAGATCTGGATCTTGCGAATTGTGACAAGAAGGTTTTTAAAGTTTCCACTATTTACATTATATAATAACCTCTAGGGCGGAGCCAATTTTGACCACAAAGACATATTTAGAACAAACTTAGTAGAGATCCGCAAGACAATGATACACACGAAGTATTTAAGCTCTGTGACTTACGGTTTCAGTCTAGGAACAATAAAACAAAATTTATTGGACTGATATTACAACAATTTGAAAAAACATGGTATTGCACCTTCACGTAGCATCAACTCGAGACAAGTGATTTATCTACAGAGCTGTTTTTGAAAGTAGATTTTTCAATTGAATGATGTTTACTTAAAAAACATAAAAAGCTATTATATAATAGCAAATAGTTTCACCAAGAATTATTATGCCATTAAACCTTCAAATCAGCATATCATTTTATGTACATTTTCTTCTTCAGGGAATCATCTATTACGCATATGCCTACAAAGAAAATGTACCTGCTTCGTTTTATTGCATACATTTGAATTTTAATTCGGTTGTGAAATTGTACATTAGTTTACATTTATCAAATATGCAGAGGTAATCAATATAGCCCACTCCAGTATATAGCCACATAATCTAACTGTTGCATAATTTATTTGAAATATGCAAATTATTTCATTTATAAAATCATTGGGAAAGCAACCGTCCTCGTGGTCGGAAGAAAGCATAACGTAACATGGATACTTTCCGATTTTTTTATTCTTGCACTGCGACTGGTATTTACGTTTTCATCCTTAGTTTGTCATTAGTAAACGCAGCTTCGAAGTTTGCAAAGTATGAAAGGTTTGCAGATGCTAGAAGGCTTCCTATTTCACTCGCTCGGCTGGAAGAGAAATCACTTCCCCAGTGCGCAATATTCTGCGAACATGAACCGGAATGTAGTTCTGTCAACTACAACAGCGCAGAGGAAAGATGTGAGCTAAGCGAGCACTATCCAGAAATCGTTGTAGCATCAACAGACGACGATGGAGTTAAAGCTGAGCATTTAACAATTGAACAGGCATCAGACTGGGCAATCTACTACAAACCTAATCCATGTAAGTACTCAACTATATATTTGATCGAGATTGATACTGAGTGTCATTTCAAAATCGAATCAATCATAATGTAAACCCATGCTATTTATAGAAAAGTATGATAATAGCTTATCATTTTAGGGAAAATCATGCATGTTTAGTTTATAGCAAAGCTATGTGAAAGCTTGATGTAAAGTAATTACAGCACGTCCCTAACCTTTTCCAATAGAGTATTCTAAAGCAAATTCGATTTTTAAAAGGTATGAAATATATGAGGACCAACATCACAAAATGAATTGCATACCGCATTAAAGAGATTTTAGGTTGGAGACGTCAACATTTTGTTTCTAGTATATTATCAGTCCGTTGGTGAAGTTCATTTAAATTTCCGTAACGGAAAAAGGCGATAGCGAATATTATATTTCCTATTCAAAATTTGTGAATATGATCTTAATATACGTCAATCAGCATGAATATGAAACATTAATCAGTGAATATTGTTCCAAAAAATCTAGTTGATTTCTTCTTATGTCAATATTTTGATTTTTTGCAGTATGCGATTTTGGACATTTTACTGTTCTCCTCGCATCAGAAGACGTTCGCACAATCACATCACCAAATTACCCCGGCAATTATCAAAAGTAAGTTAAAGAGGCACACCTTACAACTAGCATTAATAGTGTGTTTATTATGTGTATATGTAGAAAATGTTTATGTGTACAGTATAGGCGAGATTCTGATTTGACTGGCAGATAAATTTCTCAAAATGTTAAGAATTGGCGAAATGTATGTAGGTGATTAATACAGCCGGAGGCGTTCTGTATGCAGGTTACGCGTAAATTAAAAGCAAATTATGAATTTAGAATAATTTTAATATACCATTCAATTTAACTTTCGGTTATTCGTTACAGGAACCATCTTGGGATTGCCGGGACTAATGGCGGGATAGCAAATCGTGAAAAAAACATTTCCCTTTTTATTTTTCAAAAATCAGCTGATCACAGGTTGAAATACTTAGCCAATCTGAAAACTTTTAAAAAGAAATGCTTCAGCTGTAAAATTATGCTCCCTTTTGTCAGGAAAGCTGATTTGGTGGGACGCTTACCGGAGCGCTGTTTAACAAGCGTCTATTAACCGAGATCTGAGCTCATCGGAGCATTATACAGAACGTTTTTAGCTCGACTATTTGAAGAATAAGGAGGACTGTTACTGTCACTTTTGCGTCGGCGTTGCAGCTTTGGTTAAAGTTTTGCATGCAAGGCACTATATTAGACATATCTCAGTAACCACTTGTGGGATTGATTTGAAACTTCATTAATCATTACTGCAAAGTATGGCCCTTGCTGAAGTTAGAAACTTTGGTTAAAGTTTTGCATGCAAGATACTATCATGCACATACTTCACTAACCGCTTATGGGAGTTATTGGAAACTAACCGATAGTGCTCAGGTCAGGGGTATCAAGCAATTAAGGTAGATAACTCCTGACTGACTTTACTATTAAATATAGACCTTGTTGAACTTAGAATATTTTGTTAGTTTTGCGTGTAAGGTACTAGCATGCGCATTCATGTTAGATACAAAATGATCTAACAAAGAGAATGTATTCCCACTGCAATATATCCTTATTTCAAACTTAAAAAATACAGTCATTTTTCTTTTCTTTTTCTATGACGTAAACAAATCATACGACGTCCCGCACTTTCAATGAAATATACAATATTATGTCACTTGTAAAATTATTGTTCGGCGATTTGTGAATACCAGAAGTAGTTGTATATAATTATACATGTGATATACTTGCATTATATTCATAAAATCTAGCAAAATACAGCAGAGTTAACATAATATAATACATGTATACGTTAAACATTGTAACTGGCATACATATGAAAACCTTAAAATAATAAAAACATACAATATCAACATACTAAGCAAATATAAAAATTCTAACTTTTGCAATACATAGATTTACTGTATATAAGTTTCCTGTGATACATGATTTTTTTTAATTCGTTAACTTTAGAATATTCACCTTATTGCTTTAAGCTATCCTTTCTATTTCAATTAAAATGTATACAGCAATACACAATTTAGAATGAATATGTGATGGGGTTTAAAATTCAAATGCTTTGATACTGTAAAGTCTATATCTACAAATGTAGAACAGAACATGATCGGCTTCATCGGCTTCATCGGTAATCAAGTACTCTTTTATCAAAACCCAAGTAGAAAAATAATGTAAGTACTAGTTTAGTGTAGTTTTGCAGCTAAATAAGTTACGACTTAAGAATTTTTGGCAAGACTGGGTAAAGCATATGTGCAGCCAACTAAAACATGTATCATTTTCTTACTTGTTTTTTTTTTTCCAGCAGTGACAATCGCTTCTGGTTGTTTATCAAACCCTCGCAAACATCTACACTACACCTTGAATTCAAAGATTTTAAAGTCGGCCGTTCACCATGTACGAAGGATCGTGTTGTTATCTATGACGGTGAGTCTGCAAGATAAAGTCAATCAAAACATTATAAGTTCATCTACTGTTATGTGTGCATGCAATTCATGTATTAGTGGTAACAATTAATTCTGAGAAAATTTGAAGCAGTCACATACAATATCACCATGCCATTTTCTTTTGTAGGTGCATGTAAAAGTGCACACAAACATGGCACACTTTGCGGAAGAAAAACAAACTATCAGATTGCCGATACCAGTGGCATTTACGTCCTGCTCAACCTTGTAACAGATTATGCTGAACGTCACAAAGGCTTTTCTTTGAACTATTACGTCAGTTAGATGTGAGCGAAACAATAAACCTAGTTGTTATTAAGCTTATATTGTGGTATTGTTTTATTGCACTACATGTTGTTTTAACCATTTATGTATTCCATACGAAAAATAAGTCTTAACTTATCTTGTAGCACAACAAAGTTCAAACTGCATTTAAGTGGTGGCTTTTGTTTCGTATAAAATTCATTCTCTTTTTTCTCCTAGCATTTATCAACTGTAGAAAATATCAAAATGACATGACTGTAATGCAGTTTACACTTTAAAAAAGATGTACTTCCTTTTGTCATAAAAGTATTGTCTCACTTTTAAAATTTGTGTGTTATATAATAACGGACAACACAATGCATCTCTGTATATTTATAGAAGAGATTATCTAATTACTCGAACCTGTATTAAAGTTATCAAAAAATATAAACATGATGTAAATGATTTTTTTAAATGAATCAGTTTTATCTTTTTAGCAGGGTTTATTGAGGTACCTCTATAACATTATCATGTGGGCACCGACAATTAAATTTTCCATGGGATGTCTTTTTAAATCGATGAAACTCAAGCAATAATAATATAACCAGTGGAGAAGAAATACATTAGAAACGAACACGGATGCCTTTGCATTTGTTCTCCACTGAATGATGGCATGACAAAGACTCCCCACGTCCATGATTTTCAGTAAGGTGTTTAGTATTGGTCTAGACGTAACTAATAAGTCTTAAGCCCTGGTCCTGTGCCTTCTGCCCTTCTTACGGATTTGCTTTAAGGACTTTCGAGATGCAAAAATGTTTTCGAGTTAGGGCCTGGCTGCTCCGTGTGTTCGGTTTCTTATCAGTAGTCCCAATCTCATAGTACATGTACTGGGCCTTTGTTTCAGTTATGGCAAGATGGGATTTCCATTTAAATCACCTGGCAAAGATATAATACACCTACTTATTGGTTATCTTCGATATTAGCCAGAGGAACATTTATTTTGATGAGATTCGCTTTCTGCACATGTGAGAACGTGGCCTTCAGCTTTTTGTTGTAAAAGAGTGAGTCTTTAGAATACGTTTGGTTACACTGTTATAGTACTATAGGTATTAATGGCTGGTGCATTTATTTCAAATTTGGTACACTGAAAATAGCTTAAATGAACTCTGCACTAGTCTTGCTGTTGTTATCAAATTAATTAGAAAGCATAACACGTGTATTCAGGAAAATTAGTATAACCTTATTTTAGTATGTGATATTGGCACCAGCAATTTACAAGTAATTGCCCATATAAAAAGAGCTGTCTACATAAGTACAATTTATTTGACAAACTCTTAATCATTAAGAGGTCCATAACCATTTTCGTTATAATGTAAATTACCTTTAGCACTTGTATATGTACATTACCAAGAAAATGTCTTATTGGTAATATTGTAAAAACAAAATATTCCAATTGCCCATTTGCACATCAAAAGTATGCAATCTAAACATAATGTTGTATTTTGTTACAATTATACTGTTAAAATATTGTTAGCGCACGACATTGTCTAGCAAGTGTAAGTATAAATTGTTGTTCATATGTATATGTAAAGTGAAAGGTATAAAGGGTTTGAAAATGTCATTTTATTTAAGCTTAAACAAAAAAAGTAACTTTCTAGAAAACCAAACATTATAAAACATTCGGACAACAGCATCTTCAAGATAGCTAGTTAATGAATAATTGTTATGCACATTTTAAAGACTTACGATACAAAACTAGTCTTTTCAAAACACTTAATGTATTGAATGTATGTATGCCGCCAGAATTTCAGCAATAAAAAATCTTTCTTCATATCATGTTTTTGTCTGACTTATTGCACGGCTGATAAGAGATACGACAATCTTCATAACCACGACCTAAACTTTCATAAAGACGCTAGTCATAACAAAGCTTAGACGTTCCATACGTCTTCTTTCACCGGAAGTAGGTAGGAGAGTAAAGGTGCAAGTGCAGGCTTTCCTTGAAATAAATATAAACACGTAAGTTATCGATTGAAACTAGGGCTTTATCAAACAGAACCGTATTTCCGTTACTAGGTCAAGAAAGGGAAATAATTTTTCACACTGATAAAAGTTATCAAACAGTTCTTGGCGGCCTAATAAACTCAAAACAGTCATAAAATTTGAAATATCTTTGAGAGTGTTTGCTATATTCTCTTCCATAGCAAACTTCGCAATACATGTAGCAACTCCTGCTTAAACTTTAAGCTGTATTTTTTAATTCAATAGGGTCATCATCACTTGCTCTGGCTCACAAAAGGAAGTGATTATTGTTAAGATATGTTACAAGGCAGTAAGTGAACGGGTGAATTGGCCAAATAAGCCTTGTCTGCTCTCTAAGTCGAACAGTTTTCATTTGATCTTCACCAATTACGTTATGTTTGACAACCAGCTAAATCGCCCATGTACTTGTAACCTTGAATTATCCAAAATGACCCAAATTAGCCTTGTTCGCTTTCTACGTCGAACAGTTTTCACCAAAACTTGCGAAACAAGTATGTGGGCATCACTGCTACGAAAATGAGGTGGATATTCGAGAGTGTACGGGCCTTATTTTTCGAATATACGGGAGTATACGGGACATATTTAATATTGTTTATTTGTAATATACGGGCTTGCAGCATATACGACTCCATACACCTCCGTATTCTATGTTTTCCGTATATTTGTCCGTATATTGATACTATACGGAGTCCCGTACACTCCAGTATATTAACCCATTCTCCACAGTGCATAGTTTCATAAGCAGCCAAATCGCCCTAGGCACTTTTGAATTATGGCCCTTGAACTATCCAAAATTGGCCAAATTAGCCTTGTCCGCTCTCTAAGTCAAACAGTTTTCATCCGATCTTTACCAATCTTGATGATACTTTTTGTGGACATAATGTCTAGGCCATGTTCGATAATCAGCCAGATCGCGATTTGCACCTTTTGATTATGGCCCTTTAATTATCAAAAATTGGCCACATAAGCCTTGTCCGTCTCTACGCCAAACAGTTTTAATCCGATCTTCACTAAACTTGCTGGTAATATTTGTTGGCATAATGCCTAGGCCAAGTTCGTCTCATAAACAGAGATGTGTGATACGTCTCTGTCTCAAACGGGGTAACAATGACACGGCAGTTAGCTGATCTTTAATTCAGTTTATTAACGAATGTTTATGTGCATAGCGCGAAAAGCAAAACAATATAACGTTTTATATATCCGTATAAACATTTTGCAAGCTCCGCTCCTATAGCAACTCCCTCAGTGTATTGATAATATATGAAAAGAAAATTTAATGTTATCATTTTTCAACAGTTTTAATGTATTGAAAAAGAAACTTACGGACAAATAGCTGTTACTCTTTAAATCTGACAACATAAAAGCTACATTTATCCTGGTATGATAGACAGAATTACATAAAATAACAATTTTAAAATTTACGTTTTTTGTTCCTTCGTGCATTGTACTTATGAAGCAAACATAAACACACTCAAAATAAGATTCAGTCTTTATTTTGTTGAAATCTTCTCCACATTGTCAGCTTTCTATATCTGTATTTCCTTTAATTGTTCGTTTTGTCCTCGTGTGTTTGCTTTGTATGCTAGTGTGTGTTGGTAGTGTATATGTGTGTGTGTACATGATTGTGTGTGTGTGTCGTGTGTGTGTGCGTGTGTGTGTGTGTGTTGGTGGTGTGCACTTCTGGGTGCTGTGGGGCTCGTTTTGGGGAGGCTGCGTTTTTGGTACGTGGCATTCCCTGTTTGATATTATTTTTGTTTTTTTAAATTAATGCTCCTCAAGCTTACAAGAATGACTATCGATATAGGCCGCATGACGTGCATGACTATGCTTCAACATAAAAATAAAAGTATAACCGAAGTATAAAACAATATGACATGATGGTACTAAATATAAAAAATTGTTTTAGGTAAAGTTCCATGACGCAACAATCGTTCTTTCGTCTATAAATACTGAGATTATTGATAGCGGACTGTGAGTTTTACGCCCGATTCGACCATATTACGTTCATTTTTTTTTACAGACGGACATTTTATCCAAACCATCTTTCCTTTGAGAAACCAATACTTGATTCCTATCCTTCGCAAAATAACGTAAAGATAAATGTTCGGTAGCGGGGCCATGGTCCTCAACAGGGTGATTTTAAGCACACGTCCACGGGGCGGTTGTTAGCATACCACATCAATATTTCTTAAGTATGTGTTTCTTTGTTTTTCATTTTATCGTTGGTCGTAAGACTAACGTATCAAGTTTTGAAATTTTACTATAGAATTCATATTAGAATTCAAAAAAGAGTGATACATGGATATAACATATTATATGGAACAAATTTAAAATGTCCCAAGGAGTTCTTTATATTTGGAGTTTACTATAATGATAAATACCGAATTCAACCAAAGCTCCAGGTGGCACTTTAACACTTTGAACCTGTGACGTCACTGTCGTTATGGAAACGGACACGATAAAGATGATGGTTTTCAATTCCATGACCTGTATGAGAGTTTATAAAATGTATGTGTTAGAAAATACTCATAGTTTACAGTCAAGGGGACATACATGTATTCCTGAAGAATCCTAAGTTATTTTTTTAAATATTTTGACTTAAGAGCAAATGTTTGATTCATAAAAGCTTTCGCAAAAGCCAATGTTTGTGCATTGATGAACCGTAATTTTCACACATACGAATTCGTCACATGTGTGAAAAAAAATCGTAAGAATTCCTCACACATACATTGTAACAATACGTACGAATATGTCACATATTTGTGAAAATTTGGTATGTACCTTTAACTCCCCTAAAGGCAGAAACGTATACTTCACATGTCAAAAAAAAGAAAAGAAAAGAAATACATCTGTAAAATTATCCTTCAAACGAAAACGTCACACATTCTAATTGACAGTTTATGCCACCCAGGTTGATCAGGAAGCATATTGTTTTTGCTCTGTCTGATAGAGCCCTCATATTTCACAGGATGGTAGAACATATAGAGTAAATGACACATGTACAATTTTGGGTCATTGGATGGAAGGTCAAGGTCACAGGAGGTAAAAATGTCAAATTCTTTAACATCCAATATCCTGAGAACCTTTTGACACTGATACTTCATATTCCACATATGATTGTTCTCAATGTGAAGTACAAGTTCCATGTTGGTGTTAGGGGTCACGTTGTCAATGGTCAAGGTCACAAGGGGTCACAACATTAATTCCTTCAACATTCAGTATCTTGATATCTGTTTGACACAAAGAATGATTGGTTTCAATCAGTATAAGATCATTGTTGCTGTGGAGACTATAGGATTGCTCGATTGCATCCGTCCGTCATTCTGTCCGTCGCATTTCGTGTCCGATCAGTAACTTCATGATACATGAACCGATTTGGCACAAGTGTTAACCACATCAAGAAAATACGAGGCGTGCAAGACCCAGTTCTCTTGTTTTACCAAGGGCCATAACTCGGCCGTTACTTGTCCGGCACAGAAATGGTACCTATATAATTATACAGTATTATAATTCACGTCAGTTTCAAATTCGGTAACTGGAAATTTCATTAACTGACAAGCGTGCCTCTCACAACACAATACCATCATGTATGTATTCGGACTATTTTAAGGGCAATAACTGCCATAACAAACCCGGTACAAAAATAAAATCCAGAAGAAAGGCTACACTTGCCAACTGATACGGTAAGAGCTACAAAATGTAGGTAAGAGCTCTCATGGATTTAATGACCCTTAGTTGATAAATAAATAATCGTACGATAAACAGACTGTGAAAATCTCGTTGGTACTAAGAGGTGGTGAAAAAAAAAGTGGGCACGAAAATTTCACAGTATATGTGTACAGGTCTACTTGCAACTACTATAGGGTTACGTACAAACTATAAGAAAAACACGTGTTAAATTTCGTACGGCGCATGCTCGTAATAGTGTTATATAGGAAGATATAGCCTGTGTTTGTGACATATTCGTACATAGCGAGGAATTCGTACGAATTTTTCACGCAGTTAGTGGAAATTTTGTTTGTACTAAGAGGTGGTGCAAAAGGGGGAAGGAAATTTTCACAAATACTCGTTCGAAATTTGTTAAGACTTTACTTAATATGTTACTTGAATATGAGCGCGGAAGCGATAGGATTGAAAAAGAAAAATACAAAAAAGTTCTAAATATTGCGAAACGATAAAATAATGCTCATAATTCTTCTTTAAAGCGTGCATGATTAAGTGAAATTATTATTTCACGAACTTAAGTTTCAAGTAACTATGTAGTTGTTTCTATCATTTTCAATATTTCACTTATTTTTTTTTTTTTAATATTTTTCTCAATCTTACTAAATCTGGGCGTGGTCGTAAACTGCACAGAATGAAACAGATATATATATCAATATTATCTTTTTGCATTTGGCAGCCAAATGAAATTGTTCAAAAATGCTCTTTTTTGTTATTAAAATATTTAACCATGTAATTAAGTACATGTACAATTTTAACTGCTTCCCTGGCCTTTGATTAGCTATCCAGCCTCCAGTACCAATAAGACACACTGTGTGAAATTTCCTACAGATACATGTATATTACTTTAAAAAGCCAAATTTTGATGTTATTCCGGAATGACTACTCTCCAATAATGTGGTTAACAAACTTCCGTTGTATGTAAACATATTTTGCGATGATGATGTTGGAAAAACGTGACGTTACATGCTAAATGTCGCCTTGTTATCAATCGTTACATAAAATTTCCTAGTAGATACTCCTATTTGCACGTACTGGTGTTTTCGTTTTTTCGAAAGTATTTGCATTTGATGTAATTAAAACTGGTGTTTAGCACGTTCCCACGTTGATTTCTTTTCAATTTTAATATATGTTTTGTTCACGTACATTGTAATATAAACAAGTTTTCCGCATGTCGGTTGTTGTATTTTTGCCCATGTTTTTGCACGTGTATTTTGCACTTGTTACAGGCGCTCCTTTCTCGTTTGACTCATTCGTGTCTTCCAAAGGTCAGTTCCTGGATTTCCTTATTTCAATCATAACTGGTTCGTTTCGTTTCTTCGAGACATGTTTTGTTTCTTTTCCACATACTTTGGTTCTTTCGTTTATTGGATATGTTTCGTCTGCTATTTATACACACGTGTGTAACACACTTTTGAGTTAACTTTAAACATACGCGTGTGGAAAAAAGAATTAGAGTATTATATGGAAGGGCAATGAAGTTAATATTCTGTTCATGTATTCTGTATTCGTCAGAATGTACCATTTAGTCTCTTAGGCAAGCGCAGTCTGTAGTCACTAAAGACCATTGTCTTACGATTGCCAGTTCGCAGTTCGTATTGTGAATTACGAACTAAAGACTTCCTTCCAGTTCGCAGTTCGGAATTTAGAGTAATTCTTAGAATAGTTTCAAGGAGTCATAAGCAAACCGGAGTAAAATATGCACAGGATTTACTAGAAAGTCTTCCTCCCCATTTCTGCAATGTACAGAGCTTGTATATTTTGTAATAAATGGCTTGTAGCATTGTTTAGCGGTCCTTCAATGACAATTTTGATGTTGCTTCTGGTGTGTATATCGGACAAGTCCATTGAATTTCTTGTTTTTTAGGCTACAGTTACTGTAATGAATTTTTACCACGGTTAAGTTTTGCTAACAGAAATTAGCCCTTACGTGGGACAACATTGACCATGGTAGAGCGTGATGTGTTTTATCGTAAAATAGTGCACATGTTGTTGTTATACTGTATACATGTCAAGTATTGGAAAGGTTACATATGGTTTGAGAATAAGCCATTCCAAATAAAAATATATAACTGGAAACAATATCCCTTATTAAATACGATTTTTCAATTCAATTCAATTCATTGTACTCTCTTAGTAGTCAGTGTGCACGTTAGTACATAAACACGAGGCACGCGCAAAAAATAATTAATTTGATGGAAAATGCACACATGGATATTTACATCTTCACACTCGCAAATTTTCGGTAAAAATATCATTTATTTCAAGCGAAAAAAAAAGCTATTTGAATGAGACAATGTACATGCATTTGTATTTACATACATTTATCGGTCAAATTTGACAGGTGTTAAGGTGATTATTATAGCACGTGCCGTTTACATTGTACTATAGATAGGTCATGTGTAAAGTTACGCTCCGTTATTCGCTAAAGTGAACCCTGCAATTCATTGTCACATGTTTCAGTGATTTTGTCTTTTAAATGTAAAAAATAACTCTAAAGCCTTGTATGCTATTTGTATTGTGTTTTCATTAGCATTCATTACTTGTATTAATTTAGCAATGTTTGGAATTTAATCTTCTACAGTACTGTATCATAGGAGCCTGGTAAAAGGTAAGATATGTCAAGTTTATTTCTGTAGAAGAAAGGTTTGATAACGAAGTTGGATGCCAGTTGCCAATCCAACGTTTAATCAGAATTTTACATCTGGCTGCCAGTTGCCAGTTTACTTTTGACAAACAAATCGTGACTCAAGTCGAATTGGTATCAGTCTGCCAGCTGGTAATTCGCGAAGTTGAACGGGGGAATTGGATATTTGCGAGTGAAGTTGAATTGGTATCTATGAAGTTGGTTTCCAGTTGCCAACTAAATCGGCATTACATTAGCAACTGGCAGCTTACTTCACACACATTTGCCATTACTCAGTTCCCAATTTAAAATTAAAAATTAGACTATTGCAGCTGTAGCAGACAGCACAATTGTTATTGTTTTGACTTGATAAAATGCGATGAATTAAACTAATAAAAAACAATTGCAAAGCAAACCCACTATGATGTAAACCTGTATTGAATAGACCTATTAGATATATTTGATCTAGTACTTAGTTTAAGAAGAAAGAAATATTTGAAGGTTCAATGAAGACTCGAACTCTTTGGTGACTATAAAATGCAAGTCTTAAATGCCAAGTCTTATAGCACTCAGCTATTGTTCTTTTCCTACTGATGCAGTCACATTTAGCTGTCATAAACTTTAAATAAAACTGGTTACATTCATGTTTTACCATGAATTACAATAAAGAACGCTATATACCTTGATTTTACAATACTTAGGGGTGTTTTGGAAATGCTACCTTTGTGCATTCGCTTCATCTTTGATCTACTCAACCCATGTTACTCCCACTTGCCCACGAGTTTACCAGAATACATTGGGCATTTTGGAATAAGTACATGTAAATCGGGTTACTCGAGTAGGACAGACTAACAAAAAGCCAATTCGTTCAAGCGCATGCGCAAAGCTTACTCGAGTTACTCGAGTAACATTTTCGAAAAAGCCCTTAGTGTTGGCTTCCGATGCGAGCTGTGGCCATGCCTCACCAAAACACAATTTACGTACATGTTTAACTAGAAGAAAAGTTAAGTACTTCCATGGGCTACAAACAATGATGGTCTTTGCAAGAATTACAAGAAAAACTGTGATACAAAGTATCACAGCGGGCCAACAAACAATAATCCCATGTAAATATTTTGGAAATTTGGTGATGGCGATATTGAGACATGGCCCCAAAAGAACTCAAGGAAACCAATTCTGGTTGAACAAGCAAAACCTGACACGACACCACATCTACTGACTGACCTGTAGTATCGAAACTTTACTGTTATCAAATAATATTTATACAGTATGTCCAGGAATGCTCTATAGACCGTTCCTGGTATGTCTCAATTTTTCATTACCATTATCCTTATTAATTTGACATGAATGAAGATGTTTATGATTATTTGCCGTAAAATATTCTAAAATGGTTAAAAAGCTAAAAATGATTAAAACAGCAGAAAATGTTTTTTAAAAAAATTGGGTGTTGATGGGATTCGAACTCGTGGATTCGTAAAAGTACACTAACACAAAAGTGTAAGAATTAGCAACTTTACCCATTACACCACAGAGACAGACTTGTGAAGGAGGGAAAAAATAATCTATGATTATATCATATATATTTAAAAGGCCATCGAAGAATATTCAGCCGACTGCACTTCGTTTCTATAATGTCAACTGTGTAACTGGAAAAATAAATCATATATCCATTTTTCTCAGCGTAGATTGCGCCTGAAACGTGAAAAGCGCTCTTTTTCTATTATTATCAGCGTAGATTGCGCCCTCTATGAAACGAACGACAACTCAATTACAAACGACAACTCTTGCTTATCCAAAAAAATAGACTGTGTCTACAGTTTTCATCTCAGAAGTACCTCAATTTTATAATGAAGAGAAACGCATATTTTCGATCTAGTGCTTAAGTCTCCATGCATCTATTACTCGCCACGTATTAAATATAGCGGGCCACTGCTGCTGCCGCAATAAGTTAATGTCTGTTTTATACTGGTATTTTCCCGTTGAATTTCACATGGAAACTGTAAAAAAATCGTACGTTATCTTTTACCATATTGTTTAGATTGTACGTTATGTTAGTATATCGTTAAACATAACGTAAACATAACATACGGCTTTTTCTCAAAATTGTTTAGTCAATACTTTTTCTTTTATTAATTCATGATGTTTCTCGCAATAATCTAACTAGCAATAGCATTTCAAATTTTAAATGCTTAGCACTCCGTCGTGAGCACTGCAATATGGTTGGTTGAGTCTTGCAAAGTTGAGAAGCTCGGATGTTTCCGTAGTAAAAGGCCGAGCAAATTTACGAAAGGAAAGTTGATAAAAGTTTGAGGTTTCTTATAGGGGTTGATATGTTATTAAAAGAGTTTTGTTCATTTTAAGTTTTAACACATTTTTTCTTTTCTTGCAATAAAGTAGTTATAGGACATCAAAGGATAAAGGATTTGAAACTCGGATTTCAGTGACTTTACCTCGTTTTTTTTTTCAAGCGTTACCCCTATTGTCGCCTCATAGCCTAGTACCAGCTGGTAAAATCCGTTAGGTGTTTCTGAGTAAATGTCACTACTATAGCCACTATGAATGGAGCATTTAACAGACTAAACCATATAAAAAAATACCGTGTAAGGATTAACAATGAGATCACACCTTGTGGCCATACTTGATCTTTTAGTCACTACGAAAATCTCCGGAGGAAAAGGACAGTCAAAAGTAAGGTAAACATTTATAAGTTATTAATTAACTTATATTAGCTTGTGAAATTTAACCACCTTAGCAAGATACGAAGTAAGCTTATTAGCTACAGCGTCTTGATACTGAAATTGCGAGAACCAAAGGCAAAAGTCAATTTGACCAACCCTTATTTCTATCAGCATTCTATCTATTTAATATGTAAAAAAAACAATTTTAATTATAAATTTGTAAAATGAGTTTGTGACACCGGAAACGTGAAGTTGTGCTTTAGAAAAATACAATATAATTAAAAATAAGAAGGAAAAAAGAAGCTTTTGGAGATAGACTAAGGTTAGCTCATCACGTGGTCTCAGTGTCACGGAATATCTATTGACAGAAAAATCTTATCTCAATACAAAGAATGATTCTAATATGTAGCAATGGTGTACGTACGGAAGCCCAATAGTGCCACATTGGTTTTTTTAAATTGAATTTTCTTCCGTATGTACGTTATCCAACCATGCAGCGTTTTTTTTCAGTTTTATTAGAAAAAGTATTAAACCTGACAGCAAAATAAAAATTTAATGCAAATACAATAAAAACTGAAAGGAAAGCAGTATGGGACAAACAACATGTACACATATTTAAATCATCAGTTACGAGTGATTAAGTCAAAAAACACGAAAATAATGATAGATCAGTTAATGATACAGTGACGAGTTTGTCTAAGATTTTGTATAGAAATGCACTGAAAACGTTTTGCAAAGATATGAATGTTGCCAATAATACTGTTTAAGCGCTTCCAGCTTGAATGTACGTTGCGTCAGGCCGTCCTGGTTTTTAGCGTAACCATTTTCGAAGTTTTCGGCCAGACATTTCTTCAAGCTTGAAAGTTGAATTAATAGATTACAAAAAATGTTTTGATAAACTGAACCGTTCGTTCCTATGGCAAAATTGTTTTTGCTGAAAAAGTTTGTACTAAAATGGTAAATGCCATCAGATCAATGTATTCTGTTGTCCGGCTTCAGTTTAGCATAATGGGCAAGTACAAATGTATATCCAAATGTACGGTGACCCGAGTTCATCTGCTCGTGAATTATATAGCAAATTACATGAATTCAGAATTCGGATGGAATATTTTTTGTACATGATCTCCATTTATTTTTTATATTGATAAAGTTTTATTTTCAACGAAACCAGAATGTAAAAACATATTGCAATGTATTTGGTCTTAGAAATGAACATAAACAAAACGTCATGATTTGCAAACAGGGGAGACCAACTAGTTATGATGGTTTTCTTTACATGAATAATGAAAAAATTGAAGTAGTTTCACCTTTTAAATATATAGGTGTAGAACTCTTTTCAAAATGGAAGCTGGCATTGCACCCACAAGCATATTGCAGACCATTCATCAAAAGTCTTATTTAGTTTATTCTTTTGTTTTCAATAGTTCGAATTTTAAACTTCAGAAAAATGTAAACTATTTGCACTGCTTTTCATAAATATAGGGAGAAAATCATGAAAAAGATATAGAATTGATTCGCACAAAGTTTTGTAGAAATATTCTGAAGGTAATCACGTCCACAAATATATACGTGCTATATGGTGAACTCGGTAGAGTACCGATGAAAATCAGATGACAACTAAATATAATCAGATACTGGATAAAAACTATAAAAAAATAAGCGACAGTTCTATTGTTAAGCGAATGTTTAGTATACTATAGGAAGACACAGTAAATGCCATTAGAATCTACATACAAAGGCTTGAATATGGCACATCAAATGAAATTTATTCTAGAAAGATTGGGTATGTCAGATATTTGGTATAATACTGAAAATCATAATCGTACACTGTATTTATTGCACAAATAGTACACCGTACTTTCGAATTTGTGTTCTGTTATACCATTGAATTTGGTATATTTTGATGATGGGTGCCTCTTTAACAAGGCCTTTTTGTGACTTTTTTTTGTGCATTATAAAAAATATTAAGACTCGTTGCTTCTTCACGGATGTTTAAATTATATAGAGACAGTGATTTCTTTTTGATCAGGCTATGTAGTTTTGCATCTACACGGATGTTTAAATTGTATAGAGACAGTGATCTCTATTTGATCAGGCTATGTACATTAGTTTTTGTGGAAAGATGAGCCAAAATACACTTTAAAAGTACTTATAACAATGAAATGAAAACAAAGAAAAGGTCATATCGTGTTTTAAATGTTACATGTACAAAATATTTAAGAAATGATGATAATGTCCCTGTACTATATGTTGACTATATTTATTTGTCTTTGAAAAATACCCCGAAGTAAAGGCCTATTCAACGTGTTGTAGCATTATTTATCACCACTCGTTGGCGCACATGATATCCGTGGAACACCTGAAAATAATGTACAAATTCTTTTCCTCTATATTTACACAGGAACTTTGAAGTTGCTGGTTGTGTTAGCTTACGACAGACTGTCAGTGATGATTTGGACATTCGCTATCTGACCACATGGATGTGCATTCTGACCATGGTCAGGTAAGTTTTATTTTTTAGCTCGAGTATTCGAAGAATAAGGAGGCTATTGCACTCGCCCCGGCGTCAGCGTCGGCGTCTGTGTTTGTTAAAGATTTTAAGTCAAATGTCTTGAATACTATCAAAGTTATTGACTTGAAACTCAAACTATATGTTAACCCTCAACATCTACACCTGAGGAAACAATCCCCATAACTCTGTTTTGTTTTTTGACAGATTTATGCCCCTTTTTAACGTAGAATTTTTGGTTAAAGTTTTTTATAAATTCAAATATCTTGAATACTATCAAAGGTATTGACTTGAAACTCACAGTATATGTATACCATCAACATCTACAGTAGTACTCACGTGTAACTTTGCAAAAGTTTCGTGTATCGTGCGTGTATCGTGCATTCCGTTTGCATTCATCGTGCGTTTATCGTTCGTGCATTCATCGTGCATCATTCAGATCGTGTATCGTGTAACGCATCGTTTGTTCCGTGTGATGAAGGTTGCACGATAGGAATTATATAAAAGTGGTCCGAGATAGTGCGGACGGTTAATCTTGTAGAACGTGTGCACGTTAGCCTAGACCTTAACGCGTATTATTCATATTTTTGTTCAAAGATCGGATTAAATTGATGAAATAGAAAAAAATAATTCTTTAAATTATCTAAACTATCTTTCTGTTACATTATTTTCTTTTTCTCACGAGATATTTGTTGGAAAAAGAGATGTTGACTTCCGGTAAAGCCGAACGTAGACGTTCTGCATATCGTGCAAGATTTACACCAGGTGTTATTCTACCGACGCAAAGGATATGGGAATTCACTTATTTGTAAATTGTTTCTGTGTAGACATTCGGTAAAGTGCTCACTGCTACTGTAAAAATTATGGCTGTGGCTAGGTAGCGGATTTTCCGTCCGTTGATTCTTTACAAATTTAATTATAGATGTAATTTGTATGTGTGCCGCTATTCAAGTACTAATTAATTATTCTTATATTCTGTTTGGTTCTACTGTAAATTATCGATAATTTAGGACTTTAAGGGGGTTCGATTCAGCTCTTACATTGTTATTAGACATCTTTTAATAATATTGTTGCTGAGCAAACGACAATGTCCGAGTAAATCGAATAATCGTTTTTTGTTTCGTTCATCGGGAATCGTGTATCGTGTATCGTTCTTATCGCTCATCATTCATGATTCATTCATCGATTATCGTGCGTTCATCGTGCGTTCAGTTTGCGTGTATCGTGCGTGTATCGTTCGTTCCGTGTGCAAAGTTATACGTAAGCACCACTGTACACCCGAGGAAACAATCCCCATAACTCTGTTTTGATTTTGACAGATGTATGCCCCTTTTTAACTTAGAATTTTTTGTTAAAGATGTTTATAAATTCAAATATCTTGAATACTATCAAATGTATTGACTTGAAACTCAAAATATATGTTAACCATCAACATGTACACCAGGGGAAACAATCCCTATAAATCTGTTCTGATGTTTGACAGATTTATGCCCCTTTTTAGCTTAGAATGTTTAGGAAAAAATTTTACAAAGTCAAATATTTTCAATACTTGATATAATATAAAGGTATTGACTTAAAACTCAAAGTATGTGTCCACCATCAACATCTTCACCCCGGGAAACAATCACCATAAATCAGAATTATGCCCCTTTTTAACTTAGAATTTTTTGTTAAAGATTTTTATAAAGTTGAATATCTTGAAATACTATCAAACTTATAGAGTTGAAACGTATGTTTACTATCAACATCTTCACCAATGTTTTTTTTTATTTTTGACATATTTATGCCCCCTTTTAATTTAGAATTTTGTAACAGTTTTTACCAGACTATTATATGGAAATACTCGAAATGGCTTACTTTAATTTGAAATGTCATTGAATAATTATGTGGTCATGCTTTTTTAATTTTATACATATCAAATTTGAAACGTTATAAAGTTATGCACGATCAAATATACAAGGTCATGTATTTCTTTTGAAATTATCCCTCCCCCCTTCTCACACCAGTTGGCTTACAGAATCCAGAGTAAGGCTTTGCATGTAATGTACATTTACACAGGTCTTTGAACAAGTTTCATATCTTTGACAAGTACATAACTCTTAAAAGTTTTTTGTCATAATTATGGCTCCTTTTTGGACTTAGAAAACACATCGAATAGGGGTAAAATCCACTATTGACTTAACCTTTTGAGATATTGCTTTGAAAGTTGGAATAGTTGTTTACATCATTACTCCCATCTGCAGGCAAGAGAAGATAACTCTGTTATAATGTTTCACAATATGGTCTAAGAAAGTTCTAGTTAAAGTCGTGTGTGCAACTGGCACTGTCATGCACATATACTAACCACTTGAAGTATTAATCTGCAACTTTTTTTGTAGTATTCAGGGATATCAAACCTGTAAATTTTGTTACAACTTTACGATTTCTTCATCTAACTTTCAAATTGCATTGCATTGTATTGGTTATGCTGACAAAGCGTAAGATGGCGACACAAGTGTCCTTTTGAACACCCGTCTATTTGTATTCATTGCTAAATGGCAATACCCTAAATGGGCATGTTCATATAGATTATGTATACAATGTAAAAAGCTTAATACCAAAATAGCACTGTTAAAACGCATTTTATTCTTTCTCACAGATGAGACGAAAATCATGCTTTATAACGCGTACATTTTGCCAAGATTCGATTACTGTTGTACAATCTGGGGAAAAGATAACAAAAACTATATTAACAAAATAAACGTGCTACAAAAACGAGTTGCAAAACTTGTCCTAAATAAGCCGATGAAGTCGCCAACATTAGGGTTATATAAACAATTAAAATGGCTTTTTTTACTGATAGGTGCAAATACCACACTACTGTTCTTGTGTATAAAGTTATGAATCATAATTTTATTATGTCGCCATCATATATGTCAGAGATTTTGATATTTTCCAAACTGAATGAAGAACATAATCTGCGATCTTCTGTGCACAACGATCTTGTTTTACAAAGAATACCTCGAACCAATTATTATAAAGATCCATTCTCGTATATTAGTATGAAAGTTTTGAATGATATTCCCTTTGATATTGGAGGAATTGTTGAACTAAATACATTTAAATACAAATACAAGAACTATCTATTAAGTTGCACTTAACAAATGCAGACTGAGTATGTTTTGTTCTATACTAAATTTACTTCTACAAATATATTTCCGCACTAACCTTTGGACTAAATTTTTGAGCGTCTGTCGTATCAAAAGAAAGTTTCAACAATTTAAACAATGTTTGTCTAACTTTTGTCATTTCTAACTTTGCCAAACAAATAGACTATTTGAAAAATATGATTGTTCAATTGAAATGTGTAACTTGCATTTTAATTATTCTTTTACATTGTTGAGGGCCATATGAAAATAAGATGTATTTTCATTTACATGTAAATCCTTTTATGTCTGATATGTATCCTTCATGAAATAAAATGTTTTTATTATCATTATTATTATTATTATTATTATTATTATTATATATGCGAGGTTTGCTTCATTTTATATTGTAGCATTTTTCGCCACGATTTCATGGCGGTGTTTTGGAAGCGGTCTACAAGTTAGTTTAAAAACATCTCTTAATGAAATTTTCCGTCAAAAAATAAGATTAATAATCATTTCTCAATCAACTTTAAACCGAAAAATCTTGCTTGTGTTGTACCTTCTTAGCGATTGTTATATTAAAATTTAATACATTTAATCATACACGAGTAGAATTTTCTGGCTTAAGTCACTGGACAGCACTTTTCAAAAGAAAGCGAGCAGAGAAGGTGTAAAATCATCTATATAAAGGACCAGCAAGGATGTAATGTGGACACGCAATATAAACTTACAAATGGTAGGAGTTCTTTATACACTCTGAATCTTTATCATACAACTTCTTCATGTCTATTAAATCGCAAGCAAGTGAAGATTTTCATGGAGAAAGACTTTCCGGAATTAATAAAGAAAATTGAAAAGACCTTGTGAACAATTGAGAACAATTTGAAAGGCTTAAGGATGAAGTTGCGAGTATATAGAAATCCAATTCCCTACACTCATCGCAGATAAAAGAAAGTGTGGACACATTAACACGGACGGCCGAAAATACTTCTATTGATTCGCAACAATCAACAGATGTAATGCAAAGGAGACTTCAGTCTATTCAAGACAAAATAAAAACTGCACAATTGAAGTCACGAACTTACGCAGAGTTGTTCTACGCCGAGTAGCAGCGAAGAAATCACTATAAATGACCAAGGGCAACCGGAAGTGCCAGCAGAAACGCACTGGAAGGAACAAATTGATGATTCCACAGCTACACAGCTTATTTCAGATGCCAGGGATAGCATGGGAAATAAACGTCAACCAAGAAAAAACAGAACGCTAATAATTAGAGATTCCATTTTGCGTGGTCTTGATAAAAATGTGACTTAAAACACTGCCTGGAAAAAAGATCACTGACGTCAGTTCTGTGTTGCGTTCATGGAACATGGATCCATACAAGAATGTCGTCATTTATATTGGCGGCAACGACGCAGCTGATAGACAGGAAACTATCGAAACACTCTACAGTGAATTGAAGCAGACGACAATTTATCTATATCTTCAGAAACATCAATGCACAGTCTATTTGTGCGCCGTAGCCCCGCGAAAGGACGCAGATGTTGTTCCATTAAATGAAGCAATCAAGCAGATATGCTATGATACAACAGCCACACTCATTGACTGTTACTGCACGTTGATATTTGGTAATGGAGCTGTGGCTTCACATTTCTACAACTGGGACGGTATACATTTAAATGTTACGGGTTCATGACATCTTGTCGCAGTACTGAATCGCGTTATAAACATCCGGCGAAAATCATCTAGTCCAAGTTATTGATCTTCAAGACAGATCGTTAACACACCGAGATACCGAACCGGAAGTGAGCAAATCAGAACCGGAAGTGGACTGCACACAACCGGAAGACGGTTCCGCAGATTCTCAGGAGAACTTTTATACTGTATGAACTGTGATATGATGAATCATGATACCAGTTACTGTAGACGTCAGTGTTAGGGAAGCGCAGACAACCACTCAAATATAAATAGATTCGAAACTTTAAACGAATTATGCAATGAATGTAACAGTATTTCATGTAAGTGCGATTATTTATTATTACTGGATCAGGCAGATCGTGCGATAGGTAATCACATTATTGATAGTTGCGAAAAAAAAATACATCTAAATCAAATCAAAGTAAACAATCGGATGAATATCGTGGAAACATAATTTCATTTACTTATGAAAAGAAAGGTATTCATGTAGCTAGTTTAAACATCCAACATTTATTGCCAAAACTAGATGAACTAAAATATCATTAAAATTTTATCTTTGCCTAATTCTACTGATACAATGTATAATAGGATTTTATGAAACATTGTTAACAGATACTATTAATGATGACAGTTTGCACATAAATCACTTTACCGTCGAGAGAATGGATCGAAAGAATTGCCTTAGATCAATTACTAACAATGACTTGGTAGCACCTAAACAACGATCAAATTACACGAAAACCTCATTTTCCTATATGTCTGCACAATACTGGAACAATACTCCTACAAATATTCGCTCAGTTACATCTTTGAGCTTATTCAAATAGTCAATGAAAAACTATCATTTAAGCAGATGTAATTAAATATTTTTATTATCCGATAGATGTTTGTTAGGTATAAATGCGATTATTTATTTTCAATTCTTGAGTGTTTGTCGTTTCAATGTGTAAATGGAGTATGAAATCATTTTTCCTTTTCTATGTTACAGAAGGCCATGTTTGAACTAAGATGTTGTGAATATTTTGTTTGCATATCCGTACATGTTATCTTCTTAAAATAAAGAATTTATTATTATTATTATTATTATTATTATTATTATGTAAACATTTTTAATGTGTGTACTGGAAATTTTGCAACGTAACGGCATCATGCACAACAAAAATGTAAAGATATAAAATAAACAGTGAGAAATTAGAAGCAACATGATGTCTTAATGTTTCAAAACTTTTCAACAAGCTGGCAGGGTAGTTTAAAGTCCCAGTATAATTTTTACCTGAAGTTCTTATTTTATCAAGAAAGGAAGTGACCTTTTTGTACCGCAAACATTTAAATCGATAAACACATATCCTTTACACAGCCGGCAAATTTTGCTACACACGCGACAGACACGCATGTGTTTTTGTAAACACTGTACAACACGTTGTGCTACTTTGGGTTTACTGCGCGTGTTGATACGTCAGCAAAACATGAAAGTGCAATTTCTATTGGCCTATATACAGAGGTTACGCACAGGGGTCACCATGTCTACTAACCTGCGCATGGACCTCGGACGTCTGAGTTTTCAACTTTCAGGAGCTGTCGATTCATACAGACTAAACGTGTTCCATACGGTAGCTGTCGTTTCTATGGAAGGCCAAACCTGTCTTAACCCGCGTATACGGTTTATTACGATATGGACGTTCAAAGGATATTAGAAATATAGCGCAGTTTTTTTTCCAATAATATTGCAAAAATAAGAAAGGCTTTCTAGTATGTCAACATTGTTTTATAGTGAATACAACAAGATTATCAAAACGCCTATGTGACAACATCAATAAATTCTAAGTTATCCTTGGACTTAAATTTAAGTTACTGAACATAGTTATGATCCAAAGCACTCACTAGCCGCCGAGAGACTACTTTAGCCTATACTTCAAGCTGCTCACTTTCAAATTTTGGTGAAAAAAAAGTTTTTTGAATTGTCTGAAATTTACATATTTAATAACGAAAAATCAGATATTGACACTCGTTTTTCTGCAGCAGTATTTCAAACAGGGAAATACTTCACGGCTATTGTAAAGTTTTAGAAGCCAGTTTCAAACTGTATTTTCCTGTTACAATTCCAGATTTAAAAGAAAATTCGATTTGATGTTAGTAATGGACCTTTAATATTTTGTTATATATTTTAGCTGTGTCCTCAGAGACGGGATGTAAAAGCACGAGATAAAATGGCATCGCCAACTGTGTATAGCCATCCAAGACATTTTGAACTTGTCCAAATATCCAGCCAAGTAGAAAACAAAAAACCCGAGATAGTTACATCTAGTATTTACATGAAAGAAGATAATTTTGTCCCTTTTACCATAACAGTATTTGATCCTGAAAATGACACTGTTCTGTATGAAATTGCAAAACAACCTTCGCACAGTATTTGCAATATTAGTGATTTTGGAAATCTAGATTGCAGCTTAGAACCTGATTTCTATGGTAAAGATGACATCACAATAAGGGTAACGGAAACTAATGTTCCTGAGACAGTTGATGCCCATATCGCGGAGAAGGTGATAGAATTAAATATTCTTCCTGAAGAAGATGCAACAGAAAGAGTTTTTATAGACAATAAGGGGAAGGTATTTCGAGAAAAAAGACCATCAATGTTTCATACACTTATCGTAGAAGCTAATAGATCAGACACTATTTTTGCCGGGACTATCGTCTTAGGCGATGTTGACGGTAATGAAACATTTACGGAAAAACTATTATTTCGACCGACTGGGAATTCAACTTTCTATCTCAATGAATCGGTTGGTGAGACTGGTATATCAAATAGGAAATTGTTACCGACGCGTTTTAAGAGTGTGCAAACGTTCGGCCTAACATTTAAATTTTCACCAGCGCTCAGCGGAAGTATGTCTTTCCAATTTTAAATTATAGCAATTTCTGCAAATGGTTTATTCACTCCAAGTTTAACAATCAATCTTTATATTCTGGCCAATCCATGTGTGAATGGTAAATGCAACCACATAAATGGGCACCATGTTTGTGACAATCTTGACAGAGCTTCTTCTTTTGATAATTTTTTCTGTAGCTGCAATCCTGGATTCAGTGGAACTTGGTGTCAAGTTGATATAAACGAATGCGATCCGGAACCATGTGCGTTGATGTACGACTGTGAAGATTTGTTAAATGATTACAGGTAGGAACATTCATTTGCTTTAAAGGCACGTTAGTTTACTTTAAATCATGTATATTTTTCGAAACAGTGCCACAGATGTGTCTGTCAACAGTCTTTAACTTGAAACGGATGAAAGTATACTAATAAAACTTAAAACAATTAAGTATCATCATTGTGTCATATTATCATTTTGTGACAATCACACATTTCAATTGAATTTGGTTGAGTTACTCCAGAGCTATTTCCCTTTAAGTTGGTTGAAATCATGCGTAACGAAAAGAGAAAGAAATCAAACTTAGGGAATAGGTAGCCCACCTCAATAATAAGTTTTGTTATTCAATTTGAAGCTCTTATTTCTATGTAGTTTAACTTTACATTTATTCTTGAATATTTTAACGTCTTCAAACTGTTTCTTGTTAACAGTTTTAGGTGATTAGGTCTATGGCACCCAAATTTTGTAGGCTGATTATATATGAGAGATAGAAGTAACTGTTTTAAGACAAGTCTGCCAGAGGTCAAGGTCTTTTTAATACATATTCGCACTTTATCTTTTATAATTTAAGCAAAAAAACTAAGATGTTTAGGATAACATTATCTAAACAAAAAGGTAAACCATATATTTCCATTATGCAGGTTTAATTTCCCATGGGAGTTGCTTGATTTGCAAACACTCTTCATTTTTAACCAGGTATTTGTATTAACAAGTAGTTTTTAAACTTAAAATTTATTTTCAGATGTAACATCAACATACCAAAACTGATGGCAATACTGACATGTTCGTTGTTTGCAGTAATTGGGTTTCTGTTGATAATGAGAAAAAAATGCAAGAGGAAACGAAATAAAGTCTCTGAAAGCAGGTAATTGACTTATTGATATCAACAATCCTTACTTGCTAAAGTAAATAGGATTAGAGTTTAAAGTGGCCTGCTTTGGCGTTAAACGTTAATTTGATTTTGTTTATATAGAATAACTTTTAGTTCATTCTTACATATAAATATATGTTACATACATTTCTTTCTAATCGTCGTATCAGCATTATTTGGAAACATCTGAAAATTTGTTAAACTGTTGCTGTAGATTTGTGTTTTCATCGTTTCTATCAATGACAATGTTAAAAATTACATATACATGCACGAAATACTTGTTTTATTTCTTCACTTGTATCTTAGACCGTATAGTGCTAACTTCATAATGATGACACTGACAAAAACACATAGCAGTATGTAAGTGCCTTTGAGTCTACATACGCGAAATATTGGTATATTTTGCACTTTAGTGTCTAAATGTAGTTCAATATGGCTGCATGTTTAGGAGACGTTTCAGAAAAAGGTATATCACATTTGCAGACAAGATACATTAATTCAATTGTAAATTTGATAATGGTTATATATTATTTTAGTTCAAGGGCTAGTTCCATGTTTTGTTCCGTATAAAAGGGGTGAAACACAATAATGTAAATGTAACATGTTTTCTTAACTCAAAAACTAACAAGTAAAAGTTATATATTTGAACGTTCAAATGCAGGACTAACATACAAGCAGAATGTATTGAGACGACAGATGACTCCAATGTAAGACCGTTATCAAGCAGATCGATCCGACTGGTAACGAAAATGGTTGAAAATGACAATCAAGACCACCTTGGAAACTGGTTTAACGATGATCAAGAAGTTGACAATCAGAAAGAAGTCGATATAAGTGCTCTGTCATCTTTCAGTAGTAGAGTTGGTAGTGTGTTGCCTCCGCACCTCCAAACGACATATAAAGTAAAGTTGAATGCAGGGCGCAGCTACAAGAAAGCACCAAAAGTGTCAAAAACTCGACAAGAAAAATCTTCCGTTGTATTTGGAAGGTCGAGTATTACCGACATTGAGTGCTAGTACCACAATATTTCCAGAAGACTATGACTCAAAATTTCTTTTAAGATCATTTGCTTCGGGTCAGTTTCAAAATTTGTAACGAATATTATGGGACTATTATTATGTACCCCCGCCTATTGATAGGAGACATATTGATTTGATGTTGTCCGTCCGTCCGTCCGTCCGTCCGTCTGTCTGTCACTCACAAAAGTTTGTCCGTACTAAGGTCAAGACCACAACATGAAATACAACTACTTTTTGTAAAATTTAATAGTACTGTCTCTTGGTCTGCTCTTATTATCCTAACAAATACAAGAACAAAAATTATGGTGAATATATCGTGCACTTATTTAGCTTTTTCTTCATAATCGAGCATTCGATTGTTGTGTTGTTTAATTTGCTGATGCCTTGGTTAATTGTTATATTTGCTTTGTATCAAATGAACTTAAATGAATATATTATTTGCAATTATTTAGTTTGTGATTAATAATGACCATTATAGAGACTTTTGTAATGACGTAGTCCATAGTTTTGTCTGTGTTTTTGCTATACCTTGTTTTAGTTTCTTATTTAGTCAGATTTTACTTTTATATATTTGTTATTACCTTAAGAATGTGTCACATTTAATAGTAGATCAACGGCGAAAATTTCTGTACTTTCGCAAAGAAGGTGTTTTAAATTTAAGGAAGTTGTAACATTCACACAACTAGCTTCAGAGAACTGAATGGATTTTTTAAGTTCCACTTGTATTTGTTGTTATTGTGCATTCTGATTACAGTTGATACAGGTATCGATATCATTTATGGTGAAATATTCGGAATCTATTCACAATCATAAAGATTAATAAAATCGTACACACGTTAAGTCCAAAAATCATTTTGAAATGTTCAGTGTAAAACATGGTTTAATGTCTGTGATTTTTTTTTATTTAAAGTTTACTGTCATCTTACAGATGCAACAAATATTTTCATAGTTGAAAATTTATTACGACACCTGTTTCTTGTATGAATTAATGAAACATTGTCCTTGTTTTAATACAAATTGCCGATATATTTATAGATGTGTCATAGATATTGTATAGCATTTTTGTTTTTGCCTTTGTTGATTCTATCTTGAAACCCTTTAAAGCATTTTATGTAAATATTATCAATGAGTGAATATTGTGAAATAAATGGTGTTTTACCAAGGGAAATGAAATAGTATCCATTAAAGCTGCTCGCTCTCAGATTTTGGAAAAAAAATTAAGTTCTTCACACTGTGTGAAAATAATATATTTTAGAACATAGTCATATAAAAAGGTTCCAGTATAAATTCCTGTAAAGTATATCTGTAGATTTGAAATAATACGCTACCAAATAATAAAGCGTTGCAAACGATTTTGAAATTCCAATATAAACATATAGTGTAGCGGTGCCGTAAAACCAGCATTTCGAATCGATTTTCGCAAATTCCTACCTAGATTTTTACTTCTTTTGTCGATTCTAGTCTTCAGTTTTATATTTATGTATAAGTGTGTCATTTTTTAAAATTTTATTAGGTATATATTCTATTAAACAAGACTTTTATTCTTCAAACTATAATGTTCTGTACAAAAAAATAGAAGATTCTTGACAGGGTACCGGACACGGTATTGTTTTGTATATAATACACTAGTTAAAAGTGAGTTAATGATATAAGTGAACAACATTAAGTTTTCTTCAAAACGGTAAATTGTCTTTAGTTTAAGCCTGTCAGTCTTTCTATATAATTATATCAAGGTTTTCAAATATGTTTGACGGTATGAATTATGATTTGAACTACATGTAGTTAGATAATGAAACCAAATTAAAGAAATGATCAGCAGATTATAGTCAGATGCTTGGTGGGTCGATCAGTGATATTTTCTTGAAGCAAGCTACTGCATAAACATCCACATTAAATGAAAAAATCTTAAGAAGTGTCATGTGTGTATATGATTATAAGACAGTCATATGAGAATAATTTTAGATACAGGTAAATAAGAAAATAACAACATGGTCATGTTTTCAGTTATCTTTCAGTATTCAAAGATAAATTTGCAAGGACAAGGTAAAACATGCTTATTTGTACATGTCAGATTATGTTCATTTAATCCTTAAATGTATTTTATTATTATTGCATACATCAAAAAAAGAATACTTTCAGTCAATAACTGCAATACATTAACAGATAAGGTATTTTAAACCGAAAAAGAACTTCTAACGCTATGCCCCATCACTCCGGACTTCCAAATACCGGAATTTTCCAAAAACCAAACTTTTCTGCACGTCTCGTGGGTGTGCGGTTTGTAAAGGTTCCAGTTTATTAAAAAAAGAGGATTTTTTAAGGATATGTGATGTTTACTGTAAGGTTGTAAAATATTGTACCATTCTTCATCTGATGAATTTAGATTTTAAGTTCTTCAGAGTATGTTGTGGTAATTTACATGAAAAATTGGTAATTTTCCGATGTAAAACGTTTTCAGTTCTGTTGAAGACCTGAGGGAATGTCCTATCTCATATTTAATCTTATTAGCACCTTGGATTTAAAGTTACTTGTAGCAGAACGATAGCCTACCGGCGAAATTGACCGTAATTCTTTCGAAAAACATTCCTTATGTTGCCTTCTTAATCAAAAGTACATGTTATATAGTAATATAACGCGATATTTTTACCCCCCTTCCGAATGCGGATGGAAATTGTTTTGGCGTTGTCCGTTCGTCCTTCCGTCCGTCCTTCTATGCCTACGAATTAAGGGTTAAGTGAAACAAGTCACATAACCTTCTTTCTATCAGGAAAAAAAACACCTTATAAGTGCCACTTTTTTCACTTTCATATGCCTAGTGTCACTTAAGTACCTATTCGTAGGAACTTCCGTCCTTCTGTACGTCACGCTTTTCCTTCTGGAGTCTTATCTCGGTATTGGTCGGTAAGATTTTATTGAAACTTGGCAAGAATATTTGTACGTGTATAGAGACGATCCGCAACAAATGCCGTTACACTGCACCTTTTAATAGCAGAGTTATAGCCCTTTGTTAGTTCGAAATAGCCCTTTTACATAGCAATTTTTCCCGTTTGGAGCCAGATCTTGGTACTGGTTGGTCATATTTCCTTGAAATCTGGTATAAATATATGTATTGTCTGGCACATGATGCACGTCAAATATCGTTACAGTCGGCTTATCAATAGCTAAGTTATAAGTCTTTGTTATTTTCAAATAGCCGTTTTATACAGGCATTTGTGCCATCCGGGGCCATATTTTGGTTCGTGGTTTGTCAGATTTTCTTTCAAATCGCTATTTTATGTATAGGCAATTTTTCGCCCGGAAATAATTCTCAACAGTTCTCCTCTCGACTGGGACATGAATTTTCCTAAAATTTGCTTGTTTTCATTGGTATCGTGTTTTCGTAAATAAACGACAAAAATATACAAAAAATGAATACATCAACACTGTTTTAGACAAAACAGAACACAATTCTATCATTGTCATCCAATCAGTGAAACTATTATCTATTTATGAATCTTAAGTGCTATGGGGCTTTAATAAACAACATTGAATAATAAGGATTTCAAATAACATTGTAGCATATCATTAAAAATGTGATTGTGAATTATAATCAGAATGGAATAAAACTTTTGTTTCATATAGAATCTGTTTTGTTTTTTATTTTTCCGTATTATTTGCAAGTTGCGACAATTTTGCATGTGCTTGAGAATTTCTGATGTAAGAACAAATGCATCGTCGTAATAAATGGAGTTTTACATGTAACCTCTTGCACCGAATGGCCTTTCCAGTACAGAGTGATAATGAAGTAAAAATCAGTAAATTCATTATTACCTGTAAATTTTTCCCAAGGTTACTTTTACCGATAGTCTTGCTATTAGAGGTAGCTATGCAAATATTGACTATCACAGTGCTCATCTATGCATTTATTCTCTGACAAGTTCTTTATAAATGTTTATTTGTTAAATAGATATGATGAATAGTTAAAGACTCAAAAATGTCCGCTTATTTTTACGTCTTTATAATTTTCCGACTCTAAAAAGCTTGGCTTATAATGTTAAATACAAATTAATATATCATGCTGTCGTTATAAATTATATCCTGAGAACAATTAATTAGTCCCAGCTGATTCAAGAACAAGGCACGCACACACATGTCGGAACATCATGAGACCTCTCTAAGTTCTCATTTTATCCAAGAACTGTAAGTCAGTGGAACGTGTTAACTTTCGTGGCACTTTTGACTCCTTCAAAGCGTGTTCTTGTCGCTGCAATTCTTTACTAAACTATGGAAGCTTTAAGCGGACACCAGAATGTTTACTTCATGTAGTCCATATACACATGTGTTACGTCTACTTGTTGAAATAAAACTAAACAAGTCGTCTTAATCATGTCCACTTGCTGGCTCTTATTGCGACATGTCGGTCAAAGATTAGACAACATGGTTAGGGTTAGGGTTCCCCAACCGTTACCGTAACTCGACGTGCTGGTTGTCGTCATTGCTTGATAAACATGTTGTCCAGTTACATGTAACAGTGATTTGTTGTCCAAAAAATGACCGACATGTCGCATTACTAGACATCAAGTGGACATGATTCACACGACTTGTTTAGTTGTATGCAAACAAATAGACGTAAAACAGGTGCACTTGGAATACATTAAGTGAACATTCCGGTGTCCAGTAAAAAGCTCCATAGTTCCAAAGTCAGGCACGAATGCACGAATATATAAATGTAGTTTCAGTTCATGTCACTTCAAATACGGTTCTATTGTTTAGAAAAAATATTATTTTTAAACGAAGAATTAGTAAAAGTTATCTTAATGACTGTAGTGCCATGCATATCCGTGACCGCCGAACATGTGTAGTGATGGTCGATCCCGGGCTCAAACGTTATTGTATTAACTGTTACATAATTACATCAAGCATAAACAGAATAAATGATACAACTGTCATTTTTGTCTAAGTTACACAAGTATTTTATACGGCAATTAAATTGTTTCATTTTGAGTTCCGCTTTGATAAAAAAAATATTATAGTTACTGTACGTGGTAATTTTAAGCATCAACAATGAATAAACTTCACCAAACACGAGGCAGCTTGTTTCATTCGTTATCATTCAGGAAGTGCTGCGTCTAATCTACATGAACAGATCAACAAAAATCCCCCTTTAGTAAAAAGAACTAATTGTTTTCCGTAACTGATATAACTAAAAGGAAATGTCAAAAGGAAATCTGCTCTTGATTTTTTTTTCAAGTGTTCACAATTGTGATGTGGTGATAAAAAAAAGAAAAACGCTTAATGGTAAAGAATCAGACATTATTCTTGTTTGGTTATTTTTTGCTTTTGAAACAAGGACATGATGCGTTTTTTAGTTTCTTGCTTGTGTTTTATGTTTTTTCTCCTTTTGTTTCCATTTTTAAATACATTTAGTACTGCAAAACTGATTAAAATTTTGTTTATTGAAATTAAAAAAGAAACAAACCTTGCTTTAATAACAACGTTAAAACTGCTGAACGATATGCATCTGTAGTATCTTCAGTATCTTTTGTTTCTCACATCATATTTGTTCTTGTAATGTATGAATGTGTGCAGGTACAGATGTTACATTATGCAATGTATGAACTATTTTTATTTTATTTAAAACGACTAGTGTTATACACTTGGAGGCTTTTCTAACGCAACACTTTTTAAAACCGAATTTCTTGGAAAAGGTTCAAAGTACATTTTGTATTGATTTGAAATTATGCATATATATACTCTTTTATTCCACTTTTCAGTGATTTACAACATATGTTACACATAAGTTACATTAAGTAAATATAAACATGTAATATCTAAACATGGTACAATGTACATACTTTACACAAACAATACTGTACATGAGTATCTAAACATGGTATCAATAGAATAATGGTTAAATTAGTAATTTAATTTACTAAATCCGCGTATATTGTACTAGACCAGGTCCGGTGCAGTCTACTTATCGAAAACGAAATATAAGTGAGACAAAAGGACTTTGAAAATGGTAATAGCATGGCACTCAGTCTCAGATCTAATATTGACCTCTTATTCAAAGAGGACCTGGTATCAAATAGTATTTATGAGACACATCATGTATATATTTGCAGCATATGTTGACATAGTTATTTTGAAGTTCAGGGCTCACTCCAAACGAGGCTAATATATTACAGTCGAATAATGTTCGAACAAATGATTCGTCATCTAAAACATCTAAAAGAGCACCCATGTCAGAACTGCAATTTTCCCTGATAGAATTAATAAATTCCGAGCGTTTCTTTTGGTAAAAAATACACTGTGATAGTATATGCCTGTGAATATCATTTGTTATATTTTCACACCTTTTGCACGTAAATTCGTGTTTAAAGTATCGCCACATTAGAATGCGAGCAGCACTTACAGAATGAATAATTTCGCTATTAGATGTTGCATAAGACCAAATATTTAAAGGCTGTATTGAAGGATGTACGGCGATAAACCTGTTGAATTCTTGATCTGGTCGCATACGATTTAGCCACATTTGTGTCTGCTTCGTCTTTACTGCTTTGCGCACAATAAGTTTCCAACTCTCCTTACTCGGAAATTCAGACTTTGCCAGGTATTCAGTTAAAAAACGGAATAAGCCATACTTGAGAAGTATCTGACATATATCAGGAACAAAGCCCAGTTGATTTCTGAAGCCCTTCACTGCGAATAGATTCAGCCTATAGTTGAACAGTTTTCTACATAAGGTTTCCGTTGGCATAGTACATAGTTTTTGAAGAAAGAGTAATTTTCTTTTTTCCACATCAGTCTCAATAGGCATCCACCCTTGCGCACTAAGTGCCATATCAGTTCTTGTAGTAACAGGCAAATGTTGGATTTTCTTAGCAGCCAGTCTACAGAAACGTTCTAGTTTCATAGAATCGTTGACAGATATATTATGCCATAGTTCACATCCGAATAATGCAGTTGAGAAGGACACAGTTCTGACAATCGAAGACAAAGTTAATGGATTGATGTCACCGGCGTTGTTTTGTAGAGCGAGTATTGAGAATAGGGATGCTTGTCCTTTTCTAAGACGGTAGTCTATTGTGTCCTTGGTAGATAGTGTTGAATTAAGACGAATGCCTACATGCGTAACTACGTCACTCGAGGAAATATATGAGTTGCCAAATTGTACAGTACACATGTTTGTTGTTCGCTTTTCACCAAATTTTATAAGTTTGCACTTTTTATTATTAAACTCATAACCCCAGTGGTTTGCATACGTGTTAACAATACTAAGCTGAAGCTCTAGGGAAGAAAGAGAAGGGCAAAGAAGCGTCAGATCATCAGCTAACGTAGGATTGCCGCAGGCAAGATGTCCAACATAAAGACCGTGGTTTGAATTTTCTAATTTATGTAGCAGTCCATCTATAAAGAGAAGATAACTCCAGGTAGAGAGAATCCCTCCTTGTCTGACGCCTTGTTCGATGCTGAATGTGTCAGAAGTTATGCCATTTACCATAACACAACCTTGCAGATTTTTATAGCAATTAATCATAAGCCATAAGACTTTGCCATATATTCCGATCTCATTCATTTTTGCGATAATAGCGCTATGTCTTACGTTATCGAAAGCACCGGCAGTGTCTAACAGCGCTGCATAGACGCTGGAATTATTTTCAATGTAAGATAATGTAGATTCTTGCAAATTAAAGGAGACCGTGATTGGACCTAGATGTTTTTGATACGCATTTTGTTGCACACTTGGAAAGTTGATATTTTTGCATGCAGTCCACTTATTTAGACGCACATGAAGAACACGTTCAAATAATTTGTATATTACAGGAAGAAGATATATGGGTCTATAGCTCTTTGGTTCTTCTTTAGGTTTTCCGTCTTTGTGGACTGGAATAATGACACCAAGTTTACAATCACGAGGGATGTAGTAGCAGTCAATCATCATATTGAATAGTTTAAGTAAATAGTGTTCTAGCATATCTCCACCGTGTATGACATGTTCAGCTGTCACTTTATCAAATCCGGGACCTTTACGAGGCTTCATTGCATGCATACATTTTTTCAGTTCATCCGAGTCTAATTCTTTTGTTAATATTGGATCGCAGTGTAGACTATTGTCACGTTCAAACTCTGTCACAGTTTTTTCAATATCAGACAAGAAATCATTATCGTACATAGGCTTGCTTTTTACACTAAACACGTCAGAGTAGTAATTTTTGAAAGCGTTTGCAATTCCGACGGGCTCACGAATAATGACATTGTTTTCGGAAATCTCATTTATAGGATTTGATCGCTTACATCGTTTGCGTTTAACTAGGTTCCAAAAGAGTCTAATATCACAATCAGCTGAGGTGTTCAATTCATCATAGTATTTTCTGTTAACATAAGCAATAGCCTTTTTCTGAACGTTAACGAAATGCCTTTTGGCTAGTTTGTAGTTAACAAAATGTATATTGTCTCGACCACGTGGTTTGCCATTTTGTAGCCAAGTGATACGTTTAGCCATTTGAGCTTTGTGTGCAAGCTCAACATCAGGAGTCCAGTATGGCTTTGCATGAGCGTTAAATTTGGACCTCGGAAGAGTCTTTTCAGAGCAAGACTGTATGCAGTTAACAATGTGCTTATATAACAATTCAATAGTATCAATAGTATTTACAATATTGGATATGTCTATCAGTTCCAAATTTTCTTTCAGACATGCTGCGTACTTTATCAGAGCATCAGATGAACATTTATTCCATGCAATATGTGAACCTTTTAATAGATTGATGTACGTTAGAGGCATAACACAGTTAGTAATAATAGGTAAATGATCAGAAACAGAACAAACATCACCATCAAAAATGTGATTTGACTTAATAAAGTCAGACTGAGATGATGTTATAGTGACATAATCAAGCATTGACTTTGCAGGACGAAATGTAAATGATGCACCAGTTGTCGTGCATGTCTCTAGACCATTACGACTGAGAAATCGTCTATAGCACTGTGTGCGATCATCTGTCTTGCTACTATTCAAGTCGACATTAATATCGCCGCAGTATATTACATATCCTTCAGCAGAGTACAAGTTATGAATACCTTGTAAACAATCCATACATTGCACATAGTCTTCAGTTGTATAGTTAGACGATGGTAAATATACAGAAAAAATATATATCGGGAGGGTGTACTCTTGCGATATTTTAATACCAATTATACGACTGGAGACGGAGCTTGGAATTGTACTAATAGCAAAGTTAAGAGTTTTCCTGTACATAATGCTTACCCCACCTTTCCCACAGTACTTATCTGTTTCTTCACAAACAGTATGAGCATGGTAATCAGAGTGAATAGTATCTAAGAAGCTTAAACTGGATGGTTTAAGTTTGTGTTCTACAATACAAGCGATATCAATATTGAATTTATCTAACAAATAGCTTATAGAAGATCCTGAGGAAATCGCTCCTCGGACATTCCAAGTCAATATCTTACATGAATCAGATTGTTTGGTAGATGTCATAGTGTTGTTTAGACGGAAAGCTGAATATACAATTACTAATAACAGTATCCAAACTAAGCGTGTTTCAATCAACATTATGCTCATTATTGTGTTTGCTTTGTTTGTTTTCTGTCGATTCAGACCTGTTAAATTTTGATTCCCACTCGGCTACTGAGTACCAGCGGCGGCAATACACTTTGCGAGGCCAGAACCTTCTGTGTTCAACAATATCACAGGCAGAGTGATAGACGGTCATTTTGGCAGCAAGACTTCCGCGATTAGTGTCAATCATTTTCACGGAGACAGGTATAACATTTTTGCTTTTGAGGAAATCTATCATTCCAGCTCTATTGGAGTAATTTGCAATTCCTCCTACATAATATCTTTGAGTACGCCTTGACGGAACACTTTGAAATACTGGGTTTTCATCATTTACGTTTGTGACGGTTCTTGTTTCTTCATATGAATGACTAAAACGAGGCACTTCATTATCATTTGATTCGTAATTCGTATTCGTGGTACGATTGGAACCCGGTAGTTTGTCATTTATGGTCGTATGTCTAGAACGGAAATTTGACTCAGAGTGTCTGTCAGCAAGGTATTCTACACGTCCATCAGCCGATGTAGTATCTTGTGGCGAAGTAGGTACATGTGTATATCTTTCGTTGGACGTAAGTCCCGGTTTGACTTTGGATTGCGTTTTCAGATGTTTATCTGATTTTGTTGCTGGGTTTGGCTGTGATCGGACAGTTACGACTACAGGTATGGTTTGTACTTTGTTGGTTGCAGCTCTTGAAGGGTTTGAATCGCCTGACGCGGTTTGGGTAGCAGAGGTACAAAATATTGACTGTGACGGCGTATTAACAACTACAGTTGACTTGAAAAGCGACGACGCTTCTGATTGCTGTTCCTGACGACTAGCACTCATTTCTGGGTGACTTTTATTGACGGGCGGATTCTTATTAACAATGCTGGCAAACGACTGCTTTTTGCGACACTCACAGTTTTTCAGTAAATCAATTTCTTTGGTTAATGATATAATTTTTTCATTTGTAATATTTCTTAACCGCTGATCTTCGGTTATCGCGTCTGAAAGTCGCTTCTTAATGAAGCCTGAATCATGTGCTGCACTTTCCAAAACCAAACGCAGCTTTGAATTTTCTATTTTAATAGCTTTCATGTCCTGTTGGAGAAGTTGCACGGTAGATCTAAGCTCGGCAAGTTCCTGTTGTGCGCTGATGTTATAATGCAGTCTGAGTTCCTCCATTTTGTTTTCTTCTGCTTTGTCACTTTTACTGTATGTGCGCCGTTTCACGAATACATCAGTTAAAACTCTCGGATCTTTGTTATAAATAAAGTCTTGCAGTGCGTAGCAATCACTTGCATAGCGTTCACAACTATCTTTCAGGTTTGTTGTTCGACGTTGCATGAGTGACCCTTTCGGGCACAGTTCTGAATCACTCGCTCGCCGTAAGAGAATATTTCTATATAACAAAATGTCATCATCGTTTCGTCGAGTGGCGCGAATCAATTTTTCCATGTATTCAGCTTTTGACTTGTTAAACAATATTGTATCGAGCTTTGTAAAGAATTCTTGGTTACATATCGGTTGATCATCTATGCACGCCGATTGCTCTGCAAAGTCATGACATTGCGATTCTTCGAAGTTACAAGCAGTTTCATTCAGGAATGAGTATTCATGCAATTGTTCAGCCTGGTTTTCAGAGGGTGTATCCATTTTCACTGCAATTAGCTGGGTAAACTCATGATCTACACCGTAAATGGGGCTTAGCAATTGACTATCTTCAACTTGCACAGCCCTCGGACCCGCCGGCATTGAAATGTCTATTGTTGAACTAATTGGCGGATAATCCCTGTGGTCACCGGTTGCCATTGCAATGCACCGTTAGTAACACATAAAGGACATGCACCGCTATGCCCTGCAGCAATATATGAGATATTTTGACCTGACCCTTGTCCAAGTTATGTCCTCCAATTTAAACTATATAGTGAGAACAAAGGCCTACATAAAGAGTTTATATATACGTTGTGTTTATAGATTTCCTGATATTAAGAGGTGAAAACTCAAGGAAAAGTCACTCATCTGTCTTTTTCTCTAATAATATCGAGTATTGTCCACTATAAACTATGAATTACACATTAAATCCTTCCATGGATATTTTTCACACCATTCCTAAACCGGAGCACGCCGAAAAACACATAACTTACACATTTGTTCAACTCAGAAAAGCATTGGGCGAATGAATGTCCGCGAACGATGTCGCGCAGTCGGCATGTTTCAGCCAGGCCAATTTTTTTAGACACGTATTAAAGTTAATCGATTTTTATTAATATTTTTTTTGTTATTTACCAAAATTCATATTGAAAATATTTATCATTGTAGATAAAAACACACTGCTATTCCTGATTTTGTATTCATTTCAATCATATGCATTTTATCCTTTTTCGGATAAATCTCGCAAATCATAATTATTGGTGTTGTTGGCTTAGGAGTACCGTAAAAGAGGAAACGTACGGTGCCTTCTGAATTATAACCATTTCAATAAATTCCACAGACAAATTACGTTTTGTGACTTTTATTTCTACAGTGATGTTTTATTCTGTTAATCTTTTATACGTTTTCATTATTGAAAACTATTCTCTGAAATTTCAACGAAATACACAAATAAGCAAAATAAATGCATTTGAACGGAAGTTGCGTTAGAAAAGCCTCCAATGAATAAACGTAGGTTTTCAAAAGGAGTTATGAAAAAATGTTCCGATATTACCACATCTCATTTGCTGTTTTTTAATTCCAAACTTTAATATTTCGTGCACGTTCAAAGACATGCTGGTTTTTGTATTTCATTATGCTGGCAGCTGTGTACATAAACTTGAGACATAATGACTTAAAAGGTATGGATAGATTGGCGAAGTCAACTGATTCGTTATTTTCTGTTGACACACTGTTTTCATCCTCTGACGCACGAGCAATTACGGTTTCATAATTATCTACTCCTTAAGATTCAGTCATGCACATCTGAATTTGCCTTTTTCTAAGGGTTGTGGTGTGATGTAGCATTAGAAGGTGGCACTCAGGCTCTGTTATTTCTTGATGTTTAGGTTTAACGCCCGTTTCAAGTGTATTCCACAGTAATTTTACAATCGTTCATGGGAAGACCCATGCAGTAATAGAACCGTATCCTCTGTAAAAAAACTGCCAACTTTCTCACTTAAAGAGACATGCTCGGTCACAGGGATCGAACCTATTCAGTCATGCACATCTGAATTTGCCTTTTTCTAAGGGTTGTGGTGTGATGTAGCATTAGAAGGTGGCACTCAGGCTCTGTTATTTCTTGATGTTTAGGTTTAACGCCCGTTTCAACCGTATTCCACAGTAATTTTACAATCGTTCATGGGAAGACCCATGCAGTAATAGAACTGTATCCTCTGTAAAAAAACTGCCAACTTTCTCACTTAAAGAGACATGCTCGGTCACAGGGATCGAACCTATGACCCCAATCTGTGAGAAGTTACAGTGATTTCAAGTCAACCACGAAGTCGGACGTCGAATTCAGTAAGCGAGTTCTGGCCGAGACAACGAATTCTGACCGAGACCTCCAAAAATAACTTTTTAGGCGCGATGTTAAAACTCCGGGAAAGTTGCATTTTTGTTGTTGATATAAGTTGCATATTTTTCTGACATAACCGATGTTAATAAAATAATTTTAAACTCTACTGAAGTTTTTTTCTACTGAATTCTATATTCAAGAACACGAGCCTGTATACAGAACAGTATAACAATATTCCTTCTGGGAAAAAAACCCAGGCAATAAGATGCAATTGTTACTATGGGTATACTTGAAAGAAAATACATAGAGAGATATCTGCTCTAACGGAACTAAAGTAAAAAAAAGACCAATCAGTTGACTTGACTTGTCACCAGTGCACTCTTATTTCTGTTCCTGTTTTACATACTGGCTGTTTTAAGATTATTTTTCTTATCAGTTGATAATTGAAATGGGAGATATTGCATCTTTTATCTTTTCTTTCTAGCTAGGGTAAGAGGAACACCCTGGCATTGATACTTATACTGCAAAATTATCAAATGCAAGGTAAAACGTTTAATTGTCTTTGATTTATTCTATTAAATTAAATAACATTGTATTTTATATTTAGGTAATTTTAGAAATTAGAGAAATGAGGTAATGTCGAAAAGAAATTTACCTTCTGTGTCTGTTTATTCGGAAAATAAAGAATCTACGCGCTGGTGATAAACTAAAGCGAGTGTAGCTAGGTGATGCGGTGGCCGTGTGGTTAACGCTCTGGAATGCCTATCCGGAGGTCCCCGCTTCGATTCTCGGCCGGGGCACTGGAAATTTCAGAAATGCTTTTCAGTGTTTCCCACCTGTCTGAGATGAACTGGTTAGAAACCCAGAGGTAGTCTCGCGTGTATCGGTGCTATACATCGGGCATGTTAAAGAACCAACGGGTTTATTCGTAAAAGAGCTAGGGTCTGGTACCCTGATTCCCTTGTATCTGCTTCTGTCTCTAAAATAAAGGACCACAATGGACTTAAGAGATTGCTCTTTATTGTGTTATCCTTGGTATTTGCTACTGGTGAATAAAAGGATAGGAGAGTCCTGGGTCCTAATGCCCTATTGCAAGACACAGTAATTCGTCATATAACCTTAAAAGCGTTAAGTTATCCACGAGAGGGTCGGTCGGGTATGAAACTATTTTTCAGGCAAAATTCCTAATGCTATTGAACAGAAAATTAAGATACTACAAGAAATAAGAAAATTCCCTTCTCAAATGTTCATTTTTGTTTGAGCAGATACATATTACTCAATAAATAATCTATGACTGTGCTTTATCGAAAATTGAAGCATTTCCCTTGAGATTATGTACCAAGGGCGGATCACCATTCAAGAAATCATTGATTTTCGTAGCTTCGTAGCTATATTAAACGAGCTTGATATGAGTTGAATCATCTATTATTTAAAGTAAATGTAATAGAATTTACTCCTCTTATTTATGGCACATTTCAAGGTACAATTGATCTTCATACATGTAGCTATATTAAACAAATTAATTTTAGCTTATTCATATAATATTGAAAGTACATTGTAAATGTAAACAGTATGCGGAGGACATCAAAGAGAAAAGATGTCAGTTGGATGACGTAAGCTTTCATTATTTGTTTTGTCTCTTGGAATCAAAATACTGTGACGGTTAGTCTTGGAATGGCAAGGTCTTTTAAAGAGAAACAAGGTGTAGGCTATGCTAACGTTTACTGTCACAATCAAAAGCATGTTTTTAGTTTCTTAATCACAACTGTTTCATGCCAATAAATTTTTACCGATATGACTTCCATTTTTGTTTCATACAATTATATTTTCTGCGCAGGAGTAGATTAGAAAAGTTGGAAGAAGAACTACTTCCATATCCGAGACTCCGCCTACTTTTCGAGTGCTTAAATCATACTTAAACACTCCGATTTACTAAAGAAAAATGCCTAAGGCATATTAAAATTTATCATTTTATTTAGTTCGCGATGGAAGTATAGCGTTTAATATCATAAGACAATTTTCTTTTGCTTTTTAGAATGTTAGTAATACTACTGCAGATTACTGCTTTGATGACTCAAATGGTGATTGTTGGTAAGTTCCATAAATCATGCATTAGTGAGACCTCTAAAATTAAAACGAATAAAAATAAAATGCTACATATTAAGTGTATAACTGAGAGTGATGAATTTAACTAATTAAGAAATAAATCTTTCACATAAGTTTTGATACAGCAAATGTGCTTAAGGAGATATCGTTTTATGTTTTGTTAGTTTTCAGAGTGCAACTCGCTATTGCTTTTCTTTTATCAGATATGTTGTGCAAATGGAATTCGCATCCCCATTGTGAAGGCTGGGGATCATGCTCTAAAGACTGTGGCGGCGGAAGACGTTCGAGGATGTGTAAATCTTGTGTCTGGAGAGAAAGGAAGTGGTTTGAAGAAAACTGCAATGAATTCTGTAGCTATGGGCATAGATATGACTCTGGAAGATGTCACTGTCCTTCATGGAGATCCGGCGATTGCTGTGACGGTGAGTACTTGCAATAACATACACGCTTTAAATTTGAATTTAAGCTAAGCTAAAATTTGCTCATTTTTTAAATGTTTTATTTAAATTTCATGCCACAGAGTCATGTTTACTTGTAGATTGCCGCAATATTTATATTGCGAACTGTGTCTCTGGTCAACAGGCGTGTGGAGGATCTCCTGACAACATAAAGTGTACACAGTGTCATGACCCTTATTACCCTGCAGGATACGGGAACGGATGCAGAGGTACATTGTATATTGTCTTGCTTTAAATACTTTAGCATAAATGTATTTTGCCTGACCGGCTAAAATTGACAGACACTTTTCGGGAAGACTGATTATGTTTAGTATAATACTGAGCCATTAAAAATAATGTCCTTAAGTTGTATGAGCTTATACAATGTACATTTTGAAATAGCTAATTTCAACTTTTGTACCAATGTCTCTTTAATCCGTACAAAGAAGGTTCGTTAATCATTTTATAACACTGATTATATTCTTTCAACATAGCATAGCAGACAAGAATTAATGTCTTGTCAAGACAGTTCTAAAATACAAGTTCTGATTTGCGCCAATCTCTTTAATTCTTTGATTAACAACTGAAGCTTTTCAGTAATAATACTGAGATTGAAATTAAATTTGAAACAAGAGCTGTTTGTAAAACACGTAGGCCCCCCTTAATGCAAAAGTTGTACTATGCAAGGAACAGTTTTTAATGTAAACGTCACTGTGAAATTCGTGAAAACGGCGTCTGTAGAAATTGTAGAATTAAAAAAAAAATTCTTAAAAGAAAATAAAACAGTCATCTCCATAAAACACAAGAATCTAACGTTGACTTTAAAACAATTAAATTCTTTTAAACGTTTTAAAACAAAAAAATGAAAAGAGTATTTTTAGTAACAGTGACCTTGACCTAAAAACAATTTGATAATCAAACCAAAATTTGAGAAAAAAATCTGTTTTTAGAAACTGTGACCATGACAACCCCCCCCCACCCCCACCACGCACACACCCACACACCCTTGAAAAAGAATCTTTTATTCCTTAAAACAATATGAAACATTTACAAAGATTTAGTAACAGTGACCTTAACCCCTTTAAAGTATTTTTTTTTGCTTAAAACAATTTAAAACTCAAAAGTAAATTTGAAAAAAAAACTATTGTAACCAACAGTGACATTGACCTAAAGAAATATTTTATTCCTTAAAACAATATAAAAAATATCTTTTATAAATATCTTTCTCTCTATGCAAGCTACCTACACCAAGTTTCATTGCAATTGGTCACTCCTAACTCATGTTATGGATAGGAAACAATTTTCCTATTTTTAGTAACAGTGACCTTGACCTTAACCCTAGTGACCCCAAATTACTCCCTCTCCCCGCAAACAACTTACAAACCAAATTTCATTGCAATTGGTCACTCCTAACTTAAGTTATTAAGCGGAAACTAGTCTACAATTCTTGGTCACTGTGCCCTTGGCATTTGACCTACCAATCTCAAAATCAAGAGGATTCCTCTACCGGTTATGACCAACCTCCACATAAAGTTTCAAGATGCTAGGCCACAGCGTTCTTGAATTATCGTCCAGAAACCGTTATAAAATGGACCTTGAAGTTTGACCTACTAACCTCAAAATCAGTAGGGGTCATCTGCTGGTCATGACAAACCTCAGCATGAATTTTTAAGATCCTAGGCCCAAGTGTTTTTGAGTTATCATCCGGAAACCAGTTGGTAGATGGGCAGACAGACCAACCGACCAACATCTGGAAACCAATATATATCCATCTTCTTCGAAGGGGCATAATTAAGAATTGTAGTACCGATATAAAACAGAAATTGCAAAGTTAACTCAAAATGCACATTATATTTTGAACATGTGGAATACAACCTCTGTACGAGAACTTTTAATGATACCCATCTTCGCTTAAAGGTACTGAGAATAACACTTTAAAATTTAAACAATAATTCATGAATATGATTCTGATATCAATGAGCAGTGAATAACATCAATTGGTTTGAGTCTACTGATCTTTACAACAGACAAGGCTTGTCTGATGTGGACATGTTGGATCGTGAATAGAATACGTTTATTGCTTGCAACAATAAATTAATGTTTTTTATTAATTGAAAACAAATAGAGAAAAAATGTCACCTTTGCTTTGTACTAACTTTCATTATTGCATACCTTCATGTAAAAAGTAACATAACTAATAACTAACTGCGTTCTTTTCTTCCTAGACAATACGTTTCACTTCGTCACTTTATCTTATCACTAAATAAATATTTGGAGCTTCTCTTTCATACTACCATTTCAGGAAGTAATCGAAATAAAGCACTACATAAATGTCTACTTAGATATCTAGAGTTTACTGCAAGGTCAAGTTAAATTCTATATGTCTGATTATGCTGAAGATATATCCCAAAATCATACAAAATTAGATATTTTTTATTGATTATTAGAAAAAACTTGATATTTGTTGACTCAGCGTTTTGTATTTGTAAAAGGTGATTCCACTTATACGTAAATAAGATACTACAGGGGGTCGGACGTAAATGATGTATCTCGGGGCTTTAAGCGAGAATTTGATGTAGTTCTGGTCAAAATGGCGGAAATTGAATGTTATTTTGGGGAGACGGATAAGAAAAATGGTAAGAAAATTATATTTATAATTCGATCGAACTGTTATCATGCCCTTTGTATAGCCACATGTAATATATGAAATCGTCACACCCGTTTTGGATCGTGGACCTAAAAATAAAAAAAGTTATTGAAGGGATAAATTGGTCGGTTGTGTTTATTTTGGATTTTCCGCCGTTTACTCCCAATTTCAGATGGTTCAAACCGCTTTACTCGAGCTTATTTGAATGCATTTCGTATAAACATGATGTGATCCATTGTTATGTAATGTGTGCACGTTTCCAAAACGAACTATCGCCAATTTTTTTAACTTTAAACCGATTTCGACAGAAGGGTCATTACATTCCACAATATTAAAAAAAACAGTTATTTGTTTTACAACGATTGCAATACAAGTTATACAACTTTAGCTGGATCACCTTTGTTGCTGTGGTCTTTTATGGTGGTTGAAACCGGAGTACCCGGAGAAAACCCCTTGCCGGCTTGGTGACCACATAATCAACCAACATGCCTACACAAGGTATCAAAGCAAGCATTCGAACCACTGAGCTAGCTAACACTATTCAAGCAAAATGCAGTAAAGATAATAAATCTCTTTGTGTCATGATTTCATTTTTTTTCAGTCCAAAAAGAAATTTCAGTCTGATACCATTCAGTATTGTAACAATAAAATACTTTTTTCCAATCTTGGCAACAGATAGATTACTTGTGATTGATACACACCAACTTTACCCAAATGTACAGAACTAATAATGTCCAAAATATTTTTGTCATCATGTAATTTTCAAGGAAAATGTGACTTCCAAACACATAAAGTAAAGAAATGTAAATTTTGTTGACCATTCAATACCCTGCTTAATGTCTTAAATGGACTTTACTGTACATTGCGTCTTTCAGTTAGGACAGTACCATGACTTGTTGATAGAGGTTATCACTGAAAATTTATTCAGTGATATTTAAATAGTGCAGATCATGATCAAACTGCACAACAGGATAAGAGTTAAATGAATATGTTCATTTTTTTATATTTTGAATTTGATAATTATATTTCAGAATGAGGAAATGAGAAGTTTCCAGTTTTAAATTTATGCTAATGTTTTCAACACTATTTGATTTTGAAAAAGACATGTATTGGAAACTTCAACCTGATATTGACAGGAAGTGGGGTTTCACAACAAGCAAATGGATTTCTGTTTCAAGATTTTCCTTAAAATAAATATATTTCAGTATATGAAAATTTATTTTAGTAACTATCCATTCATATTTTAGAATGGTGTTTATGAGTTTTAACATATAATGGGGGCACTGTCCTCAAGTTTGTTAAAACTTCATTGGAACCTCATCAAACAAGTTTGAATATGGGAACAATATTCTTCCTACTCTTCAGATTTCATATGTTTATAACTTGGAAAATCAAATTGTTATTAACTATTTTATTTACAGATCTTTAAAGAGTGATAGCATGGCTGCATTTAACTGTGAGCATCAGTGTGCTTTCTTTATATTCACAATAGCCTGAGAGATTGTCAGAACGCCTGCCAGTTGAAAGATAATGTGCCAAGATCCTTAACCCCCTACGGTAAGTACTTCTATACAATTGATATTATAGACAATTGTCAAAAGGTGATAGGATGGATGGGTTGCTGGGGCAGGAGATGCGGATGAATTCATGTGTAGTTTTAATTCATGTTTCTAGCCATTAATTTTACAATAGCTATTTTTTCCTCATAATATACTTTATATTTGGTAGTATTTGGTGCCTCATGCAAAGATTCACCTTTGTAAGATGAATAGTTCTAGTATTGATTTAGAGGACAATGGATCAGATCACACAGATGTTAGAATTAGCGAGTGTTAAACCCAACTGATTGACTGACTCTTGACTTAATAATTAAGGCTGAATGTGTGACTGAACATTCCCTAAATGAACCACTGATTGACTATCAGTCATCAAGTCTGACTAGACATTCTCTTAATGAACTGCTGATTGAATATCAGTCATCAATTATGACTGAACATCCCCTTAATGAACTACTGATTCACTATCAGTCATCAGTTATGACTGATCATCCCCTCAATGAACTGCTGATTGAATATCAGTCATCAGTTATGACTGAGCATCCCCTTAATGAACTATTTATTGACTATCAGTCATCCAATGTGACTGAACATCCACTTGATGAACTACTGATTGACTATCAGTCATCAAATGTGACTGAACATCCCCTTAATAACTTGCTGATTGACGATCAGTCATCAATTATGACTGAACATCCACTTTATGAACTATTGATTGACTATCAGTCATCAAATGTGACTGAACATCCCCTTAATGACTTGCTGATTGACAATCAGTCATCAATTATAACTGAACATCCCCTTTACGAACTGTTGATTGACCATCACTCATTAAGTGTGACTGAACATCCCCTTTATGAACTATTGACTGACTATCAGTCATCAATTATGACTGAACATCCCCTTAATGAACTGTTGATTGACTATCAGTCATCAAATGTGACTGAACATCCACTTAATGACTTGCTGATTGAATATGAGTCATAAATTGTGACTGGACATCCCCTTAATGAACTGCTGATTGAATATCGGTCATCAATTATGACTGAACATTCCCTTAATGAAATACTGATTCACTATCAGTCATCAAATGTGACTGAACATCCCCTTAATGACTTGCTGATTGACTATCAGTCATCAGTTATGACTGATCATCCCTTTAATTAACTGCTGATTATGACTGAACATCCCCTAACTTTACCACTGATTGAATATCAGTCATCAATTATGACTGAGCATTCTCTTAATGAACTACTGATTGACTATCAGTCATCAATTATGACTGAACATCCTATTAATGAGCTAATAATTGACGATCAATCATCAATTATTACTGAACATCAAATATATGAACTATTGATCGACTACCAGTCATCAATTATGACTGAACATCCCCTTAATGAACTGTTGATTGACTATCACTCATTAAGTGTGACTGAAGATCCCCTTAATGAACAGCTAAGTGAAAATCAGTCATCAATTATGACTGAACATTACCTTTTTGAACTGCTGATTGACCATCAGTCATCAAGTGTGACTGGACATCCCCTTAATGAACTGCTGATTGAATATCAGTCATCAATTATGACTGAACATCCCTTTTATGACTTGCTGATTGACTATCAATCATCAGTTATGACTTATCATCCCCTTAATGAACTGCTGATTGACTATCAGTCATAAATTATGACTGAACATCCCTTTAATGGACAACTGATTGATTATCAGTCATCAGTTATAACTGTTCATCCCCTCAATGAACTGCTGATTGAATATCAATCATCATTTATGACTGAGCATCCCCTTTATGATCTGCTGATTGACGATCAGTCATCAAATATGACTGAACATCCCCTTAATGACTTGCTGATTGACTACCAGTCATCAATTATGACTGAACATCCCCTTTATGAACTGTTGATTGACCTTCGGTCATTACCATCAGTCATAACAGTCACTACTGATTGACTATCAGTCATCAATTATGACTGAACATCCACTTGATGAACTACTGATTGACTATCAGTCATAAAATGTGACTGAACATCCCCTTAATGACTTGCTGATTGACGATCAGTCATCAATTATGACTGAACATCCATTTTATGAACTATTTATCGACTATCGAAAATATGACTGAACATCCCCTTAATGAACTGTTGATTGACGATCAGTCATCAAATATGACTGAACATCCCCTTAATGACTTGCTGATTGACTACCACTAACCAGTTATCAATTATGACTGAACATCCCTTTTATGAACTGTTGATTGACTATCAGTCATAAATTATGACTGAACATCCCCTTAACGAACTACTGATTGACTATCAGTCATCAATTATGACTGAACATCCACTTGATGAACTACTGATGGACTATCAGTCATCAAATGTGACTGAACATCCCCTTAATAACTTGCTGATTGACGATCAGTCATCAATTATGACTACCACTAACCAGTCATCAATTATGACTGAACATCCCCTTAATGAACTGTTGATTGACTATCAGTCATCAAATGTGACTGAACATCCCCTTAATGAACTACTGATTGACTATCAGTCATCAAATATGACTGAACATCCCCTTAATGACTTGCTGATTGACTACCAGTCATCAATTATGACTGGACATCCACTTTATGAACTATTGATTGACTATCAGTCATCAAATATGACTGAACATCCCCTTAATGACTTGCTGATTGACTACCAGTCATCAATTATGACTGAACATCCCCTTTATGAACTGTTGATTGACTATCAGTCATCAAGTGTGACTGAACATCCCCTTAATGAACTGCTGATTGAATATTAGTCATCAATTATGACTGAACATCCAATTGATGAACTACTGATTGACTATCAGTCATCAAATGTGACTGAACATCCCCTTGATAACTTGCTGATTGACTATCAGTCATCAATTATGACTGAACATCCACTTTATGAACTATTGATTGACTATCAGTCATCAAATATGACTAAACATCCCCTTAATGACTTGCTGATTGACTACCAGTCATCAATTATGACTGAACATCCCCTTTATGAACTGTTGATTGACTATCAGTCATCAAGTGTGACTGAACATCCCCTTAATGAACTGCTGATTGAATATTAGTCATCAATTTTGACTGAACATTCCCTTAATGAAGTGCTGATTGACTAACAGTCATCAGTTATGACTGAACATCCCCAAAATTACCTAATGATTGTCTATTAGTCATCAAGTATGACTGAACATCCCCTTAATGAAAAACTGATTGACTGTCAGTCATCAAGTTTGACTGAACATCCCCTTAATGAACTGCTGATTGACTATCAATCATCATTTATGACTGAATATCCCCTTAATGAACTGCTAATGAACTGCAACTGACTTATTATGATATTGATAGACTATCTCTGGTCTTACTGACTGCTGACTTCTTGACTCACTGACTGCCACTCTGACTTGCTGACTGATTAAATATGACTAAGTTCCTCTTACTGACTAATAGACTGGCTTTCTCTAATGACTGTTTCATTTTGTGTCTGTTGTTTACCAACTGACTCTTACTGATCAGCAAATCAATTGGTTGGTTTTATATGGCTATATACCCAAATGACTGATGGGCTATGACTTATTTATAACAATTGCTTATGTAACACTTTCAAGTGTAGCTTAGATTCTTTTAGAGGTACTGCATTGAAAGACTAATATTTGTCTCTTTAAAAGTCATGCAAGTTTAAAAAACTTACAGTTTAGGGCAGTAACTTACACAATATAACTTTTCCATTTGGTTGAGTAACATACAAAATGAACACCAACCACCCCTATTTTATTGTGTCTTTACATTTTCAGATATAAATGAAAGCCACTGAAGTCAAATAAGCAACAATTCCAAGTGCTTGTGAACAGAAATACAAAGAGAAATTACGTTAAATTTATTTGTAGACCTCAAAAATAAATATCACTGGACTTTGTGTTTGTGTACATGTTTTCAGTGTTCCGTAACAAATAAGATTTCCACAAGGCTGAAACTGTCCATAGTACAACTTAATATGGTTGCTGCTGTCATTCAAGGTGGATATTGTAGCATTCTCTGTGTTGGCACTTCTGAAATCAAATAAATACAAAACTTTAATGCAATTACTATCACAAAATATGCACATCAATACGGGTTTTTCACAGACTTATCGTTCTTGCGTACTCTTCAGCGTTAAAGAGCACAAACGGTTATCGATCGGCGATTGAGGGGGCAGTTTCGGCCCGATAACGGAAGCGTATTATAGTTTTAATGTATCATGAATGAATAATCCTTTGATTAGCGTGTATTTTGCTAAATTATTAACTTATTTCTACTATTAATTATATTCTTAAATAAATGAGTATATTTTTGTAACGTTAATTGTAGAAAATGATGTATTTATACAGGTAATATGGAGAAAAGAAAAGAATCTCCGGCGAAGGCTTCATTACAAATTTCATGAATCTGCATAAGCGAATACAGAAATTAATAAAACTGTACTTTCAGCATTTCAACAAAATATCAGTTAAGTATTTCTTAATAAGTTAAGTAAATTCGTAAATGTATTAGAATTAAAAAATAAAGCAAAGAAAATAGGTCCATGGCCGTAGAATAAAAAAAGTTATGAAGTAAATTTCAATAAAACGTTTTGAAAAATGTCAAAGCGAACTTGAAAACGGAAGTAGTAATGACAAGTACAGCGTGGGATTTTTTTCCCGTAACTCGTCAACTTCTACGGCCATGGACCTATTCTAACTTACTACAATCGCATCAATCATGACTTTAAAATAACCTACGAACGATTATTTTACGATGTCAGCAACATATTCTAAAGAAAGCAAATTAATATAAATAGTTAGAAAAACGGACCCGTGTACATAGCTCCGTAATCAGTTTGAAAACAGATGATGAAAAAACGGGTGAAAAAAGTTTTAATAATAAAAATTGGAAAGTGTTTCCTTACTACTGAAAGAGGTAAATGAAAAGCGAGAAAATGCTTTAAAAATGCTAACATACTTGCAGTATATAAACGGGAGTACGGGCAGTTTCTATTCATTTATTCTTCTACTTTTCCGGGTAAAAGTATATATTAATCATTATGAATATCAATTAAAAACGCTGCTGTTGCTTACACAAAATGATTTCTTTTTTAAGAAACACGAAAATAATTCTCATAGCTTAAAAACTGTTGTCGTAGTACCAAATAAAGGTATTCATATAAAGATACAAAAAAATGAAAATCGCAACGCGGTTGTTTTCTTTCTTCTGACATGATTAATGCTGTATAGATCTGTAAAAATATAAATTAATATCTATTAATTTCAACGGTATTTCTTATTTTGGCTAAATATTTAACATCTTCATACTATTTAAAAGATATTTAGACAGAAAACAAAAAAGACCGCTACATGTGCATGCAGTTTTATTAAAGTTAACATGGATCATATCTGTATTTAGGTCCGTGCAGTTAATTATCACGCCTGTATATTAAAACTATTAATCGTTGCAGAGATTATTAAATTTATTAAATAATATCCCCATTTAGAAAAAAGGGGAACTTTTTTTGATGTGACTAAAAAGGTTTAAGTAAAATATATTTAAAACTGTTACCGTACCATTTCATGAAAGAAAATAATCGCCGAGTGAATGTGTCTGTCGTTTACTTTTTTCATTGATCATTCTAAATAATAACTTTTATCTATATTTGAATGATTAAAAGAATAATATATTATTAAACATCAGTAAATGGCTTTTAACAATCTCTAAAACAAATATAAATGATAGATCAATATATCAGTATATATCGCTTATGCAGTAGCGTGTAACTGCCCCCTCAGTTGCTATGACGGTCGATATTCATTGATGTCGCGCATGCGCAGAGGTCTGTGAAAAACCCGTATTGACAGCTCTAAAATTTGGCTCTCAAATGACGATAACTTTGAGTCGATCATAGCTTATTAGCTGGTTATGGACCTTGGCCGAGATTGAGTTTAGTGAAAACTGGATAGGAATGATTTAAGTTAAAAGATTGGACAACACTTAATTAAAAATGTTGTCCAATGTTGGCATTTAAAGTGCCAGAACTCCAGAATGACACCTGCGCTTTAAGCTTGTTATCAAACTTGTCCCAGATATTAGGCTAATAAATATTCACGGCAATTTCAATGCTTGATTAAGAATTATTTAAGTTAGAGACATTTAGTATATTATATACAATGTTCAAAAATAAAAAAGGGGGTTGTTGTGTTGAGCCTAATGTGTCTGCCGCTCATCCATGAGGTTGTCGTTGAAGCCCTACTGGGGTCACGACCGTACTTCCTCAAATGCCTAGACACCTGAAGCCGAAAAACATTGAAATTAGAAAAAGAAATGACTAAATATTCAACTAACATGACTAAGAGTAAGATTATGCTCAGTTGTAAAAGCTCACGACAGCTTGTTAATTATAAATGACTTGCCGATTAAAAATAATATCTTATCTTAATGCTCAACATATTTTTGTTGATTTATATAAACTGAACATCTCTTTTCTCGTATACTGTACAAATTAATTAAATCTTAAAACCGCCTTGGATTTATCAACAGGCCTTTAGAAACTAGTCTAACTAATTGTCGTGAGTCGAGATAATGTTTTTTTTATATAGGCAATACCTCTTCTCTGTTACAGTGAGATTCTTACCAAAAACGAAAATCTAAAGACGTCATTTCATTATTTTGACGATATTTGGGGGCCTAAACAATTTTAACATGTGTATAAAAGTATGTGGATGTATTTAAATGCACTATAAAGCTGGAGTCGCCGGTCAATAGCTACTCGTAGCTAATGTTTAGTTGTTTATTCCACCGAATGTAAAATAAAATTTTGTCTCTACTAGAGATGTTCGGCCAACAGTCCGACTTTGTGTTGGTCGAAAAATGTGACACTTTCAAACTTACCTTGCTTTTGGTTTTGAAGAATGATAGTTGTTTCTGGCATTATTTACTGAGGGTAGACACATTATTTGTTTTCCTCTACATATAGGCAGCACATATTTTATATGGACGTCAATTACAGATGTGAAAATGACCAGTTTCACATTTTACCGGCGTTTGTTGTTTCCGAGCAAGTGCGCGTTATATTTACACGCCGTTCGATAAAAATAGACTGCGTCACTGTTTTTAACCACTTACGAGAAAGTTACGATAAATGCGATCAGATCAGATTCTGCGGACTTAGAGGTCTTTCATAAGACACTTTATGAGAATCGCAAATATTCTCGTATCTTCAGACTTACGAGAAACGGGTCTCGCAAATACCTCGTAAGTTACGATTTTTGATAAGACGGGCCCATAACAATGGATCGCATCATGTTTATACGAAATGCATTCAAATAAGCTCGAGTAAAGCGGTCTGAACCGTCTAAGCGTGGGAGAAACCGGCGGAAAATCCAAACATAAACACTACCGACCAATTTATCTCTTCAATAACTTTTTAGCTCACCTGAGCTGGCTCAGGGTGAGCTATTAGGATCGATGATTGTCCGTCGTCCGTCGTCCGTCAACATTTAGTTCGTTAACACTCTAGTGGTCACATTTTTGCCTCAATTGTCACGAAACTTGGTCAGGATGTTTGTCCCAGTAATTACTCGGACGAGTTCGAATATGGGTCATCTCGGAATAAAAACTAGGTCACATGGACCAAAAATAGAAAAATCTTGTTAACACTCTACAGGCTACTGTTTCAGTCCAAATATCCTGGAAATTTGTCAGAAAGGTTGTTTGGTTGATTTCTAGCTCAAGTTTTAATATGGGTCACCTGGGGTCAAAAACTAGGTCACACAGCCCAAATATGGAAAAACCTTGTTAACACTCTAGAGGTAACATTTTCAGCCCAAATATCCTGGAAATTTGTCAGAAAGGTTGTTTTGATGATTTCTAGCTCAAATTCGAATATAGGTCCAAAACTAGGTCACAGAGCCCAAATGTGGAAAAACCTTGTTAACACTCTAGAGGTACCATTTTCAGCCCAGATATCCTGGAAATATGTCAGAAAGGTTGTTTCAATGATTTCTAGCCCAAGTTTGAATATGGGTAATCTGGGGTCAAAAACTAGGTCACAGAGCCCAAATATGGAAAAACCTTGTTAACACTCTAGAAGTTACACTTTGAGCCCAGATATCCTTGTTATTTGTCAGAAAGGTTGTTTTGATGATTTCTAGCTCAAGTTCGAATATGGGTCATCTGGGGTCAAAAACTAGGTCACAGAGCCCAAATGTGGAAAAACCTTGTTAACACTCTAGAGGTACCATTTTCAGCCCAAATATTCTGGAAATTTGTCAGAAAGTTTGTTTCGATGATTTCTAGCTCAAGTTCGAATATGGGTCATCTGGGGTAAAAAACTAGGTCACAGAGCCCAAATGTGGAAAAACCTTGTTAACACTCTAGAGGTACCATTTTCAGCCCAAATATCCTGGAAATTTGTCAGAAAGGTTGTTTCGATGATTTCTATCTCAAGTTTTAATATGGGTCATCTGGGGTCAACAACTAGGTCACAGAGCCCAAATATGGAAAAGCCTTGTTAATACTCTAGAGGTTACATTTTCAGCCCAAATATCCTGGACATTTGTCAGAAAGGTTGTTTCTGTGATTTCTAGCTCAAGTTCGAATATGGGTCATCTTGGGTCAAAAACTAGGTCACAGCCCAAATATGGAAAAACCTTGTTAACACTCTAGAGGTAACATTTTCTTACCAAATATCCTGGAAATTTGTCAGAAAGGTTATTTCAATGATTTCTAGCAACTTTGTTAAAAGCAGTTGTACTCGGGTGAGCGATAATGGGCCATCATGGCCCTCTTGTTTATTTTTAGGTCCACGATCCAAAACGGGTGTGACGATTTCATATATTACATGTGGCTATACAAAGGGCATGATAACAGTTCGATCAAATTAAAAATAAACATTTTCTTACCAACTTTCTTATCCGTCTCCCCCTAAAAAACATTCAATTTCCGCCATTTTGACCAGAACTACATCGAATTCTCGCTTAAAGCCCCGAGATACATCGTTTACGTCCGACCCCCTGTACTAGTAGTTTTCCTTTGTCATTTTTACACAAAAGAGATTCTTTAAGAGCGTGTCTTCGTGTAAGTACTTTTTGCTGGTGTCGTATTTATATTTTCCTAAAATTGCGACAACAAATTAATTTACATGATTTTCGTTGCTATCAGATTGAACTTGTCAATACTGAAAGGGTCCCTGCTGTTATAACTCACAATCTACACTTTAAACAGGTATAAAATTGAAACATCATGTCTTTGACTTGCAATAATACAAATAGTCACTTTTATTCAACTTGTTTAATCCGCTGCAATGATGATGGTTCCAGTAACTACATTCATATGTTTTCATATGTTTCCTGCACAGTATGTCCCAGAATAAATCATTGCATTAGCCGGAGCTGCACATCACCCGGAAACATCAGATGCTTGAAGTGCGAGGACAACAACGTGTTCTTCAAGAAAACAACAAGCGATACAAAATGCGAGAGTATGTTGTACTATTTACATTCTTAAAGTGATTAGATTGATTTAATATCTTAGGTTAAAATGTTTAATCTAATCTTATATTTCAAAGACTTTGGTGTCGCTTATTTCTTATATGAACTTGTAATAAAAGAACTTTAACTACATGTAGTTATATTGACAGATTTCATGCCTGTAATTCTATTTATAATGTTCAAATAACAGGCATTCTTTTCATTTTTGTTCTTTAGCTCCCCTGGCTTTGCCAGGGTGAGCTTTACTAATGGATGATTGTCCTTCGTCCGTTGTCCGCCAACATTTTGATTCAAACGACATCTCCTCTGAAACCACTCGGCCAATGTTGATGAAACTATGCAGGGATGTTCTGGGCATGAAGTTCTACCAAAAGTGTTCAAAGAATTCCATTCCATGCAGAACTCTGGTTGTTATGGCAAAAAAAGGAAACTTCAAAAGTCTCAATATCTGAAACCACAAGGCCTAGAGCTTAGATATTTAGCATGTAGCATTGTCTAGTAGACTTCTGCCAAGATTGTTTAAATTATGAGCCCCAGGTTAAAATTGACCCCGCCCGGGGTCACTTAGTTTTGCATAGGCTTATATAGGAACATTTTTTTAAAACTTCTTCGGTGAAACCACAAGGTCTACAGGTGAGATATTTGGCATGTAGCATTGTCTAGTAGACCTCTACCAAGACTGTTCAAATCATGACCCCCAGATTAAAATTGACCCCGCCCGGGGTTCACTTGGTTTTACATAGGATATATAGAAAAAACTTTAAAAATCTTCTTCTCTAAAACCACAGGGCCTAGAGCTTATGTATTTGGCATGTAGCATTATCTAGTAGACTTCTACCAAGAATGTTCAAATTATGAGCCCCGGATCAAAATTTACCCCGCCCGGGGGTAACTTAAATTTTACATAGGCTTATACTTACTATGCAATTGAAAGACAGGTAAGCGATATAGGGCCATATTGGCCCTCTTGTTTAACATTTGTTAAATGTGTCTAATATATCGTATTTAATTTTATACAACTTAAGGAATGTGCTCAATCAACAATCACTACTGCTGGCCTGGACACTGTGTTGACGGTTTATTAAAACATTGTACTTGTGCTCAAGGATTCAAAAAAGTTTCTACGGGAAAAGAAACATCGTGCCAGCCTGCGCAACATCCTGATATAGAGACTTGTGACTACGTGGCAACTGGACCAAACGGTGAGAAGAAAAGAGCTATGAGCAGGACATTGTCATCTGCTTGTAAATACCTAACCGATATGTTCGGAAACTATCAACCAACATCGGTGACTGTTGATATGATATCCACTTTTGTGCTTGATGTTTCTAACGTGAAAACCCCAAACTTCATTCGCGAGGAACGATTTGGCGTTACTGACACAACAGTGTATATCCACAGAAAACTAATTAATGGTGAGATATGAAACTTACAATTGAGCATTTTGGCCATCTCAATTTCATTCGCTTATTTCATTCAATGATTGAAAGCTTAGTGCTGCGTGCTCCAAGCTTTAATTATCATTTAAGCGTATAATTCTTCTTGTAGTTTTGTCTTTTTACAAATATTAAACACAAATGTATACACATGTTCTAATAATATTTTCAGACACTTATGAAAGATTATCTACTCATCAACAGCTGAGAGATACGAGTCACAGTTCGCTTGCAACTGATACCTTCAAATTTACTGGAAGCTTTCCTGTCAACCAAACTTTGAAAAACGGAGAGGCGTATATATCTTTATATGATTTTTATTAGCTCACCATGCACAAATTACTAGGGTGGGCTTTTCTAATCGCCCACTGTCCGTCGTACGTCCGCCCGTCGGCCGTCAACATTTTGCTTCAAACGACCACTGTTGACGAAAATTGGCACGGGTGTTCTTTGCATGAAGCTCTATTAAATTCTTAAAAATCCATTCCATACAAAACTTAAAAAATAGTCTTCTCTGAAACCACATGGCATAGGGCTTAGATAGTTAACATGTAACAATGTCTAGTGGTCCTCTACCTCTACTGGACCCGGGTCAAACTTGACTCTGCCTGGAGATCACTTGATTTTACATGGCATACATAGGACAAACTTTAAGCTCTTCTACTCCGAAACCACAAGGCATAAAGCTTAGATAAGCTTTCTACAGGTCAGGTATGTTCAGTTCTACAGCAGAGACTATCATACGTAAGAAACTGTTAACCTTCTCACATAGATACATGGTCAGTAGCAGGGCTCGAATCCATAACCCTCAATCATGAGAGGATTCAGTGATGTCAAGTCAACGATGCTAACCAAACCACCATTGAGGTGTATTGAGGAAATTTGTACAAACATCAGTCATATGTATAGGGGCATCATGCTAGAAAAAAATTCATATTGTGATGATTAAATTTGGGTATAAAATCAGAAGTGATGTTTGAGCGATGATTTCCTGACAAACATTAAGGAGTTCTGTAAGACAGTTAATAGCGATTATTAAATTTGAGATATACATTATACTTAAAGGTCCGATACTAACGAAAGCAAAATTTCAAATATACTTGAAAAACACAAAAATAAGTTAGTTTTAATGAAAAATGAAAGTTGGTACGTAGAAATTCTAAATAAACCACAGTATATGTACAATTATTTTTCTATGCATTATGAAGAAAGTTAAAAAGACCTGGGTAGTCATTTTGTCGAATCACTGAGATTTCAACATAAAACACATACTTTTCTTCGTGTTCCAAACACTTTCTGTAAATTTTAACCTGACAATCTTCATTATTTAGTGTCTTGCATAAGGTAATGTACTTGCCATTGAAATAACTGTCACTTAATTTTCGCTTAGTAGTGGACCTTTAATAGTTGCAGTGGAAATTGCTGTAACATTTTACTTTAAACATTTTCAGACTGTGTGTGGTCTTTGAAGCATACGGAGGAGGGTATCTCAAATATTGTAATATTGCATCCCGATCTAACGATGTATCTCCCCCTGTTCCGTACCAGAAAACTAAGACTGAAAGACAGATTTGCTACAGATTTGACAGTGCAAAACCTATTCATTGCCAAGCAGTCAATACTTGTCATATCGAACCAATTTCTGTACAGAGACGGGTAACACGCTCACAAATTACAACAGTGGTATTCGATGGATGGTCAGACCCATCACCCGTTGGTGGGAAACTTGTGCAGGCATCTGGAATTGAGAGTTATCAAATTACAGTAAATGAAGTTCTCCCATCTACAGGCAATTTGAAAGTAGACACGTCAGTAATATTTACCAGTAAAGTTAATGCATCGGTAACGGGTATTACATTAAATTTGGCATCAAAAAAGCCGCAATTGTACAGCATTACCATTGAGGTCAAAGATGTTGCGGACAACACTCGCCAAGCGAGGCGATTTATGCTTTATGACAACACCAGTTTCATTGAAACTTGGCCTGAGAAACATTTCAGAGTAACGTCAGCTTCAAGTAAAAGCAACTTCACCTGGCAGACCCATCATCATGACATATGTCTTTCGTGGAAGGATTACTTCTTAAATATGTTCTATTTCCACAACGAATTGTTAAACTCTATAGAGCCTGAACCATTTGGACTAATTGATGGGATATATGAGCAAACCTCTGGCGTTCTTCCCGTTTCAGGCACACCCAATGTCTATGGAATTACGCAGTTTATGCTATCCTGGAGCATGGATGGAGGAAACCTTTCAGATGAGATTGAAGTACCAAATTTCCTGAACCAGACCTATTGCAACGATTTTAACGTTAAAGACGGTCAGACATACACGCTACAAATTCGTCCTGTCGATATTGCAAATAATACACTTTTTGAGAATAAAACCGTCCACGTCGACCGATCGGCACCACACATAAATAACATCTGGCTTACAAAGGATGGGTATCAAACACTGTTTGTGCACCATAGAATAGATCTTTCTACTATGCAACTACAGTTTGAAGCGCTAGATACACATAGTGGAATCAGAAACGTAGAATGGGCGTTTGGGGTTACTGACTTCGGGGAAGAACTTCTGACAGGGGCAATCGTTGTTAAAACTTTATCGGAAGTATGTATTGCTTAATATTTTGTTACAAACTATATTTGACGTGAGTATTACCGCGGAAACCACCTTTACATACGTATAACTATAGTGATTTTCTTCTTCGCTTCTTTTTGTAGCCTTCCTGTCAAAAGAATGTACTCAAATGCTACTGTCCTGATGTTGGGAAGTGTGAATTCTTTAACTATACAATTCCTCTGAACAAACTAGTTGCAAATAACAAGCACGTGGGAAACCACAACCGGAACTACTTTTTCACCATCAAAGTCACGAACCATGCGTTTTTGACTAATATTGAGCACATTGACATTCTTGTTGATGATTCTCCACCTGCGACCGGTGTTGTGTATGAAGGTAAAAATAGTTTTCTCTCAGAATGTACCAATATTGTTACTGTGATTGAAATTCTTATTCTTACATTAACTCGGGTAAGCTAATTATACTTCTTAGCTCTATGTAAATTGTACAGTAATCCTGTCGCTTACCTGCAAATTATTTAGACATTTTTGATACAAGTTTTCGATTTTTTCTCACTTGCCATCTTTATTCTCTACACTTTAATAACAAATTAACAGTTTTTACGTTCTTGGCGGTTATTACATCGCGTATTAATTTTTTCAATGTAAAGTTTTCTTTTTTCTGGTTATATATTATATAGGATCAGACGACAGTATAGACATAGATTATACTAGTGAGGATTCTTTCCTGGTTCACTGGCATGGCTTCATTGACCATGAAAGTGGAATTAAAGCTTACAGAATCGGATTAGCTGATCGCTGTCTCGGACAGAAAGAGCTTTACAATTTCACAGCTATCACAGATGCAGAGTTTCACAATGAAGTTCTTTACACAGAAACATCCATTCGAATTCCAGCTAAGTTCAAAGGGAAACGTTATGTTTCCATAATTGCACTTAACAATGCAATGCAACCGTCAGAATCCGTTTGCTCAGATGGAATAACAAGAGATATGTCACCACCAGAACTGAAGAACGTCACAATGGAATACGCCTCCTGGTCCGAGAGTTTGGCTTGTTATGATGGGGACACTTGGCTTTTTCTTCCATCTTTATCAAAGACACTCCTTCATAAAATAAAAAGCTGTGTTGATCTCTGTTCACAATCTTCGAAAAACTTTCTGCTAGCATCAGTCTTACCTACGATTATCTCAAAACAAGACAGAGACACATCAGACTTCATGTGTCGTTCATTACATAAATATAAAAACGAAACTGTGATATACTTACCAAATGACCACATCTACCTTAGATGGGATGTAGACGAAGATGTTGGCCAGGTTGATGACTTTTACGTAGGAATTGGTACTGATCCATCCGAGGTTAACTTACCAAGCATTGACGATTATAAATCCACCACTAGGAAGATGCATTATAAGCGTCATCATGAAGGAATAGGATCAAACAATCTATTCTATGTATTCATTAAAGTTATAAACAAGGCAGGTCTGGAGAAAGTCACCATTATTGGACCACTTTTGATTGACGAAACTCCACCATTAAAGCAACGATTACCAGATGTCGCCGTCAGTGATGGGGAAATAGTTATAAGTTGGGAAAACGATACATTTTATGACAAGGAACAATCAGAACCGATCAATTCTGTGTTTTTCCAGTTTGGTCAATACCTATTTATGACATTTTAAAAGGGATATACCGAGACACGATTAGTGCTTTAAGTAAGCACGTCATACAATATAAACTTCTTAGTCAAACAAATCTTGCATTACATCTGTGGACACTATATACATGGATGTATATGGATATACTTTCTTCAATACCAAACGTAGTCGCAATCTTACCCGTAGACGCCAGGATGATCCGTAGATCTTAATAAAAGTTAGAACATAATATCAATCATTAGTATTTCTCACTATTCGTTTTTATGTGTAGCTATCTCAAACTTAATAGTTTGAAATTACTATAGTCCATAATAATAGATCTATATTTAGCAATCGTTAGTCGATATAATGATAAATAAAATTGTGACAAGCTCTTCTAATCAGTATTTTCGGTATATCCTTTCTATGATTTATAGATAAAGCAGTATCAGGTCTTAAATGCATAGTTCCAGACCATAATCTGCTACATACAAGCGGAAGTATAATAATAAATGTTGTTATATCAATTTGTTTCCTCTAAATTTGAGATACGGTAAAGTAAAACAAAACACCAGCAAACAGTATGCACAAGTGTAGTTTAAGCTCCACATTTTTCAAATAAGTAATTATAATTTCAACTTGCATTTCTATAACTCTATACTACAACACAAATTCCATTTTAGGTCATGATGGGAAATCTGTAACTCCGCTACTACACTGGCAGCTGCATGTGTCAGAGCCGTGCCCCCAGTTAAATGGAGGATGTCTTACGTACCCGATCACAAGATTACAATCTCTTGACACCGATCTAGGACTTCTGTTTTATGCAGATATGTATGTGTATAATAACGCTGGCCATTTTCTCCAAGAAACGACTGATACGTTCAGAATCCCGTCTCGTTATCCACCAGGTCAGGCAATAGTCTACGATATTGATCCAGCACTTGTAGATAGTAAACAAGATACAAATATACATTTTTCTCCAAATACATTGTGCGTTATGTTTTCTGGATTTAAGCATCACGAATCGATAAATATAGAAATCGGTATAGGTTCTGGTAATGTAACAGATGATGTTGTTCCATTTACAAAAAGTAACATCACAGATAAATATTGTTTAAATTCCACCAGCATAGAATTTGACACAACATATTTTGCGCTTGTCAAAGCGTCGTGCTCAGGTGGTTTTACGATTTTTTCTTCTAACGGTGTTGTTATTATGAATGAGACAAAGTTAATGAAAGACGTTGTTGTAGAATTAGGACAGGAATGCTCAAGGAGCAGTAGTACCGTTATTACGCCTTCGGTTCAGAACGTGACTTCGAATATTTCAATTACCTTCTCTGCTAGTATAGGTATGTCTTACGTTGTATATGACCCATTAGACAATTCATATTTTCTGTCAACAAACGATGGAATATTGACACATGATAATGGTCTAAAAGATTATCTACACTTCATCTCCTTTACTGAAAATCCAACCATTTTCCTCAATTCTGTGAAGGGAATTATCAGCAAAGTTATTCAAACGGATATGCACATATGTCCTTCTACAAAAATTCAGAATAATCGTATAACTGCACACTGGTACTATGAAGACAATTCGACTGTCGAGTTATCGTATGAATCCGCCATAATTCACGTTACTAATAACAATGGCAATAATTCCATCGAGATCGTTTCACCGTTTACAAAAACAGAAAATGATATGAAATCTACAATTTCCGGCATCAGATTAAAAATGAATGAAATTTACAAGTGGGCATTACGGCAGTGTTCAAGTGTACGTTGTCTTGAATCAGTTTACTCGAAGGGATTTTCTATTGACACGGTGACTCCTGTAGGAAACATTCATACTTCACAAATATTTAGTGGTGCTACTTGCTCAGAGGTTAAAGTAGAATGGAATGCCTTCCAAAGTGGAAGCAAGATATTGTTTTATCAATGGGCTGTTAGTAAAGATCCAAATGCGAACTTCATTCTGACCACATGGAAAACAGAAATAGCAAACAATTCAAGATTGCATCAGGTAATTCTAAATTGAGACTTTTAGAAGTAATGACACATTGGATAACTTTTCTTCTATTGCTTTTACATGTGCATGCGATTACTAAATAAGCTTATTCGCCATCTTATTTACTTCCTGGTTTGAAACGTATTCATTTAATAGTTCTCTTCATTTTCTTCTTCTTCCAAGCCATTTATAAAATGTCTGTTAAATAGACTGGTAAAATGTTTGTTTCAGGCGTCTTCCTGTGAAAACCTCCCAGTTTATCACCAATCCACTATGTACATCTGTGTGAGAGCTTTCGCAGAGAGCGGAAATCATGGTCGTACTTGTAAAATACTTACCTACCGTTCTGTAGGAGAATATAGGAAAAATGTGGTCTATGACTTTGATGTAAATTCTGAAATCTGGGAAACGGTACTCAAGGTACAAGCTTACAGTGTTTTTGAGTATACATTTAGGTACCAATTGTATGAATATTTAAATATAATTATATTGATCAAGCAATAGACTGTCCTTATCATAGTTATCATTATTTTACAGCCAAATATGTAACTCGAGATAAATGTGTTTATTCCAGACACTACACAGTTCTAATGTAGGACAACTATTCACAGATTTCCATAATAACGAGTTAGATTTTGGAACAGTCTCGACTAAACCAGCTGGCGTGATTCTTTTCTCTACAGAGCGAAATATTACATGGTATTTAATGCAATCGAAGCGAATACCAGATAATTGTGATCAGAGTAAACACTGTGTTACCTCAAAGGTTACCAGTGTTGGCTATGTTGTCTTCAGTCAGAATTTAATTGACCCAAATGTAGTTTATTACACATGTGCATTTTCCGACGCTACAGTCATAGAAAGGGAACTATTTTCCGAATCTCTACATGAAATAAAATCATGCAGCGATGGATATGTACTAGACACCATTGCACCGATACCTGGTTTTGTAAAGGTCCGTTCTGCGGGAAGGTTCTTAACAGCTCTCCAAGGAATCGAAGTCATCTGGGGTGGTTTCAGAGAAAACATAGATGCAAGAACATTTGATAACGTGGGAATAATCAAGAAATATGCACTTGCTATTGGTAGGCCTTATTTTGTTTATTCTGAATTCTTTTAATAACGACAACATAGCAGTATTTAGACTAGTTATGTTTGTCCTCGTTTTTTGTTTTTCAAGTGTGAAATTAAGGTAACTTGCCCCGGAACAAAATGGCCACCAGTGAAAACATGATGATATCACTAAAATGTAGTCTGGTGGTCTTTTGACATAATACACAATCAAATTACTGTTATATAAGCTTTTAGAACCTGTATTAGTGTGTTTTGTTGCAAATATTGTTAAAACATGTCATTTCAGTTCTTGGGTTTACTTACATGAAAAATATCCAATTTTTGTGCAAGTTTCCTGACAAAGTCAAATGATGAAATTATTCAAACCTGCACTTATTTACTAGTTCAATGTCTCCTCCAGATGCTCGACCATAGAAATAGTTGAGCTGTTCTTTCAATCTTACACATCAACAGTTTATAACACATCACTAAATTGTGAAGTCCACATGCTTGAGTTATGGCTTAAGGTAGAGCACTATTGTCTTTAGTGGGTGGGGTGCATGCTTTTTTTATTTTTATTTTTCCCTTTAATGTATACTGTGTTTGTTTTGGTCGGGATGTCATAATATTGTAGTATACTGACACTAATAATTCATGTAAAGAGAACTATAAATCAGTGAATTATTATAAAGAACGGATACATTTTGAAACATATTCTTGCTAGTTGACGAACAAAGACTCTGTGACAGATTCAGTGGAAATAAAGAAACTAAAACATACTTAACACCATTATTAACATAATTTTGTTTAATTTTTCTGTATCAAATACATAATTTGAAAAAATATGTAAAGACAATAAGAGCGTCTTGCAGTATTTTACATGGCTTGGTAAACAAAAAATTTTACAACAAGAGTATGTTGATTATATGGTATAAACTATGTTTTAGTTTCTTTATTTCCACTGAATCTGTCACAGAGCCTTTGTTCGTCAACTAGCAAGAATATGTTTCAAAATGTATCCGTTCTTTATAATAATTCACTGATTTATAGTTATCTTTACATGAATTTTTAGTGTCAGTATACTACAATATTATGACATTCCGACCAAAACAAACACAGTATACATTAAAGGGAAAAACAAAAATTGAAAAAAAGCATGCACCCACCCACTAAAGACAATAGCGCTCTACCTTAAACCATAACTCAAGCATGTGGACTTCACAATTTAGTGATGTGTTATAAACTGTTGATGTGTAAGATTGAAAGAACAGCTCAACTATTTCTATGGTCGAGCATCTGGAGGAGACATTGAACTAGTAAATAAGTGCAGGTTTGAATAATTTCATCATTTGACTTTGTCAGGAAACTTGCACAAAAATTGGATATTTTTCATGTAAGTAAACCCAAGAACTGAAATGACATGTTTTAACAATATTTGCAACAAAACACACTAATACAGGTTCTAAAAGCTTATATAACAGTAATTTGATTGTGTATTATGTCAAAAGACCACCAGACTACATTTTAGTGATATCATCATGTTTTCACTGGTGGCCATTTTGTTCCGGGGCAAGTTACCTTAAGTGTTTAAATGGTACAAAGGCTAGTTAAACTAAGATATACACTATCGTCGCTTTTAATACTTTACAAAGGTACTTATTTTTAGGAAGCCGGCCAAAAGTGGATGACATTCAGACTTATACTGGCGTTGGTCTGGCAAATCGTTTAATAATTAATGATATAGCAGTGAGGGATGGAGCAGTAATTTACGTTTCCGTTAAAGGTTTGGATTTTTCCGTTACATAAATGGTTTTGCAGGCCTTAAAGATATAGTGTGCCAAAGAAGTGTCAGTGCACTATTTTTATCGCAGTAGTATTACAGTTGAGTGCTCGCCTAGTCAGGGTTCGCTACAAATTAGTGCTATGATAATAGTATCATTTAGCAAGACGGCTACCCTCTCCCTCTTCGAAGATGTTTCCATCCGGAATGAAGCTCGAAAGGGATTGAATAGGTTGTGAAAACTTGTTTTGCAATAGATGAAATACATAATGTGTTAAAGAAATATACTTGTAGATAAACCGTTTCAGAATTATTATGTTAAGCTAATAGTTACACATTTGAGGTCAATGACCTGAATTTTTGTTCTGTGATTCATTTCAGCCGTAGATCACGCCGGAAACATGTGCACAGCAGTGTCAAATGAGTACATAGTGGATACTTCGCCCCCTATCCGTGGTAGAATTTCAACACTGCGGCAAAACTTTTATCACACGTCAAAATCCTATATGACATCGGATACAGTGACGATTTCTTTATCTGAATTCAGTGATGAACAAAGCGGCATCGCCCATTTTGAGATAGGAGTTGGTACTGAGCCATATTTTACAAATTTGCTCCCTTTTGCCAATTACAATGACAGTTATGTCGAACTACATTTAGATGGCACAGATCTCATTGATGGACACAGCTACTTTATTATAGCAAGGGTATATACAAATATATGTACTTTTAATGTTTTGCTTAAAGTGCCAGGATCTTTTTTAATTTACTGATATTGTAAAATAAATATACTGGTAGGATAATGATAGAACCATGTTCTATTTACTCTAAAACAATGTTGACATATTCATTTATTTTGTATTCAAGTCGCTTTATCACGAAAAGGAGCTTCCAGGAAGCCTTTTTATGTTTGGCAGTATCATTGAAAAAATACTGCTCTTTATTTTTAACTTGTACATTGATTTAAAGGTCCAATACTAATGAAAGCGAAAATTCAAATATACTTTAAAAAACACAGAAATAAGTTATTTTTAATAAAAAATGAAAGTTGGTATGTAGAAATTCTAAATAAACCACTGTACATGTACAATTATTTTTTCTATGCATTATGAACAAAGTTAAAAAGACCTGGGTAGTCATTTTGTCGAATCACTGAGATTTCAACATAATACACATACTTTTCTTCATGTTCCAAACACTTTCTGTAAATTTTAACCTGCAAATCTTCATCATTTAGTGTCTTGCATAAGGTAATGTACTTGCCATTGAATGACTGTTACTTAATTTTCGCTTAGTAGTGGACCTTTAAAAAGGAAAGCTATGAATGTTTCGGTACAATTCAAGGTCATTTCCGCCGGTAAGACATTTTTCTTGGTAAAATAAGAGCTATTTGTCAATGTGGTCCTGGGACTTTAAAGCTCGAAAAGTTAAAAAAAAACTTACAAGACTGAAGGATGCGAAACAATACAATAAACGTACCGGTATACACGAAGCTTTTATTAATATTTAACGTTTTCGCCTGATGCCAAGTATGCATGGAAGTCACTGTAGTCATAAGTTTATTTCACATTTTGCAGTGTGCTTTCCTTTATGACCGGTGCTTTTTCAGCATTAATATAATGCAGTTAGTGCGAAACCATATTGCATGTTGAACAAAATAGACTTTATTATAACCAGTTATCAATATAGTTTTGTTCGTCTGTGTAGCTTTTCTTAACTAAATAAATTATAATATCAGAAATGGAGAAAACATTCATCTAAACAAGAAATATAGTCTTGCTACAGATTTATTTCCGGTCGCTCTGCATAATCTGCAAAATGTGTCTCTTACTACTTTATGTTCAGGCCATTAATCATGCGGGAATAAGGTCGTCCTCTATCAACACGGAAGTAATTGTAGACAGAACTTCTCCAACAGGCGGACATGTGATGGAAGGCCACTGGTCAGAGAAGGTAAATTGCTCATATCATGTTTTGTCTTCATTTTACAACGTTTGTAAAAATAAGTTCTTACACCTTATATTAACTACTGTCAATTACTACTAACTGAGGTTCTGACCAGTACTCGTACTGAAAGAATGGATTGTAAAGATCGTGGTCAAGTGCCGCTACTGGGATTCGAACCCACGACCACCGGATTATGAGTTCGACGCTCTACCCTACACCAACATGGCACCATCATTAAATGTTTTTTATCACATTCAGGACTCAACATGGTCAAATTAGTAGTGATTTGGGGACGACCTGTGGTCATTTACTAATGCTCTAGACCGGGGGTATAAACAAATTTAAAGTCCAAATTGATTGAGGCAATAAATGATACATACCATTTTATCAGTTATTGGAGTAGTTTTACATCGTAGAACACCATATGAACTTTGCAATACGGCAAATTGCTTAGATTATGGACAAAAGTTATACATTTGTGTTACGTTGCATGATGATAAAAAAATTAAACTACAGAACAGTAAGCAAGTTCTGTATATCAATGTTGAATTCTTACAATTAAATCTATAATTGTATCAACCTGCCTTACGCATCCATTGATGAATCTTGGTCAGCATCTTGTGCATATCTGTATTAAACAGCCAACCGCATAAGTTGCCACTTGTGATTTATCTATCGGATTGCTGTTTAAAGACAAAAACCTACCACAACCACGATATGTCCTCCATTGCTACATGATCAAACCATTTATTTGGATTCAATCTTTCCTGTAGTATATTACGTTGTTTATATTCGTGAGTTTTGTTCTTCAAGAGGGATAATGATTATGAAAAAGACATCAGTCATATCCACGGACACTGGAAAGGTTTTTGTGATGTTCATAGTGGAATACTTTACTATCGAGTTGGTCTTGGAACTAAGCCTTACCATGATGATGCCGAACCAATGGTTGATGTTGGACTTACGGAAGGTAAATCATCTCACGATGTAAAAATCATAAAAAATATCTGTATAAATATAGCGATTACATTTAAAACTCCGAATTCATGAAAGAATTAAATATCTGTTTCTTCGATGATCTTGTTCTAATTTAATGAGATGTTGTCCAAATACAGGTCCAAATCGCTACTCAAAAGCCAGGAAAATGGCGGTTTGGCGGCGATTTGGATCTGTAAAAGGATGGAGTCATTAATAACGATAAATGATATTGTTATGTATTCTTTTTAAAAAAAAAACATTTCGACAAAGATTTAATCGATTCCAACAAAAGTTCATTCGTTTTCTTACATTTTTTTAAAAAAAAGTATTCATTTTGAAAAAGAAATCGCCATTTTCTGACTTTTGAGTGACGACCCCTACATCATTTATAGCCTTAAACCAGCAAATTAGTCAGTCAAACATCCCACAAAAGTGATATTATGAGGCAGGTTTACCTTTATTTTTTCATTTGATATGTAACTATATATTCAACCGTTCTAGTTGTATTCAGGATTATACGCCTTGTCGCAAGACTTTTTACCAAGTAATTATGGTTCATATTTAAAACACAGTGTTATGGTTCAAATAATAAGTTGAATGTGATCACATAATATTTATTTATGTAAGTTTTGTTACTAAACTCTTCTTTTCCTGCTTTAATTAATTTATTGTGTCAAAGAAGAATCGGGTTCGGTTATTGTTTGAAATGCTAAAGTAATTTTCAGATATAACCTGGAACAATGACTTTTACGTCGGTCAAAAGTACTATATAACAGTGGAAGCCTGTAATGGAGCAGGTCTGTGCCGAACACGTTCATCAAATGGGATAACTCTAGACAATTCTCCTCCAATACCCGGACTTATTAAAGTAGGATCGGATCTAATACACCATAAATATCAATTACATCAGTAAGTATAAATTAGGCTGCAATAAAGTGTAAAAACCTCCTATTTATCAACTTACTTTTACCTAAGCTTAATATAAAATGAGAAAAGTAATCATTCAACACCATCAAGCACGACGCCCACCAACATACCCTACACATAGAAAAACGAAATCCTCTTCCTATAACCAGTAGACAATGTCCACACTGTAGCTTGCATACGTAATTTTCATGACAGGACTTTTCTTTTCAATCTAATTTTTGAAAACGCATTCAAATTGATAAAGCCATTAAACAATTGTAATTCATATAAGCAATAAATACCCATATATAGATATGACAGAATTATTTTGATTGATACCTGATTGTACATTTCACGAACTTAACTAGATTTTTTGTTATTGTTTAAAGGTCATCGGTGCATGTTCACTGGGCAGGTTTTGAAGACCCGCAATCTGGCATAGATTACTTCACAATGTGTGTTGGACTCAGAAAGGAAGGTTGCGAGATAGTCCCCGATTTAAATTGCCTTTTGCAATCAAATATTATAAAGACTGGTTTAAACCTTCCAGAACGAACAGATTTATATGCTACAGTCACAGCATTCAACAGGGTCGGGATGAGCGTCTCCGCGACCTCTGATGCTTTTCGCGTCGATACCACACCTCCCATTTTGACAATTAAACCGTACTTTCATCGTAATTACAATAGTATCAATGGCAAAATTGGTCAATGGGAAAAATCTATCCTGAGGGTGTACTGGGAATTCAAAGACAATGAAAGTTCGATAACAAGCCATGATGTGTCTTTAATCACACACCATGAAGGTCATACACCTGTTGAGAACCTCCATCTGGGGCCTGAAAATAACTTAACGATTAACCTAGATGGCAAAGATTGGCTTCGAAATGGTGATAAATATCTAGTTTCTGTCACTGCTTGCAATCAAGCTGGCCTTTGTTCTACTGCGTACACTGAGGATTTGTTAATAGATTCCACACCTCCGCACCTTGGTGGTTTTAAACAGCCGATGCTCTGGACAAACCTTAATGATTCACAAGCCTATTTAAAGTCAAGCGTAAGACTTACATGGTATGGTTTCTTCGATCAAGAGTCCAGAATAAAAAACTACTTCCTGACAGTTAGCCGTTCATATAGCGGTAATGAACTAACTGACGGCGTATCAACTTTTGTTTCAGAGACTAACAACAGCGAAAACGTTGCTTCTATACTTTTAACAGGAGAAATACATCCAAATGATCGCTTATTCTTAACGGTATGGGCCGAAAATCATGTCGGTTTAAACAGTTCCGTGGCGCGAGTTTCGGTGAATGCACTGTCATCAAGATCACATAAATTATCCCAGATGAAAGGAATTTTAGAACTTGAAAAGCACTCATGTGATATCCATTTCTGCAATAAGGATTGTACATGCGCGGTAATAGGAAGACCCTGTGTTGAAGTGAAAGCTAATATGTCCTGTAATGAAATGACCATTTCATTCGAAGATATAACCTTCCCTCACTTTGAAGTATTTGGTGGTCTATACGATGAACGTGTCACTATAACTGCATCTTCGGCGTGTCTAACAGGGCGATGGACCGCTGACAGACATGAAAACACTTCCGTTTATGTTAAGCGCTTCGAATGGAGTGTAGGGTTATTCAGACAGCCGGTTGGTGAAGGCATTTATGATTTGAATGCGGAAAGCCCTTGGCAAGATATTGGTCTTAGAAATAACTTTGTACATTGTCTGCCTATAAATAGGTCACTGATTCATGCTAAGAATTATGTCATTTATGTTCGTGCTTGGTTTTCATTCCAAGAATATGCCGTTTTCAAATCAGATTCTATTATGGTTGACCAAACAGCACCAACTGTCCGGCGAGGCCGGTCTATTCTCGATTCTAATGAAATGTGCGCTGAAGATTTTGATATCATTGATTGGATGGATACTATAACAGCGTGCTGGAATGGCGTGTTTAGTGAGCAACAAGGGCAAATTATACATTACAGTGTGTCTTTAGGAACTTCCCTTTATGGTGAGGTTGATTTCATTATTTCTATATAGTTGTGAGTATTTTGATCTGTATGTCACCCATCGTCAAAGAAAATAAGTCCTGAAAACATAACAAGCCAAATTCCTTTCACATACATTGTAAAAGAGTTTGCAAATACATTCTGATATTGCGAAACAGAAAGAGATACTTTGTAATCTTCTTAGTCTTATTTATTTGATTGTAATCTCATCGTCACTCTAAAGTAGTCAAACAGGAGCAATGTGAAGCCCCATTCAAACAACTATTTGCTTGTTTCTCTACTGCGCCTAAAATGATATGCCTTCGCAGTGTGCTTGGGGTTTTTGTGTGTTGTTGCTGTTTTTCTTTTATTGTTTGTTCTCCTTTTACATAAAATTACTTGCAGAGAACTAAAACCGAGATGTTTTAGATAAAAGTGACAAATGCAAAAATTTATTGAATCAAATTAATGAAATAAGACACGATTGAAGAGAGACGAGCTTTTTCATGAGATGCTTTGATTCAGCATCCAGAACATTAAATGAGCAATGTGTATAATGATATAGCCTTCTCGGATATTTAAATTTCAGGACCTATATTTTAATTTCTTTCATTTTCAGCTGACGATATACTACAAATCACAAATGTTGGTTTGGCTACGAATATAACACTGAGAAATATTACTCTGTCACATGGTACTAAATATTTCTTCTCAGTGTCCGCATATAATAATGTTGGATTGCACACTTCTTCTACGTCTGATGGGTTTATAATTGACATGGACAAACCTACAAGTGGAGTCGTTTTCAACTTACTTGATCACAAGAGCAAGCTTTTCCAGTCGTCATCTTCCTCCCTCGGTATATCATGGCATGGGTTTCAAGATGATTTCTCCGGTATCCGAAATTACTATGCCGCTATCGTCAATGATTCACACGCAAACGGAGAAATTATCAACTGGAAAAAAGCTGGTTTAAAAAACAAATATACTTTTCAGAAAACAACTTTGAATCATGGCATGACTTACCATGGGGTTGTTAAGGCTGAAGACAATGCTGGACATATTAGTGATATTTCAATATCAAGAGGTATTACAATCGACACAACTCCACCTAAGGGATATAAATGCCATGGTTACATGCTAACTGAACTAGAAACTAAATACATCAAGGACGATAGAGACAACGCGATTGAAGTTAGAGTAAACCTCACCTCGAATAGGTTTTATAAAATAGCTGGAAACCTAACTTACACAAAAACTATTATCCCTAAACTTATACTTCATATTGACAGAGTCCATACGGTGCTTCCTGTAGTTCTTCAGCACGATGGAATTTATACTTTTGAATATACGTTACTTGCACAGAATAACGGTGTGTATAATGTATCTGTGGAAGCCGACAATCTAAATAACGGAACTTTAGCCATGACATTGAGCGAATGTCATAATATGACAGAGGATATGAATGCAGCCGTTGGAGTACGACAAATGTCTCCGTCAGGTGTTTCCGTAAATGTAGCTGTATTGGACACAGAAAGCTCGATATATAGGGTACAAAAACTATTCATTTAATGATATTATTTTACCCCACAATATATTATTGTGCTTTCTACGTGTAACTTTAAAAAAAGAAAGTCCAACAATATATATATAATTCAATAGATGATTATAGCTTAACTTATTCCATACTCATGGTTTTATTAAGTAGGAGAAATATTTGATTAAATTTATTGTAAAACAAATAAAATGAAAAATGCATTACAGATATCGCTAGGAGCCGGTTCTACACCAAGAGGATTTCAGATAAAGGCACTTTCCCCTATTCACCACCGCAGTAACCATGAACTAATTTATGCTGATGTTTCGCATGGCAGTCCTTTGTATGTGACTGTAATAGTAGAAAATCAAGCTGGGCTGAGAGCAGTGTTCCGTGCTGACCCAATTACTATAGATCATACAGCGCCAGTGATAACTCACATACATGGCAACATTGAAAGCTCACAGAAAAACGATACTGGTCAGCTTGAGTTCTTCTCAGTTGTTCGTGCACAATGGAAAGTTTCGGACAACGAAAGTGGACTGAAAACCTGTTACTGTTTTGTAGGTAAGAGATGGCAATAACGCGTTAAGCATGAATTTTATAAAACATTCCTTGAAACATTAATATGTTGAAATAAATGTGTTAAAGCAAATTTATAGTTTCAGATATGTCGCATTCTAATCAGTCAAAATAATATATTTTATATTTTCAGGCCGAGAACGAGGATTACATGATATTCAACAGTCGTGGCCTTCGCAAACTGAATTTTCATGTGAATCAGAGATGCTGATGTTACTGCACGGAGAGGTCGTGCATCTCAATCTGAAATGCGTCAATAACGTCGAACTTCCCACTGAAATGTCTACTGGTCCTTTAGTTGTGTCCTTAAGAAAACCATCGACTGATTCTGCAGTAGTAAGGTTCATACCAGTTAATGAACAGAACTCGATGTACACGTCGAGTGTGGCAGAACATTTCTCAGTGCAGTCGAATAGAACGTGCATGAAACTGAAATGGGACGGTTTCGAAGATCCATCTGGCATCACAAATGTTCAATATCGTATCCTGAAAGGACAAGTTCCGTTTATTGACTGGACTGTGACTGATAGGCAAATAATTATCATTGAGAAAACTGAGCTTTCTGATGGAGAATACATAGCAGAAGTCCAAGCTCTAAATCCGGGTAACTACACCAGCGATGTTGTCAAGACAGCTCTTGTTGTTGTCAGAGAACCCCCAGGACTTACAGGTATCGGCATTTATATCAATGCGTATCAGATGTAGATTAATTTTGATAGGAAAAATATCTATTGCATCTGTAAAACGAACAATCAACCCATAAGCTAGTATGTGTGTATATGTTTAAAGACATTTGCCGAATAATATTGAATTAGTTATACCAAAACATAGTGTACAGCTGTATATAGCAGCGTCGTTCGATAAATCATTGAAGATTGAAATTCGTTATTTCTCGAATGCGAATTACACCGCAAATTTCTTTTGATGTTAAATTTGTATATTTTTTCTAAATGACAAAATTATGAAATCAGTGATCAATACAGATTTGGATTTTCCGAAATGTTTGCATTTATTATAAAAGTTACATTTTATGCTAACTTCGAGAATGGCATGAAGGCAGTCATATAATACAGTTATGTACAGGTATATAGTTGCCCAATTTCTGGATCGTAACAGACTTTCACTACAGTCTTGATATACCTACATTCATAGTGACTATTTATTAAAAATTTAACAACCATTTATCAAATGTTATAAATCGCTGTTAAAGGTTTTTACTAAATCTTGTAGCTTTTGTATACTTTAGGGCATGATATCGTGATATCAAGAAATGGAAATAATCTTAATCTTAATTGGAGTGGCGTTTTTCTTATCAAACCAAGAGTTCCGTTGTCATACAGTGTAATTGTTGGCACAAGACCAGGATATACCGATATCTTAGACCTCACCTACACTAGTTCGCAGAGTGTCGACCTTGTGGTTCCAGAATCGACCATTATAACGCCACACTTGAAGGAGTTACATGTGCAAGTGGTTTGCCAATATGCGACTGGACTTCGCACGAACTATTCAACCACATACACTAGAGAGTGACAGCACATGCTCTTTGCTAAGATGTTAACAGTGTGTGCTTAAATGCATATATGTTTTGGCTAAATGTATGCTCAAATGTCCATTTAGTTGCAAATATATTTCACCTGTCAAATTTCATAGGCTTAATTTAGCGTTTTTCTTTAATGCGTTTTCTCTAGAATGTCTACACATATTCGGATTTTTTAAAATATGTTCTCTGTATCATGCTGCAAATAAGCAATTAAATATTCACAATATATATAAGAAATGAACTGTCGACAAGAAAAGCATACATCAGTTATTGTCATTATAAGCAGTAGCTAGTATTTGACCAGAGACGTCAATGTTTCTGTTTTTAATCATTGTATGTGTGTCGTTATATTACCACGGACTCATTTTCGAAATACACAGACCTTCATACAAAGAAATAAGTGAAACGTCCACTTTTCCAGTTATGGTGTAAATTAAGTAGTATCATGTCTAAAAATTAAAAAAAAAGATTACCAGTTGTTTATGTGTGAATATTGTCATTGATTTGCATATACAATGTATGTTCCTATTATGAAATAAACATGACAACATTTCACTTTCAGAACAAAAACAAAGTGTATCTCTGTTTCTAAATTTAAAAGTCACTGTGAACACTTTACGAGTAAACGGATCAAAGTAACTGCTGTTTTTCATCTTTATTTATACATGTATAGTAAAAAGTCGTCATGTAAAAATTTGTTTTTGTCACAATGTATGTAATTAAGACTCTATTGTTTATTGTATGCTGCATTTCGTTTCGCACCAAAACAGAAGTTGTTGCCACCTTTAGGTGTTATATGTTCTATATCTTTATTTAATCAGAATAAAAAATCAGCTTTTCATGTCATCTTGTTAATGAAACCTCTGTATAAGTAGAACATAACCGACAATTAGATATATATAAATCTTTATTAGTGAGAACAACTGTGGCGCGGAGACAACAACAATAATAACGCAATCTCGTAAATCTCTACAATATTAAACATTATAACTTTTTGCTACCTTCACGATTAATACAGCGCTAAGCATTTACATCTATATGCTATCTAGCAGTGGCTGGTGTTTTAAGTAGAATAAAATGTCCAGCTGTTTATATGTTGTATATCTTACAGAAGAGACAGGTAAAATTCAGACTTCGCATTTTCTCAAAATGTACAAATCGTTGGATGGAATTACTGTGGGTTTGGTAAACATTAGACAACTTATGAGCCACTAAAGACTTCGAGATGTCTTGGCGGCGAACGTTGCGTCCACAGCTTGTTTTTAAAAGAGGTCAGAAAAGGGGTACAATAATCCTCTTTAAAGCCACATCGGGCAACCAATTATCGGGCACTCAACTTTGTGCAAAGCACTATTCCCAACAAAGATGTTTAGTTCTTGTTTTACTATTCTAAATACATGTACGAAAAGAAAAACAATAAATATAAGTATATTCCAATCAAGATACACATCATTTAACTTGCATTATTTACATTTATAGTTTACATGTTCACAAGGATAAAATATGAACAGTAATAATGTTTCTTGCTCATGCTGATCCTTAAAAAAGAAAAAAAGGGGAAAGCCAAAAAAATTAATTAAGCGTAGTTGGAGCCTTGAACCCTGTCCGCGTAGGTGGCAAACTGTAAACGTAACCACTCGACCATTTCTGACAACTTCTTTATACGACTTATGTCATATCAATTTTATATTACGCCTCATCCGTTACACGGTCTATTTATGTTTAAATTGTATTTCTTGAATTTACACATGTTTATTCAAATAATTATATATCTGACATAGTTTCGTTCACATTTTCTGCAATATCGATATTCAGTGTACCTTTACAAACTGAACCCTTGCTTTTATCTCAGCGCGTGCGCAATAAAAACGGAAAAACCCCAACTGCTGGCAGCTTAGGTTATAAATAGTAACACAAAAGAGAAGTGATTTAAGTGGGATATTTAACAAATATGAGAAGTTTGAGTTACCTATTTAGTCACTTACACCGAAAGAACAATCGTCCCAGTGACATGGTTGTGTAATCTAGGACCTTGAGTACGGTATAAAGCCTGTGCGGTACGAAACATAAAAACGCCCGAAGATCTGGTAGCGCCCGACAACTGGTAGGAATCCAGTAACATTGTAAATAGTTTAAATGAAGAAATTTGTAATATTGTAGAGTCAGGGAGGGTACTACCACTGGTTGTATATTATCGGGGCATTCCAAAAAATGATCCAAACGTAACTTGTGAATGACGTCACAACATAATTTGGATATTGTACATAGACACTCGTACATGCTTAATAACACGGTGTGAGATTAACAAATTTTAGGTATACAAACCCTACATCTTCCAACCCTAACACTCGCTGTATCAATCACTGCTATTTAACAGTGTTTCTTTTAAATGTTTTAACACTTGGCTTGTAACTGTCCCTGGACAGACCCCTATAAGGCACTTTCTCTGAAATGATTGCCCTGGACAAACTGGAGACCCTCCCTGGACAGGGACCCCTTGGACAGTATACACCATTATTGTGGTTATTTGCTGCAGCGAAAAATTAAACATTAAAAGAAATAAAATGCCTTTATAAAGCAGTGGCTGATGCTGGTTGTTTAAGCAAAGCATTATTAAGACAATTTAAGGGTAGCGATGGTGTAAAGTGTCTACTGCTCATCCCGGAGGTTACGGGTTCGAGTCCTCCTTGGGTCACGATGGTACCTCCTCACATGACACCAGTACTGGTTTTTCCAGGAAGTGGAATCGAGAGTGACTCAATATGCAACAAGCTTTCTTCACAAGCAACTAAAACAAATTAGTATAAACTAAGGCAAGTTACATGTTTAGGACCAGATACAGTCTAACCTGCCCTAATGGTCACCTTGGTCCAGCGGTCACCTCCAGTAAACGGTCACCCTGGGACGCATCCGACAAAAACCCTTTTATATTACACCTTGATTAAACTGATTGGCCAGTCTTAGTACCTCCCGATTACTAAAAGACCGTTAAAATTGGACGGATTTAAAGGGACATAGCCTATAACTGAACCTCCAAAATATGAATACATATGTAATAGTATCCTTGGAAATATTGAAACTTAACTTAAACGGTTCAGCGATGCATTCCCAGTCATCGATAAAATCAGCGGTTTAAAATATACAACAGTATTGTAAACCATTCAATAATATATGTAGAGTTGTTGTTGTACAATTAATGGGTGGATGCGATTTGTAACAGAAAGCCTCTATATTGAATAATTGTGGTAAAATGAGGCATTTTTCGCCAAAAGGTTCTTCTTTGAAATTGTATTTATTTATCATTTTATGTTCATTGAAGACATAATCTATGATTCGAAAATATAATGTGCTAGATGTAGGGAGTGCCCCTTTAAATGTCCACGTGTCATTCGAATCAAGTGTGTAATTTTCAAAACAATTGATGGAAATCGCGAAATATACACTCACGTAATTACCAATAAAACAAGCTTTGTTGGTGACAATAGGTGTTAAAAAGTTTGTTGTTAATGAATAAAAATCGAAGGAACATTATTTAAAAGCCGCCAAAACAGCTACCAATTATTGATAAATTGCGGTACAAACTTACTTTAAATTTTTTGATCAGTTGTTCTGACAGTATTTTTTAATCAGCTAATCTGACTGTCATTATGGTAATAGGTATAGGGATGTAATCGATTCAAACGATATCGAAATATCAACGATAAAACATTTCGATTCGATATTGATTGCCGTTTTGAAAAATCGTATATCAAATAATGTTACACCGTGCAATGATCTACAGTTTCACGTTCGAAAATTCCATCAAAACTCAACCAGAATATCAACAATCACTCTACCCAGAGTTCAGTGTTTTTCTAACGAATGATAATTTAATGAAATGTGGTCTCATAGGCAAAAATATTTTAGTACTGCATTAGGTTGATATATATTATACACCAGAACCATTATGTATAGTACAAATAAAGTAAAAAGATTTGATAGAATATGTAGACAGCGACTATTTTACGCCCATGTATCGATATATCGCTGTATCGTCAATATTTCTAAATTGATATATGGATACAAAAATTTTAATCAATGACATCCCTAAATAGGTATAACATTATCACAGGAAAAGCGCCCTGGGGGTAGATTCTAGTAACTAATAAATGCATTGTTCCAAATATTAAAACTACCGAGACTAGGCTATTGCAATGTGAAGAAACCGAAACAGAAAAAAACCTTTGTCGCACACTTACAACGATTCATTTTACCAGATACCCGATACGGGCGTTTTGCTATAGCCCGGCATATGTTGTCTGCTCATACCATTGAACATAATATTGGCAAACAAAAAAACTTTTCAAAGTCTGATTAAATGTTACTCTTTTGTTCATGAAATAATAAAAAAGAAACAGCAGTAATATTATTGTCGCTTATACTATTTAATGAGTTCGTAAATAGAAGCTGAAGGGGTGGGTAGGATATTTGTATAGAATGTCAAAAGTTAAAGGTAAATGAAGATCCTTCTTTAAGTGGTCATCTTGCTTAAACGCGGAATAAACGGTCAATTTGGCTGTTTTCCATGACTGACCGCTTAGGTCAGGTTAGACTGTATTAGAGAAATAATTTTGAAAAACTTGATAATATTTAAATTGTATTTTTAGTTTTTTTTCAGCAATAACTTTTACAGGAAGTCATATCTCGTTGTTTAAGAAATAATGTCTCAAATGCACAGCGAACAAATCTGATAAGAACACATTGTAAACATTAGAGAATGTAAAGAAACAAATATAGCAGCTTTAATTTTTGTATGAAGAAATGCATGTCCCCTATTTTTCATATTTAATATTCAAATATTTTGATTTTTTGCATCTTGAAATTTCTTCTAGTTTCCCCTTTCTTAAGAATTACAAAATCTCTACTTGGTCTACTGTAAGCTGTGATTTACTGTATATTTAAAAATATGCTGCATTATGAGCCTGTGGTATACAGTAGTTATGTAATCTTACATAACATACAACAGTTATGTAATCTTACATAACATACTGATAAGACAGAATGACACAAAGATTTCATTATAGCCTGAGGCAATCAGTGTAAATCAATACTAGTAGTCAAAGCAGCCTAATACAGATCTAAACAACAGAACAGAGTTATGTTTTGCATATAATGAATTAATGATGTTTTATTAAACTGTTCTGTTAAAGCGTAGTATAATAATGAGAATATGTTGAAGAGTAGAAAAATTATTTTATATTAAACCTTGAGCAATAATATTAGTATATATTTGGCCCAGATTAAACCATAAATAATGGGGAAATTTAATGTGATTTAATATCTTCATAAATTTGAAATTGAAAGGGTTTTTAGCTAGATATATTAATTTTGTCATAGAAAATAATGATAATTATAATGCAAATGCCTTTAGAAAGGTAACTTGATGAAGGGGCTAATGTCCGCCTATGCAAAGTCAAGAAGGGGTTAATGTCCTCATGTGCAAAAATGAGCTGAGGGGAAAATGTCCGTTTACCGTAGAATAGATATGCTTTTATAGTTTTATATAAATGTATAAGTATGTCATTTTTGAAAATTTCATTTTTTTTCGATGGCAGCAGCTTTAAAGGAAAGTTCTAAATTGAAAATTTCACATGAAACACATTATGTTAGATTTGCCTGCATGATTATTATAATTATATATACCACGCAAATCAGAAAGATAATTTCATGAAGTGGAGTGTCCACCTTTGCAAAATGATTTAATGGAATGGCTAATTTCCACCTACGCAATAGGTGCTAATGTATATTTTCAATAATTATTGATAGTATGCAATGCCATCATTTTCAGCTTATGGCTAATATAGAATATAGGAATTTTTAAATTGAATATTTCACATGAAACACATTATGTTAGATTTGCCTGATTATCATAATTCTTATATGGGAGATGCGCAAAATCCCCTTGGTCATAATCCCCTTGGTCCAAAAATGTCATAGTAGTCATAATTCCCTGAATGGATTTTACATTTTAATTACAATAATTTTCAATCATTTGCTATAGTAAAGTTAAACTAGAGTTAATATATGCATTTCCACAAGTCATGTAAATATGACTACTCTGCCATTTTTGGACCAAGGGGATTATGACCAAGGGGATTTGAAGTACACTCTTATATATACCGCTGGAATCAGAAAGATAATTTCATGAAGTGGCTTATGTCCACCTTTACAAAATTATTTAATGGAATGGCTAATTGCCACTTACGCAATTGGTGCGAATGTATATTTTCAATAATTATTGATAGTATGCAATGCCATCATTTTCAGCTTATATACACATGACAATTAAGTGTATGCAGTTTGCTACTCAGTGTGTTAAAATTAAGTTTAACATATCTCTTTTCAGGCCTCCTTGATTACTGGTGAATGTCAAGTAATTTCTGTGGAAAATCCTCGGCATAGTATCTGCCACGACAAAGTATGTAAAGATATTGATGAATTTTTCTCTGTAGATGTATAAAAATTTCAAACAAAAATATAAGGTGGCTTCTGTAAGGGCAGAATGATCATGATCTGCGCTGGTAACAAAAGAAAACTTGCTACCAGAGGGGTAGCTGTTAATTGATGTTTTTATGCAAATTTTGTAAATTTTTTAATACAGTGATAAATGTAAATTTTTGAAAGTTTGGATGTTTCAGTTTATCTAAATTATTACTATGATAACAAAACAGTTAATAAAATAAGAAAAATATTCTTTAATTTAATATGAGCATTTTAATTGTTTGAGAAAAATAGATCAATTATTATTAGTGTGAAACATTGTGAAATGTAGGTTATAATTCAAGCTAGCTCATTTTCAAGAGAAATTAAATTTAAATGTTTCTTTTAACCATGTTTCTATTATGCATTTATGAATTTTGATTTGAATTTTTTTCTTCATCACAAAAATCCCCTATTTTCACTATAACTGTCTTATTTTTATAATTTGAATTTAGGGGGTTTTTTTTAGCTTTTATTTTAAATTGTCATGTACCTGTCAATTGTAAGCCAACAAAATATTAATCTGTTGCTGACTTGGAGTTTCTAAGTGTACACTTACCAGAATCCACAAGTAAAATAAATCAGAAAATAAGAAAATACTACAGTAGTTGGTATGTTACTGTAGCAACTTGTCCCCTTGATCAGTGTGACAGACTGTATGATAATTCCCTGAGGGACATTTTGGCCACCTGCTGATAAATGACCAGTATTGTCACAAGATTGTGCAGTACATGTTCCATTTCTTTGTGTTGTTTTTTTTAAGACAGGCCCTTAAATTAATTCAATGGTAGGTGTAATATATATATTGTTCCCAATATTTTTTAGATGAAGACAATGATACATATTTATTTCGACTTTTCAAGTTAGGCTGTTGAGATTGGCCATAATTGATAATACATGAATGTCAAGATAGATGCTTACTTTTAGAGCTTGTGAGAAATATTTCTTAAATATCAGAAATAAGAATATAAATTAAAATCTGTACTAAATGTATTTTTTGATATTATGATATCGTTCTTGTGCTACATTAATTTTTTGGATCACGCATTATTGTGTGCGTTTAATTTACATGACGGCATTTAAAATTTAATCATAAAGTTACAAAAAGTTTGTCTATTAATTTACAAATTTTACACAACCTCTAGAATTAGCGGGAGGCAGCATGATCACAGCTCCCTTTTACTAAATTAAATTATTTGCTGTCTTGATTGAAACAGTTACAGCAGTCATGACATAGAGTTAATGGACTAATTATTTTGGAACAGTCTTTTTAGAACGTTTTTTGGACAATTGATTATAAATGGGGTCTTCTTGACTGGTAATTCTTTTAAATCTTAAAACAGATTTTTCAGTTTTAAGAAACATTAAAATTTTGTGCCAGTTGATAAGTTGCAGTGTAGACTATGATCAAATTGAAAGAAGGGATGACAGATAATTTTATGTTTAAAGGACAGTATATAAGAAAGTTGTCTCAAATAAAAAGACAGGTAATAAGAATGTTATCTCAAATTATATTCTATTCATAGAAAGTTTCAGGAAAAGCAATAAAAATAATATTAATAATATATCTACATGTATGTAACTTGCTCATCAGTTTTGAAATCTACTTAATACCTGATTACTTTGGTTTATGTAAGATCTGACTTTTTATATATTTAGCATATGAAATGGTCCTATTAAAGAATAGCACATACATTTTTTTTGTACTAGTTCTCGAGTCTTCTCTAATTTTATCATGAAAAAATGATTATAATGCATTTTTTATTTTGTTTCTTTGTTTAATAATGGTCATTCTCTTGTTGAAAGATGAGACCCCTAAATTTTTATTGTTGTAGTTCTAAAAATTGCCCCAGGCAGTATTCAGGTATTGAAATCCTTATCAGTAAGTTGTGCAAGATTACATAACATAATAAACCACATGATCACAAGGCAGGGTAGTGTACACCCAGATGATTTTGTCATATAGCACTGACCCAAAACATATTGAACAATGTAATAAAGAAATTACATCCAAGGAAATTAAAGCACTAGAAGAAGGGTTTAGGTCAGTGATGTTTTTGCTGATATTAACATAAATATGAGGAAAGAGTGGAACTTGTTCTTTATAGCTTACACTTGGCTTTGTAACCTTAGGCACTGTATCTTTAAGATACAGTTTTATCCTGATAAATGTTAGCATAGTTTAGAATCTTACTTTGCTGGTAGCAAATTATTCTGCTTTTGTGAATAGTGCAGTTCAAGATCAGTCAGCACATCCATCCAGTCTGATCATAATCTGCACTGTTCACTATTCGGTCAATACATTTTCAGAGAACCTTAATTGAACCACAATTCTTCTATGCAAATTAAATGATTTTTAAAATATAGACATGCTGATATTCTTCATATTTTTTTTGTAGATATCATGCCTATGAGCATGATGAGAATACGTGTCACATGAAGTGATGAGGGAAGTTCAAAAACACCAACAAATGAAAGCTGCAGAAAAACCATAAATCGTTTCAGTGTGAAAACTGATGTATTTTGTGAAGATCCTTCAGCCTGGAAAGAGTTTAGAAGACGGAAGTTCTGAATTGAAGATTTTGTTGGATTTCTCACTTAAGGAAGGATTTTGTTATTTTAGTAGCAATTATTTTTGTAGAGTCAAGAAGACATAAATGACGCACAACACCCAAGATAGAACAAACAAAAAGTTGGATTAGAAATGAATGAAGAAGGTAATGATGGGGAGATGTAATGTACCTACATGTACAAAGAGCACTTAGTGTCAGTTTTGTTTACTGGATTTACAACGCAAGGTGTTGTGTTGATTCAGTGATTCAATTAAGGATAAATTCTGGTGTTATAACTTTGAGTAACCGGATCAGTTTATATTGTTGAATTAGAAAATTAATTAGATAGATTTAAAGAAGACAACAGAAAAGGTGTAAAATTTAAGGCAGTTGAATATAAAGATTTCAGTTTTAGCTTACCTGGCATGAAGTGCCAGAGTGAGCTATTAGAATGGCATTCTGTCCGTCCGTCCACCATTTCCTTCAAACGACATCTCCTCTATAACCAGAGAGCCAATGTTGATGAACCTTTGCAGGGATGTTCCTTACATGAAGCTCTACCAAACTTGTTCAAAGAATTCCATTTCATTGAGAACTCTGGTTGCTATGGTACCAAATAGGAAAAACTTTAAAAATCTTCTTCTCTAATACCACAAGACCTAGAAATTAGATATTTGGCATATAGAAATGCTAAGAGCCTAGATAATTATTTAGCATGTAGCATTGTCTAGTAAACTTCTTCAAAGTTTGTTAAAATCATACCCCCCCACCCCCACCCCCACGGGTTAATATTGTCACTTGTCAACTGTCAAGGAGGTCACTTGTTTTACAAAGATGTGTAGGAAAACTTATTCGGTATGTAACATTGTCTTGTAATCTTCCACCTACTTTGTTCAAATCATGCCTCTTGGGTCAAAATTGACCACACCCATTAGGCAAATGCACTTGTATTCAGGTGAGCAATATAAGTCCATCATGGCCATCTTGTTTATGTTTATACCAGTTTGCAAACTGATGGTAGGAATATTGACAATGAGGAACTTAAAAATTCCGCGAAATGATGTACTAAATTTTTCGCTGATTCTAAAGTTAGCAATTTTCTCTGCTTGCAAATATAGCTAAAATTAGACACACTTGAAAAAACCCCGATACACAGTATTTTAGAGTTAGGGCCCTGAAAAGCTACAGATAAGGTTTTGGTGTAATTGGGTATTTACCCCATTACTTTTTCACCAATTGCTTTTTAGCTCACCTGGCACAAAGTGCCAGAGTGAGCTATTAGGATCGCATTCCGTCCGTCCGTCCGTCCGTCCACCATTTCCTTCAAACGACATCTCCTCTGAAACCACTGGGCCAATGTTGATGAGACTTTGCAGGGATGTTCCTTGCATGAAGCTCTATCAAAGTTGTTCAAAGAATTCCATTCCATGCAGAACTCTGGTTGCTATGGCAACAAATAGGAAAAACTTTAAAAATCTTCTTCTCTGAAACCACAAGGCCTAGAGCTTAGATATTTGACATGTAGCGTTGTCTAATGGACCTCTACCAAGATTGTTCAAATTATGACCCCCGGGTCAAAATTGACCCCGCGCGGGTGGGCACTTAGTTTTTGCATAGGCATATATAGGAAAAACTTTAAAAATCTTCTTCTCTGAAACCACAAGGCCTAGAGCTAAGATATTTGGCATGTAGCATTGTCTAGTGGACCTCTACCAAGATTGTTTAAATTATGACCCCTGGGTAAAATTGACCCCGCACCAGGGGTCACTTAGTTTTGCATAGGAATATATAGAAAAACTTTAAAAATCTTCTTCTCTGAAACCACAAGGCCTAGAGCTAAGATATTTAGCATGTAGCATTGGCTAGTGGACCTCTACCAAGATTGTTCAAATTATGAGCCCCGGATCAAAATTGACCCGGCACAGGGGGTCACTTAGTTTTACATAGGCTTATGTAGGAAAAACTTTAAAAATCTTCTTCTCTGAAACCACAAGGCCTAGAGCTTAGATATTTGGCATGTAGCATTGGCTAGTGAACCTCTTCGAAGAGTGTTCAAATTATGACCCTCGGATTAAAATTGACCCCGCAACGGGGGTCACTTAGTTTTACATAGGCTTATATAGTAAAAACTTTAAAAATCTTCTTCTTTGAAACCACAAGGCCTAGAGCTTAGATATTTGGCATGTAGCATTGGCTAGTGGACCTCTACCAAGATTGTTCAAATTATGACCCCTGGGTCAAAATTGACCCCGCACTGGGGGTAACTTAGTTTTACATAGGCTTATATAGGGAAAACTTTAAAAATCTTTTTCTCTGAAACCACAAGGCCTAGAGCTTAGATATTTGGCATGTAGCATTGCCTAGTAGGCCTCTTCAAAGTTTGTTCAAATTATGCCCCTGGGGTCAAAATTGACCCCGCACCGGGGGGGGGGGGTCATTTGTTTTACAAAGGCGTATATAGGAAAACTTATTTGGTATATAACATTATCTAGTGATCTTCCACCAGGCAAGTGGACTTGTACCAAGGTGAACGATATAGGGCCATCCTGGCCCTCTTGTTTAGCTCACCTGGCTACGCCAGGGTGAGCTTTTCTGATTGATGAATGTCCGTCGTCTGTCGTCCGCCGTCCGTCACCAGGTGGTTGGTCGGTCGGTTGGTTGGTCAGTTAGTTGGTCAATTGGTCAGTCGGGTGGGCAGTCTGCGGGCGGTCGGTCGGTCTGTTGCATTTTCCTTGTCCGGAGCATAAGTTGGAATTCAGTACAACTTCATACAATGGTCAAGCACATTGAGAGGAAGTGCAGTGCACAAGAACTATAACTCCATCTTGACTAATTACAGAGTTATTGCCCTTTGTTACTTTTCCTTGTCCTGAGCATAACTTGAAAACTACTGGTTGGAATTCAATACAACTTCATACAATGGTCAAGCACATTGACAGGAAGTGCAGTGTATAAGAACCATAACTCTGTCTTGACTAATTACAGAGTTATTGCCCTTTGTTTTTTTCCTTGTCCGAAGCATTACTTGAAAGTTCTAGTTGGAATTCAATACAACCTCATACAATGGTCAAGTACATTGACAGGAAGTGCAGTGCATAGGAACTATGGGTTGGATTTCAATACAACTTCATACATTGGTCAACACAAAGTGTACAAGAACCATATCTCTATCTTGACTCATTTCAGAGTTATTGCCAAGAACAATATGTCTTTTTAGTTTGTTTGCAAGGTATTCTGTTACAAGGAACTTCCTCAGTTTATAAAGCAGTCTTTCGGGGGTATTAATCACATTTAGTGATAGCTCTAGTTAATTTAAGAGTTACTTTTGTATAAGTATCTTAGGATATACAGCTACATCTCTTGAAATAACAGAAAGAGGACAAAGGGAAATCATGGTAACCGTTGTGTTTTAGCTCAGTTTTTCGAAGAAAAGGCGAGCTTTCCTACTCTCCTTATATCATCTTGTTAATTGTTTGCTATTTTTCCCACTTAAGATGTGTCAAACTGCTTTGACTTCACTTCATTTGTTAATATATGTATTATCATAAAGAACGTGTCAGCGGAAACGTTAATGATCGTATAAATCTTAAAGAAAAATGTGACTTTGTTGTTGTTGAAGTTTTCCTTCTATCACGTATTTCATTTAAATTCCTAGTTCAAGTACTGTGCTGTCTACCAATCAGGAGGTCCCTGGTACGAATCCTATCCAGGGCACTGGACATTTCAGAAACGCTTGTAATGTAATAGCATGTTTGCATCAATATAGAAGGGTCCTAGATTTGATCACTTCAGTGCCAAATTAAGGAAGAAGTGTCGAATGAGATAAAGCTGTGACATCACTCGTCCAGATTGAAAAGATTGCTGGTGGGTTAGAACAGTTAAGGAGCTGATCAGTGTTCTAGCGGTTATCGCACGTTCAATCCCCCATTCCCCCACTAACATAACTAATGGTCTTTTGGAGGAGACTAAACTGAAATAATGCCCGAATTGGCACCCAGGGTCTTCCTCCTCCTTGAAAGCTGGAAGTTGCCATATGACCTTAGCTGTTAAGTGCGACGTTAAATCCGAATCAATCAATTGGCACGAAACAATCAACCCTATGGGCATATCCCATAACTTTTGAATGACATTAAAAGTTGTTCAAACTATGAATTTTCAGTTCAGATTTGTTAAAATCCACTGCTCAGTTACCATTCACAGGTATTATACTTCGTAAGGTAGTTGAGCATAGTCACTGAATGCAAAAGGTAAGTATATGGTTTCCTATCTCAAAAGTAAAGTTTACACAAATTGTTAAAAAAAGGTCAAAATTTGTGGATAGTTGTGTACCCTGTTTATAACTTTATTAGTGAAAGGGTTGTCCTGATATTTACACATGTCTGTGTACAGTCTGTGTTGTCCTGATATTTACACATGTATGTGTTCAGACTGTGTTGTTCAGAGACAATCGATCTAGTACTTTCAGTCCTTTGATTAAGTTTTGTTTTATAATTTCTTTGCTATCCAAAGGATTTTCAAAATTCAAAAAGTTCTACAATACTTAGGATACTCATTTTTCATATTAAACTATCTTTTTATGCACCCGAAGGGTGGCATATTAAAATCGCACCGTCCGTCTGTCTGTCCGTCCGTCCGTCTGTCCGTCCGTCTGTGCGTCCCCACTTACAAATTCGTGTCCGGACTGTAACTCTGTCATGCATTGAAGGATTTTAAAATAACTTGGCACACATGTCTAGCACATCAAGACGACGTGTCGCGTGCAAGACCTACATCCCTACCTCAAAGGTGAAGGTCACACTTGGAGTATGAAGGTTATGGAATCCTCTATATATGCACACATTCGTGTCCGGACTGTAACTTTGTCATGCATTGAAGGATTTTAAAATAACTAGGCACACATGTCTAGCACATCAAGACGACGTGTCGCGTGCAAGACCCACGTCCCTAGCTCAAAGGTCAAGGTCATACTTAGAGTTTGAAGGTAATGGATTCCTCTATATATGCATATTTGCACACATTCGTGTCCGGACTGTAACTTTGTCATGCATTGAAGGATTTTAAAATAACTTGGCACAAATGTCTAGCACATCAAGACGACGTGTCGCATGCAAGACCCACGTCCCTACCTCAAAGGTCAGGGTCATACTTAGAGTTTGAAGGTAATGGATTCCTCTATATATGCATATATGCACACATTCGTGTCCGGACTGTAACTTTGTCATGCCTTGAAGGATTTTAAAATTATTTGGCACAAATGTCTAGCAGATAAACGACGTGTCGCGTGCAAGACCCACATCCCTACCACAAAGGTCAAGGTCACACTTAGAGTTTATAGGTAATGGAATCCTGTATATATGCATACATTTGTGTCCGGACTATAACTTTATTATGCTTTGAAGGATTTTAAAATGACTTGGCACAAATGTCTAGCACATCAAGCGGATGTGTCGCGTGCAAGACCCAAGTCCCTACCTCAAAGGTCAAGGTCACACTTAGTGTTTAAAGTAATGGAATACTGTATGCATGATTACTCTGTCATGCATGGAAGGATTTTAAAATTACATAGCACATTTATTGAGCACATGGAGAGGACACAGACTGTGAGGCACCTCTTTCGGGGGCATTCGTCACTTGTGAGGGACAGCTCTTGTTTAAAAGAACTTACGTTTTTGTAACCTTTGCTAAAACAGTGCAAGTTACAACTCGCGATTTTGAAAAATGTAAAACGAAATTGAAAATAATAAATAAGTTGTGCGTTTTATTAGCTTTCCAATGATATTAAACTTGTTTAAATATCTTTTGTTTTAAGAAAGTTACGGCCGTTAAGAAAACACCACTAACAATACAAAAATATGGATTACCGACAGTTGCCCACCGGAGTTTTGTCTGCTGCGTAATACGGCATTTTGTTTTCAAAAAAGGTCACTTCTACATGACAAGTCGGCAAAACTTTTTGAATACCGGCCCGTCTCTCTTCGAGATTGATTCCATCTGCAATGAGTCTCGAGAGCGATTAAGTGGTAAATTTAGCATATGAATAGATTTGCTAAGGTCAATAAAACAGTGACACAAACTGATCGTATTGTGTGTGTTCCGCTAAAACCGTTACCAAAGAGCCAAAGGTTACCCCTACAGGTGTAACTGTATAATCAAATTAAAAAATTGCAGTAAATATCAATGATTCATAGTAAATTTCACAAAAGGTCGCCATTTAATGTAAATTTTACTTAAGTCAGTTCCATATCAAATGTAGGATCAGCACACTTAAAATCACTTTGAAATCAATCTGAATAAATAACACAAAATTATTTTCATTTCACACAAAATTATTTTCATTTAGAATTAATCCAATTGGATTCTTTCTAATTAGTTCCAATTGGAATACCGGTAATCCAATTGGAAAAATTCATTCCAATTGGACTGAATCCAATTGGAACTTCCAATTGGAAGTCTGAATTCCAATTGGCGAGTCCAATTGGAAAAATATTCCAATTGGAAAAATCCAATTGGAATGAGAATTTTAATACTATTTTTAGAATCCAATTGGAATATTTATTTTCCAATATATTTTAGAATTTGATTTTTGTGTTTGTCTTTATAAGTTAGTGAACGAAAGGTAGAAATTATTTATTCCAATGTAAAATACGATAAATCAACATACTTATATTACGAATTATTATTATAGTTTTCAATGTAGTTTTTGGAAAATTTTGGAATTCCAAAAATTCGCTGGAACGTGTTTATAGAGGTTCCAGTATTATTTCCTGTAAAGTATATCGGTTTTTAATCTTTTTAAAAAATTTATACACTTAAAAAAAAGCGTTACAAGCACTTTTGAAATTCCAAAATTCCAATTTATAAACATATTGTGTAACGGTTAAAAAGTGTCATTATTTCAATATTCCTATGTTGTTCGCATAGCCTTCAATTTATACATACAAAATGTTTTCCTTACGGTAACTGTCGCTTCTATGGAAAGCAAAACCTGTCTTATCCCGCGTATTCAGTTAATTGCGGTGTTGGTGTCGAAATGAATTTTGTATGTAAAACTGGTCTTCTCGGTTTATTTTTTTTTGCATTTAGTGTGTGTCAGTTGTTGAAAGTAGGACTGAACAAACATGCGACTTCTGTAATTTAGAAACAATGTTCCACAATTCATTATTTAATTAAAGGAAATTCTCAAACATGTACCTTCTAAATTATGCGTGAATCGCCCTTGCTTTGTATGTCCGCATTTGTCCGGTAACCGCATCAGCGGCGAAAAGTGGGAAGATCCGTCCATGCCTTTGGACAGAGACCAGATGAGAGTGGTTGGTCATTTGCCTCTTGTATCTTTTATAATTTGCAGGCATATCCGTATTGACTTCATTGCTCTAAAAGTTGTTTGTTTGTAGATTTCAGCTGGCTTTGCCGAATAATACAGAGGAAAATACCGATGTTCTCGTTTTTCCCGTCGTGTCCGGTATGTGTATTTTTCTTTAATTAGTTAGTTTTCTTTTGTTTTTCATTTAACATGATGTGCTGCCGTTCCGTGAGTCTTACCGTAGCGCTGCAGTCTAAGCACCATACCTTGGCCTTGGCAGCTTGAACCGCCCTCGCTTTGCCTGCCCGCTTTTGTCCGGTAACCGCATCAGCAGCGACACGTGGCAAGCTCCGTCCGTGTGTTTGGGCAGAGAGCAGAGGAGGGTGTGTTAGTGGTTGGCCACTTGCCTTTTGTTCCTTTTATGTTTGCAGGTATATCCGTATTAACTTCATTGCTCTACTGATAGTTGTTTGTTTGTGAATTTCAGGTGGCTTTGCCGAAGAATACAGAAGAAGATACCGGTGTTCGCGTCCGTACCGCGCCGTTTTTTCCCCGTCGTGTCCGGTATGTGTATTTTTCTTTAATTATTTAGTTTTCTTTTGTTTTTCATTTAACATGATGTGCTGCCGTTCCGTGAGTCTTACCGTAGCGCTGCCGTAGAGCAGAGGAGGGTGTGTTAGTGGTTGGCCACTTGCCTTTTGTTCCTTTTATGTTTGCAGGTATATCCGTATTAACTTCATTGCTCTACTAATAGTTGCCAGTTTGTTTGTGAATTTCAGGTAGCTTTGCCGAAGAATACAGAAGGAGATTTCGGTGTTCGCGGTACTTTTCTTCAATCTAGTGCGTATTTGTGGATTTCAGATGGCTTTGTCGAAGTATAGAGGAGAAGATAATATTGTTGATGTCCGTTGTTTGACTGTTGTCTTGATTTTTACTGAAATGAGGATGTAGTTTCTTTCGTTATTCTATATAGAAATCTTAAAAATTTGGGTAGTCTGAAACTAGTAGTGAGGATTTAATTTAACTTGCAACGTATAAGGTTTTTGACACTGTAAAGTAATAATCCTCTAGGAGATGAGGCCCGATTGAGGTGTAGAACTTTTAAAGATTCTTTTTTTTCTAATACAGACATACTTTTCCAGTTGTTCTTTTTGAGTTATGTCTTTCATTTAGTCGGGGATATGAATTCACTGAATTTGCTTGTTGGATTTATATTTTCATTGGGAGTTTCCTTTGGGAAGATTACGGAAGAAATCCGTAGCCACGTCGGGCCGTAGCGTTTTTTTGATTGTGCTTTCTTTTACTTATATATGGTTAAAGCACCTGTATTCGCGTTGTACCCTGCGATTTTTAGCTCGACTATTCGAAGAATAAGGAGAGCTATCCTAGTCACCCGAGCGTCGGCGTCGGCGTCGGCGTCGGCGTAACCACTTATGTTAAAGTTTGCGTACCATCTCAAATATTTTCAAAGTCCATTGACATATAGCTTTGAAACTTTGCACACTTGTTCACCATCATGCCCCCAACCTGTACACAGGAGGAGGTAACTCTATCAAGCATTTTGACAAAATTATGCCCCTTTTTCTACTTAGAGTTTACGTTAAAGTTTGCGTACCACCTCAAATATTTTCAAAGTCCATTGACATCTGGCTTTGAAACTTTGCACGCTTGTTCACCATCATGCCCCCAACCTGTACACAGGAGGAGATAACTCTATCAAGCATTTTGACAAAATTATGCCCCTTTTTCGACTTAGAATTTACGTTAAAGTTTGCGTACCACCTCAAATATTTTCAAAGTCCATTGACATCTGGCTTTGAAACTTTGCACGCTTGTTCACCATCATGCCCCCAACCTGTACACAGGAGGAGATAACTCTATCAAGCATTTTGACAAAATTATGCCCCTTTTTCGACTTAGAATTTACGTTAAAGTTTGCGTACCACCTCAAATATTTTCAAAGTCCATTGACATCTGGCTTTGAAACTTCGCACCCTTGTTCACCATCATGCCCCCAACCTGTACACAGGAGGAGATAACTCTATCAAGCCTTTTGACAGAATTATGCCCCTTTTTCGACTTAGAATTTACGTTAAAGTTCCAGGATGGATATTATTTTATATTGTCAATCACTGAGAATAGTCGAGCGCGCTGTCTACTGACAGCTCTTGTTATAATGCGTTGTAGCTTTTGTTTTCCTTACAGGAACATGTAACTGGACCCGTGACTTAAGATGATATTCGTGTCATCCCGTGCTGTTTTCTAGGGCGAAGAGGCGGAGATCATGGAATATACATGTATGCATTGATTCTGGTATGTATTCTAGGATGTATTGTGACCCTTTTATATTATTGTATAAAATGTATATCATTTTGAATTTCAAGAAGCGATGACACACCCTTTGGTTCATTTGCCGGCTGTTATTAAAGAATATTGTACATTTATGTTTTCTCGGATAAAGCACGTACCTGTATAATTAATTTTTACTTAAATCCACATATTTACAGACAAGATACTATTAATGTTGACATCATTGCAAATTATTTACATTTAGTTGTGGGTTTTTTGCAGGTCAAAAAGTTGCAAGAGAACAGTTACATTATTGATACTTTTAAGATTCGATTACAGATGTGGGTCACAAAAAACACAGAACCAAAAATTTGCTGCTAACTTCATCGTCAAAATTTATAGCCGACGAATCTAAAACCAGGCAATCTTGAAGTAAGATATAAACACTATCAGCTGTAAAGCACTTTGTTTCTATTACAATTATCAAATTAACGTTTCAATACGGGTGAGAGGTACGTGTTGAATACAGTTGCTATATTACGTCTGTATAGGGATTAAACAAAATCGCAAAATCGCGATCGCAAAAATGATAAGTCTTATGCGTTTACATACTTATTGTAGATTTCCCGAGAACAGGCGGATTCCTGACTCCGATTCCTGATTCCGTGCTTATAGATATTCCGTGAGCACAATCTCAAATTCAGGTTTTTTAAAGCACCGATAAGCACTCGGCATTAAGCACAAAACCGCCACTTGAACATGAAATCGTGCTCAAAGTTTTTTTATAAGCACGGGGCCTGGTCGATAGCCTTAGGATCGGAGAGACCCGGGTTCGATCCCCTTAAGTGCCTAGTAGACAATATATAAAATATTGTAAAACATGACTTCTATTATGGAATATTTGCAATTAAAGCTACATTTACATTTCAGGTACTAAGACGTCGTACACATGCAGAACTGGAAGATACACTCGCAGAACAGTTGATGGCAAATAATGAATGGGGTAGAATGCACTATTTCTTGTTTTTGAACACAACGTAACTGTCAGTAGCTCACTAAAACCCATGTTGTTGGAACGAAATGGTCATGCATATTCGTAATCTACAATGTAACACTCGTCTCGCTAAAATTTCAAATGCACTTGTTTATCTTTCAATATTTGAAAACGGTTGCATTAATAGTAGCTCATATGGTAGCTGATTGAAACTTGTCTGTCTGAATAGCAAACTGCAGATATTGACGTCAGTGCGCATACGTGAAGGCTGATCATGATCTACACTGGTTGCAAAGGGAAAATTATTTGACGCCAGCAGCATATGAGTTGTTTATAACACATTCAAGTCAGCGACTCTAGCCACTCGACCACGGAGGTACTTCCGTGTAGTTATTTGCTTGATTATTTATTTAGAATTTGAATTAAAAAAAAAATAAAGTTTTGCATTATTTTCAATGGGTTCAATGTCAGCTATATATATATTTTTCATTTTTTTCTGAAACTTACAATCGATTTGTCTGGGTTTTTTTCAGGATTTGATTTCTACATGGAAGGATATAAAATTTCCACTCCAGAAAGTATGACAGCTGATATGTATATGTAGCAACCAAAGACATAGTTCAGACATCCAAAACTTTAAGTGCAAGTGTTTATATATGTTTCATGCACTGCCAAAGCAAATGAACAAGGCACACTAAAGTTCTTTAGTTACGGTTGATTTTGAGTGATAGTGGTGGTCGAATTCTCGGTGGTATAGTGCTGAAGATGGGAATTGCTGTCTGCTGACTGTTTTAGTCTCGGGAAATGTACAAAGGTGCTTGATTTACTTCAAAATTAACACGGGGTGAAACCACAAGCGACCGTTAATCAAAACAGACGACAACTAGATATCATATTTCGCAAAACTCTTCACAGAGGCATTTCAACTTGCTTTCAACGTGCTTTCAAATCTAATCACAGGACAGGCTCTGGATATAAAGAGTTTGATGTTTTAGAGCCAAATGTTTATAAATGTTGTGCAAATCTTATTTATACTCAAAGGCAAAAGAAACGCAACTTTTTCAATTGTTTTATTATTTATAGAAAATGTAAGCACTCATTTTTTTATGAAATCAATCAGGTGGTGAATTTCCCTATCATAATTCTTAAAGTCAAGATGAACTTACTTATTCAAAAACTGTTTTCAATATGACCATGAAACGTTCAAATACATACAATTCTAATGTATAATCTAGACTGCGGTTTGACTTTACGTAACATAAAAGGGCGCAAGTATACGCTATAGATATTTCAAAGTTAAATGTTCAGATCTCCATGTGATTCATAATTTTGTTATTTATATTGAAAGCTACATGTATAATACTGCTCAAAATGACCAGAACAAGTACGGTCAACAACAGTTCTTAAAACATGAAAAATGTTTAGAAAATTTATTAAAAATAAGTTATGCTCAACCATTTCTTTCATTAGTACATGCAAACACAAATTTATCATATCAAATTGATGGAAAAGTATTTTACAACCCGGCGAGTCAAAAACGATTTTTGTCATTTTCAACTACTTGTATGGTCAATAGAAATAAAATTGTTGTATGTATTTCTGTTATTTAGCTATAACTTTCGCAATGCTTGTTTTTCAATGATACTAAACCATTGGTATATGTATTGCATTAAATTGTGATTATGATATTGAAGGGTATGATCACTTTAAATTTACTGCTACATTTTTTTTCAATTTGAAACGTTGTAAGGTCTCAATGTTTTATTTCGTCAAAATGGTATTTGAAAAAGAAGCATTTTCTTTAACCGTTCTTCCTGTTCACACATATACGTCGCCATCCTCTGTCGCGGCAGCTTGTATGTCATGCAGTTTAAAATAGAGTATGAATTAATAACAATGATAACAATAACAATGATAACAATAACAATTATAACAATAACAATGATAACAATAACAATTATAACAATAACAATGATAACAATAATAACGATAACAATAACAGTGATAACAATAACAATGATAACAATAACAATTTTAACAATAACAATGATAACAATAACAATTATAACAATAACAATGATAACAATAACAATGATAACAATAACAATTATAACAATAACAATGATAACAATAACAATTATAACAATAACAATAATAACGATAACAATAACAATGATAACAATAACAATGATAACAATAACAATGATAACCATAACAATTATAACAATAACAATGATAACAATAACAATGATAACAATAATAACGATAACAATAACAGTGATAACAATAACAATGATAACAATAACAACCACAAATAACATAAGTATAATGTAAACCATGTCAGTAATTTTCGCTCTTTTCATAGACTCCACATTCCATCTCACAAAATAAAATACAGAATCGTTTACCTTGTATTCAGAAATAAGAATTCGCGTTCTTTGTGTTGTTTTGTTGTTTATTAAGATGAAGTCGAAAAATAATCGCCCATCAAATTACAAACGATAATTGATCTGAAAATTCACTGGTTTATAGTAACTTTTAATTATGTGTCTTAAACTGCGTTGGCTACACCCTGTTGAATGTGCGGCACTGCGGCTGTGGAATGATGACATACATGAGAGCAACAGGAACGGCACTAAAGCAACATGCCATCATTATAAGAAATAAGTGAAAAAGACGTGACCATTACTGTTTAGTCAGGCCTGTGTAAGGGACCACCTGTAAATAAAGGTCAGCAAGACCGAAAGCTTTACACCGTTCAAGTTCAATCAATAGACATGTACTACATTGATTTATAGGGTCTAGTAATTCAATGTAAAATGAAAAGTTGAGATCCCAACTATTAAATTAAAGTGATATTACCCTTCAAACTAACATTCATATATCAAAGTTTAAGAAAATCATTTAGCATTGGTTTTTACTCTGAGAAAAACATGTGTTTGAATCAAAGTTTTACTCAAAGTAAACGAATCTGTATAACAGTTATTTCCATTGAAAACTGTTGAAATCCTTTTGGACTATCCTTGTGAATAATATTTATTTTCCCGCGTAATAGCGTTCCAGTTACGGTTAGTTAAGAGTAAAATAGTGTGTAGAGGGTGACCAATAGTCAATTGTTTATGATGAAAGTTGACCAATGATATTAAAGTAAAGGTGGTAAGGTACATGTACTAGACAGGTTTGTCAGTTCTAGCGTGCACATCCAATACTCATGTGCCATCAAGTTTCAAAAATTAAATCAAATAATATCTATAAAATGGTTAATTTTCGTGTGAAGTCCACACACGCCATTGAGAAAAGCGCTGACTGTTTTTGGACACAGGTTTTCAGAGTTCATTCTCTGTTTTTTCCTGGACCTCGCGTCTTTTCGAGGATATGGGTTTTTTTCCGATATGAGCATAGATAAAGGAAATAGGGAGTATCTTGTATTTTATACATGTTTATATGTGTGCAGACGATAGTTAATGCATCTCCTGCATTAAAAGTCAAGAAAGTATTGTATTATTCACATAGAATGTTTATGTAAAATGCATTCAGAGAATTGTTTGGTATAAAGCCAATGTATTGTCTAAAATCAATGTTGATATAATACATATTATATTATATGATATAGAGGTACATGTATAAAATAGAATTCATGTGGGAATAAACGGTCCCGTAGCCAGTTGTGCACCGCTACTGGGCGAAACATAGTTATGTGTTTCTTCATAATTCATTTTAAGTGAAGACTTGAAAATCTACATATTTTCACTTCTACTAGGATCTGCTAATGACAGAGATTTAAAAGCATTCATTGTATTTTAAGTTTCTTACTTGACTATGATGCATCACTTTAATATACATGTATATATATAGCTAGAGGCATGATTAAAGTCCCTGAATCACGTTGGATGTCTTATCGTTGTTGTAGGAGTTTAACGCCCATTCCAACCGTATTTTAGATCATTTTAACACGCGGACAGTTTACCTAACAATTATACCTGGGAAGAACTAGTACTAAACTCATATCCTTCGTAAGAAACTGCCCTATTTTTTCATATAACGAAACATTGCCGGTACCAGGGCTCAAACCTATGGCCCTCAATCAATAAAAGGTAACAGTGATTTCAAGTCAACTACTCTAATCACTCGACCACGGAGGCTTATGTCTTATTGGCGAAACAGACCCTTATCTACACGTTTTGTCTCTTAGAAAGAAGATATGTGTTATAAAAACAGTGCAAAAAATGTTTTCTGACAATATTGTTTCGTAAAGAAGTGAAGTAGATACGAAAGAACGGTATGCAACGACAGTATTTTAGAGTAAATAGAACGCAATTAAATATCTATTGGTAAATTCATAAATACTTTTTGAGTAAGTCCAAAGTGATCACGGGACTTTAAAGTTATTTAGTTCTGTTGAAATGACACACAGGAACAGGGAATATACTCAGTATCATTAAGAGAAGTTCCAGGTTTTTAAGTGTCGTAAAAAGTCTTGTTTTCAGACAAAATGTAAATCAACTGTTGAAAGGTATACTGTGCCTTTAAAACTGGGTACTTATTTCGTATCGAAGAATGTGTTGTTTTAGTTACTTGTGAAATATTTATACTTAACAACCTTTTCTCATATCACAAAAATATTCTATCAAAAGTGTTGATATAATCCATATATACCCTCCAACACAAAATCGATGCATAAAAAAGTGTCACAAATTTAACACACAATAGCAATCCACTTTAAATTAAAAAAAACAAACTAAAACCATTTGATCAGGATTCGGACTCACGAAACCTTGCATACAAGTAAGACATATTACCTCTACGCAACTGTCTATATGATGCTGAAACGTATGTGTTCGATATTATCAATGTGCCATCATGCCATAATGTGTTTGTACAGATTTAACAGGGTTACTGTCAATATGCTGTATAGGAAGGTTAGACTGTACGACTAAATAAATTATCTGTTCTGTTCTGTTCTTTACTTTTAAATTATTAGTAGAGTTCTTCTCCTGTATGTTACTAATTAAGGAAACACTAAGTACCGCGGTACCAGGAACAGATCGGGGTAACAAATATTAATTTTAAAGACTAAAAAGTGGTGACATTTCCAATGCCCATCAAGCATACACTGTCTTGTGTAATGTCACTAAAACAGTATTTTCTGGCTCTGGTATTGTATCTTCTCGTCGGCTAGCAATCGAGATGGGTAGATATATGTTTTGACATCTACATTTATGATTATCTTTATTGTGTTATTTCTTTCGTATGTTTGATTTAATAGTTTTTTCTTTATTATTCGTAGTATTCTATACCAAATATAGTTTATCATAAATCCACTGTACATTGAATCTGCAGTATCAATTTCCCGACGTGTTGCCTTTAGAAACTCCAGTATCCATATCCTCTGCAACAGATACATTGTATGTCCGTTTTCATCTTCAAACCTCTAGACATGAGTACAGACTGAGCGCCAATCTTTAGAAGTAATAGCTGTTCTCATTATGATGTCATGATTCCTGTAAGCTGTGCCCATAAAAGTTCGCGAAATCATGCTTTCTAAATCAGTCTTAAATGTTCTGTTCTTGGACATTTATCTGGCTGAATGTTATGGTATACAGTGTTATCTACTATCAGCACATATCACTCGGGTAGACTCGGCAGTAGTTTCTTTTTATGTCACTTTTTTAAGGCAAAGCTATAAAGCTACGAATGATTTAATGAATGTATTGATGAAAGAATGCTCGAGCTCCAAACTGGACACATACAAAAAAAAAACGATTACACAGTGTCTCAGAGTTTTCAGAGTTCATTCTCTGTTTTTTCCTGGACCTCGCGTCTTTTCGAGGATATGGTTTTTTTCCAATATGAGCATCACTGCGGATGAACGGCCACCGGATATTGGGGCGAAAGTGAGCACAGATAATTAGTTTTCGCGAGGAACGTCTTACAATTGGTGTAAGTTAAAATCCGATATTTAATCTAATACACACTATCTAGTGTTTCTTTGTGTGTTTTTGGATACTTCGATGGCTATCTTAGTCCAGTGTGTACCCGAGCTGTAAATAATGTCGGTCAATATGTTAAAATATCAAAAAGAAGATCGCCTGCTCACTTGAAAAGTTCAACCGTTGGTAATGTTTACCGTTTTATTTTGCAAATGTGCTTAGATTTGAATAACCTGAATCGAGCAATTTATTTGCGCAAGTACCAGACATAAGTGTTCAAGATTTTATCAACAAACGTGCTTTTGGGGCCAAAATATTGATACATATGTAACTAAAGTTAGTGTACTGGGTATTGTTTATTTTGTTTTCTGGTGTACCGGAGTATTGATACTAACGTGTACTGAGTATTGGGCATTAAAAGTGAGTAATAGAAATATTCTGCTGCCTTTAAAAGTGTTCTATTAGCTCACCAGAGCACGAAGTACCCAAGGTTTGTAATTGTGATCGCCTGGTGTCCGTCGTATGTATGTCTGTCTATCGTCTGCGTGTCGTCTATGCACATTTAACTTTTTGTATGCAAAAGAGACTGCATTTTGCACTGGATCTTCAGGACACTTGATCAATTCTGATCATTCGACTGCCTTCATGTATTCTATGTCGGTTCGAATATGGGTTATATTGTTTCAAAAACTATATCACGGGGTCAAATCATAGACAAAACATTTTGTATGCAACAAAGGTTCCATTTTTCATTCGACCATGAACTCAGTCAGTATGGTTGCTTGGATGAAAATTAGGTCGAGTAAGAATATGAATCATGTTGGGATCAAAATTAGGACACTGGATCAAATCATAGAAAACCCTTGTGTATACAATAGATGTTGCATTTTTCATTGAATCTTCATGACCGTTAGTCGAAATCACTGGATGAATTCTAGTTTGAGTGTGCATATGGATCATCTTTGGTCCAAATAAAATCCCAGAAAAACTTTGTGTATGCAACATTCTATGTTAATTGGTGTATCTATTTGAATTAATTTTAAAATGTTTTGATCAAATCAATTCAAGTTACAGTATGATATGTTGCATATCCAAAATCAATTCTATTTCTACAAAATAATTTGAATTTACACATCCCGGAAAACTTAATATTCACATCACGGGCATGTGTTTAAACGTGCTTATATTCACGTTGAATGCCCTTGTATATACATGTATCGAACAAAGCGTGTGATGTCTGAGGGAAGGATGATCCATTTCAGCTTTGACAATATCAACACGGGATAATGATATTTTGTACAAACTGAACAATCTGACGTAATTGTTTAGATAAAAGTAGGGATTAACGGATCATTTTTCAAAGAACTGTGTGATTCATCATTTTAAAACTGTTTGAGAATGGATTATTATCACCTGATGTAAAGGTAAATCTTCAACACAAAAACTGATATTCTTTTAATAATTTTGTTACTAAATGTTATTATTGTACCAATTTTAAGTAGTATATTGAATCTATTTATTTCATTTTAGTATTTGGTTTTCGCGAGATTAAAGTAATGGACAATAGGTCGCGAATCATGAATCAAAGAAATAAACCAGGACCATGCGTTTTGCGAAATAAAGATCACGCGAAAATAAACTGATTAAAAGCATGTTGCATTCATGAAGCTTGGTCAGAATGACAGCCTTTATAAAATCTTGATAGAGTTAGAATATGGGTTATCTGGGGTAAAAAACTAGGTCATAGGGTCAAATATGTATCTACATTTCGATAAAAATGAATGTTGTAGCGATACTTTAGGAGAATTCGTAAAAAATGTTGTTTTATTGCGTTACTCGCACGCACGCAAGCACGCACGCACGCACGCACACAATGCAGATGTGGCAGAAAGTTCCGCTATTTTTATTACCTAGAACAAAACACCGCATTTTATCTTACAACTTATACGTATTTAGACAAATGTTTACTAGTTCTAGCGAGCATTTAAAGTCACTTCATGTCCGAGTAATTAAATTGCTGGTGCGGTACTGTATAATTATTTGGTGAAATTTAAACAAAATGTAATTGTTACATGCGTGTCTAATACTCAAAACGCCGGACAAAACAGTTTATTATACACTTTTATGGTTTGAAATATTAACGTTTAATAAAACTTGTGCAAAACAAGACACTTTATGAATCAATACCTTCAACTAATAACAAATATATACATTTCCCTTTTCAAAACTTATTTTTTTACTCATTTCTTGATGCAATACTCAGTACAGTAATTCTCTCACTCCGTCAATACTCAGTACACGTTTAACCAATACCCAGTACAGTAATTGAAATGTTTCGAGAACCGTATCTTTGCTATACTCTCGTCTAAAATGATGAAATTTTGAACATTATTATCTTGTCTTTAGGCAAATGATATGCCCTTGTCAGATTATGAATATGTTAATGATTTAACAAATAAAACGGCATAATTTGCAAACGGTCGAGATTTTTCGAGTGAGCAGGCTATCTGTTTTGGACATTTTCAACATTTCAACATATTTATGTTGCACATCGAGAATATTTTCGGATTGGACAGTCATTATCGTATATGAAAAAACTCAAATAAACACAATATCATATGCATCAGAGTGAAAATCGGGTTTTAACTTACCCCGGTTGTAACACGTTCCTCGCGAAAACTAATTATCTGTGCTCACTTTCGCCCCAATATCCGGTGGTCGTTCATCCGCAGTGTGTATACGTGCAGACGATAGTTAATGCATCTCCTGCATTAAAAGTCAAGAAAGTATTGTATTATGCACATAGAATGTTTATGTAAAATGCATTCAGAGAATTGTTTGGTATAAAGCCAATGTGTTATCTAAAATCAATGATGATATAATACATATTATATTATATAATGTAGAGGTGCATGTATAAAATAGAATTCATGTGGGAATAAACGGTCCCACCGCTACTGGGCGAAACATAGTTATGTGTTTCTTCATAATTCATTTTAAGTGAAGGCTTGAAAATCTACATACTTTCACTTCTACTAGGACAGAGATTTAAAAGCATTCATTGTATTTTAAGTTTCTTACTTGACTATGATGCATCACTTTGATATACATGTACATGTATATATATAGCTAGAGGCATGATTAAAGTCCCTGAATCACGTTGGATGTCTTATCGTTGTTGTAGGAGTTTAACGCCCATTCCAACCGTATTTTAGATCATTTTAACACGCGGACAGTTTACCTAACAATTATTCCTGGGAAGAACTAGTACTAAACTCATATCCTTCGTAAGAAACTGCCCTATTTTTTCATATAACGAAACATTGCCGGTACCAGGGCTCAAACCCATGGCAGTCAATCAATGAAAGGTAACAGTGATTTCAAGTCAACAACTCTAATCACTAGACCACGGAGGCTTATGTCTTATCGGCGAAACAGACCCTTATCTACACGTTTTGTCTCTTAGAAAGAAGATATGTGTTATAAAAACAGTGCAAAAAATGCTTTCTGACAATATTCTACGAAAGAAGTGAATTAGATACGAAAGAACGGTATGCAACGAGAGTATTTTATATAGTAAATTTCTACTGGTAAATTCATAAATACTTGTAAGTGATCACGGGACTTTAAAGTTATTTAGTTCTGTTGAAATGACACACAGGAACAGGGAATATACTCAGTATCATTAAGAGAAGTTCCAGGTTTTTAAGTGTCGTAAAAAGTCTTGATTGGTGGTTTGTATTTTTCAGACAAGATGTAAATAAACTGTTGAAAGGTATACTGTAGTACTGTGCCTTTAAAATTTGGTAGTTATTTCGTATTGAATAACGTTTTGTTTTAGTTACTTGTGAAATATTTTTACTTAACAACCTTTTCTCATATCACAAAAATATTGTATCTAAAGTGTTGATATAATCCATAGATACTCTCCAACACAAAATCGATGCATAAAAAAGCGTCACAAATTTAACACAAAATAGCAATCCACTTAAATTAAAAAAATAAATAAAACCATTTGATCAGGATTCGGACTCACGAAACCTTGCATACAAGTAAGACATATTACCTCTACGCAACTGTCTAATATGGTGCTGAAACGTATGTGTTCGATATTATCAATGTGCCATCATGCCATAATGTGTATGTACAGATTTAACAGGGTAACTGTCAATATGCTGTATAGGCAGGTTAGACTGTACGACTAAATAAATTATCTGTTCTGTTCTGTTCTGTTCTGTTCTTTACTTTTAAATTATTAGTAGAGTTCTTTTGCTTTATGTTACTAATTAAGAAAACACTAAGTACCGCGGTACCAGGAACAGATCGGGGTAACAAATATTAATTTTAAAGACTAAAAAGTGGTGACATTTCCAATGCCCATCAAGCATACACTGTCTTGTGTAATGTCACTAAAACAATAGTTTCTGGCTCTGGTATTGTATCTTCTCGTCGGCTAGCAATCGAGATGGGTAGATATATATTTTGACATCTACATTTATGATTATCTTTATTGTGTTATTTCTTTCGTATGTTTGATTTAATAGTTTTTTCTTTATTATCCGTAATATTCTATACCAAATATAGTTTATCATAAATCCACTGTACATTGAATCTGCAGTATCAATTTCCCGACGTGTTGCCTTTAGAAACTCCAATATCCATATCCTCTGCAACAGATACATTGTATGTCCGTTTTCATCTTCAAACCTCTAGACATGAGTACAGACTGAGCGCCAATCTTTAGAAGTAATAGCTGTTATCATTATGATGTCATGATTCCCGTAACCTGTGCCCATAAAAGTTCGATGACAGTAAGATCAGCATGGTAGGCCGGAAGTAATTAAAATTAATGGCCATGGTCTTGCTGTGATCTCTCTAATATATATTTCGCTGCTGGCTGGTTCATTCTGCCAAGCTGACAGAGGTCCGCACGCCTTCTCGCGAAATCATGCTTTCTTAATCAGTCTTAAATGTTCTGTTCTTGGACATTTATCTGGCTGAATGTTATGGTATACAGTGTTATCTACTATCAGCACATATCTCTCGGGTAGACTCGGCAGTAGTTTCTTTTTATGTCACTTTTTTAAGGCAAAGTTATAAAGCTACGAATGATTTAATGAATGTATTGATGAAAGAATGCTCGAGCTCCAAACTGGACACATACAAAAAAAAACAAAAAAAACAAAAAAAACGATTACACAGTGTCTCGAGCCCACGACTTCATGAATCAAAATACCGCAACGGCAAGCACGCCAGCCCTGCATGTACGCTATCGAAAATTTTCTTACTCAACGGAATGTTTGGTGCTGTAACTTTAGTCAGTACCATTGACGTATCTGGAATACTGATAATTAACAGATCGATCACATTCAGGTAGGCTGACATATTATCAAAGACCTATAGTACTTGCAAAGCTTGCTACTGATAACAAAGTAATCTATACCCCTCTAACCGGGAATACGACCTTTGCAACGAGTGCAGATCATGTCCACTCTGCACATCAATGGAATATAGTACTGCTGTGTACTGTAATGTGGTTGTGTACTGTAGTACTGTATTGTAATACTGTTAGTCTAGTTGGTATATTGTTTTGATACAGTAGAATCATTGGCTCTATATCGCTCACCTGAGTAAACAGAGAACATCTGCAACCTTTGATTATAACTGAATATATATAAAGATCTAATTACATGTATCTGCAAGACTGACTACACATATCCTAAGATGAAATTAAATTAGATTTTCAAAATTTAGATCTTTTATATAGAATATATAGGGAAATCAGCCCCAACCCATTTAGGCCCAACTGTCTTTTAGGAATCACCATATGAGTCATGTCGGTAGAGGGTGATGAGATAGTAATTTAATCAAATAAAACTGAATTCTGACCACTAGTTTCAGAGAAGATGATTTTTGAAGTTTCTATTCCGATTACATAGAGAGAACAGTCTCATCCTACTGGGTGTCTCATCTTTTAAGGAGTCTACTTCGTTTTTAAAATCAGTAGTATTGGTAGAGTCGTTAAGTGATCATGTTTGTCAAATCAAATCAAATTCTGACCAGTAGTTTCAGAGAGGAAGATTTTTTTAATGTTTTTATAAAGAAAACAATCCCACCCCACTGGAGCCCTCATTTCTTTTATGAATCAACTTTATTTTATCAACTTTGGTGATCATTTGTCTGCATTGATCAGAATTCTCTTAGCATATTAATAGAGGTTCATACAAAGCACATCTCTGTCAAGTGTCATTAACATTGGGTTTCGTCGGAGATGTAGTTTAGTTTATACCAATTTATTTTAGCTCGATTGTGAAGAAAGCTTGCAGCTTATCGAGTCACTCTCGAGACCTCTTCTCGGAAGAACCAGTACTGGTGTCACATGAGGAAGTACGGTCGTGACTCTGGTGGGGCTCGAACCCACAACCTCCGGGATGTCGTTTGAAGCAATTGTTGAAAACGAACACAGTCTCCCACATTATTTAAAAAAAATGTTTTCATTAAAGCTTTATACACAGACAAGGGGCCTTAACACACATAATCAATTTGACCCCAAGGGGTATGATTTGAACAAACTTGGTACATGTAGATGTCTAATAGACAATGCTACATACTGTAGTTGTAAATCATGCGGTTTCGGAGAACATTTTTAAAGACTATGCTGTATAAGTTTATATGAATACAAGTGACCCTCTGGGTGTGGTCAATTTTGACCCGGGAGGAATGATTTGAACACTTACTTTTTACAGGTCCACCATACAATGTTTCACTAACTATCTAGGGGCTACGCCCTGTGGTTTGGAGATGCAGATTTTTCTATGTTTACAATCCTATGTAAAATAAAGTGATCCCCACCGGATCAATTTTGACCCTGATTGCATGGTTTGAATAAAATTGGTGCAGGACCAATAGGCAATGCTACATACCAAATATCTAAGCTATAGACATTGCGATTTTGGACAACAACATTTTTAAAGTTTCCAATATTCAAATATATGTAACCCCTATGGCGGGGCCCATTTAGACCCCAGGGGTTTGACTTGAATAAATAAAGTAGAGAGCACTAGACAACGATATGCTAAGCTCTGTGACTTTGGGTTTTTGAAAAGAAGAATTCGCTATATAACTAAATGCAAAACAAGCGACCACCCGATGGTACATGTACGGTAAAACGCCAAAACTATGGGGCAAAAATGGCAGAAAGCGGATAAGCGTCAATTTGGTAGGTAGTAGGTAGTTGGTAGTTGGATATTCGAATAACCAACTACCTACTAGTTGGTAGTTGGTTATTCATAATTTCAAACTATATAACAGCTGGTAGCACTTTGTGCTCAAATTCTAACATGCTCGGCGCTATATAGGTGAACTTTGGACTTGATAACGTACTGCGTATTTGAATTATGTTTATTGCTCGCGGTGCATGCTCTTTAAAGATGATGCAAATGACAGTAAAACATTTATCTGGTTATAGATCCGCTATAGTTATTCCTGAAAAAAACTTTCTGTTTGCAGTAAAATACATGCAAAATCCGAATAACCAACTACCTTCTGGTTGGTAGTTGAGGATTCACGCGAATAACCAACTGAGTCCCCTGGTGGACGTAGGGAGAAGGGGGTGTAACCATGTTGTAGAACACATCTATCTTGTTATATATCAGTTACATTTATTAAGGAAAAATACTTTCTATTTTAAAATGAATACATGCAAAGTTCGAATTACCAACTACCTTCTGGTTGGTAGTTGGGGATTCACGCGAATAATCAACTGTGTCCCTGCTGGACGTAGGGAGAAGGGGGTGTAACCATGTTGTAGAACACATCTATCTTGTTATATATCCGTTACATTTATTAAGGAAAAATACTTTCTATTTTGAAAGAAATACATGCAAAGTTCGAATTACTAACTACCGTCTGGTTGGTAGTTGGGGATTCACGCGAATAACCATCTGTGTCCCCTGGTGGCCGTAGGGAGAAGGGGTGTTACCATGTTGTAGAACACATCTATCTTGTTGTATATCCGTTACATTTCTTCCGGAAAAATACTTTCTATTTTGAAAGAAAAACATGCAAAGTTCGAATTACCAACTACCTTCTGGTTGGTAGTTGGGGATTCACGCGAATAATCAACTGAGCCCCTGCTTGACGTAGGGAGAAGGGGGTGTTACCATGTTGTAGAACACATCTATCTTGTTATATATCCGTTACATTTATTCCGGAAAAATACTTTCTATTTTGAAAGAAATACATGCAAAGTTCGAATTACATTAATATAAAGCGCATCAAAGTGACGTGCGGTTAGCTTTTTGGTGGTTAGAGTCACCATTTGCATGGGGCTTTACCATGACTGTAGAGACCCCTGCTCTCCAAGCCCATTTAGTTGCCTTTTTACGATACACACAGGGCATCACCCACGGTCAGCCAACCACAGGGGTGGGATATTGAAGTATCTATTTACACTACACTGGAACAATGTTGATATATATTTTACATGACAAAAATGGCTACATTGTATAAACACGGGTGAACATTTGACGACAACAACATTGCATAAATGTCACTGTTGTAAAGTGCTACATTTTAATCAGGAAGAAGCAAGGATTCGAACCGTTTAACCGTTCTTTTACCGTACGACGGCATCGTCTAGCACTGCCAAGAAAAAATGCTTAAGACCTCTTAGTCGCCACAGCAACCCCAAAATTGCACAAATAACCGATATTTAAGTATCTATTCTACATCAACAACGTTAATTTTATACATGACAACACTGACTATTGACACTGGTAAACTTTTCACAATAACGACACTGCGTAAATATATCTGTTATAAAATGTAAGATTTACGACCAGACAGAACCCAGGCCTTCAACATGAACCGTACGGCAACAGCACCCAGTAATGTCATACAACCATTACGGATTTATGGTTTCTTTCTACAAGACAGACTTTCCCAAATTAAGATACAGCCTGCTTCTTACTAATTTTTCTGTTTACAGCATCTATATAAAAATTATAATAGTTTAGTGGTTTTTCATGGTCAAAATAACAATACAAATATGAAAGATCGAACGCATTGTAGATAATCGAATCGGAAAATATCAATATGAAATGTATCTTATTCATCAGGTATCATACTAAGCCCTGCACGGAGATACTTTTTACCTCAATTTTGTCAGGAATCAAACTTAATTTTGTACTGACATTCACCTTTCTTAGGTAAATCTTCCAATTTCTTCATTTCTGATCTCAGTCTATCTTTCACCTTTTTAAGGTAAACATTAAAATGTCCATACGTCTGACTTCGAATTTCAACTTTCTTACTTCTGACTTCTTTACTGTCGACTTCTATTATTATAGGTATCTTCCATTTTCATATTTCTATCGTCTTCGGACGTCCTAACTTCTTACTTTCGTCCTAATTCCGTGCTTCCTTAGTATATTTTTACATCATACTGTACTATTTATAACAAAGTCCGTGAAGAACTAGACAACAATTTAGGACTACCGGTATAACTCCTTTTAACTATTTTATATATTCCTTTTGGGTACAAAACGATATTAAAATCAGTTAGTTGAGCTGAATTCTTTACCTGTCATCAGAACAGATCTGACAAAAAATGACATGCGTTACCTCGCCAACTAGATGTAATCATCAAAATTGTACCTTATATATGTCTTTGGAGCTAGCTCAGTCATCGGTCATCGGTAATCCACATACAGATTTATATAGAGTATCACATTATGTTTAGCCATTATGTTCAGCTCGACGTTTTGCTCATCTGAACATTCGACTTACTCTAGTATACAATGAACAATGTATATTGAAAAATGAATATTTACCTGGAATGTCTAGCTCTACATTAACTTCAGCATTCATATTTACATCGCCAAAGACTAATGTTCAGCTGCAATGTCTAGCTGAACAGACACATAGCTGAACATAAACATTGTCGTTGCTCTTTTAAATGTCAAGCCGTGAATGATCAAATACTATCAGGACAAAACGTTTTGCGAATACTAGTACCCAACTCCCAGCCGCCTCGGTATTCGAACCGAGCTGAGTATTCGCTTGGTTTGCGAATACACAACTGCCAGTTGCCTCTTGTTTGTTTGTTTGTTTGAATAATTAAGAGGTCGGTTGTGCTCACCAATCTGCTTGTGACCGACCCCAGCATCTCTCCCTTGATGCTGTGAATGTTTGTTTTTGTGTTTAAATAGAAGATTCTTATTAGGAGATGCCACCCTCCTTTCTTGTTCTCGTTTATTCACTGTAATTTTTACCGCCAAAGTAAGACAGTAGCTGCGGCAAATTCTGCCTAGATAGCTATCCCCTGTTAGTTGCCTCTATCCGAGTACATATTAGTTACGTTTTAAAATTGATACAACTCCCTACTGGCTTGGTATTCCCTGTACCTATAGCGAATACACAACTCCCAGCTGGCTGGGTATTCGAATCTAGCTGGATATTCGCTGAACGGTTTGCGAATACCCAACTTCCAGCTGGCTGTATATTCGAATCTAGCTGGGCATTTGCAAGACGCAAAGCGAATACCCAACTCCCAGCTGGCTGGGTATTCGTTTCCAGCTGGGTATTCGCAAGACGCAAAGCGAATACCCAACTCCGAGCTGGCTGGGAATTCGTATCTAGCTGGGTATTCGCTGTACGGTTTGCGAATACCCAACTCCCAGCTAGCTGGGTATTCGAATCTAGCTGGGTGTTCGCAAGACGCAAATCGAATACCCAACTCCCAACTGGCTGGGTATTGAAATCCAGCTTGGTATTGCTGTACGGTTTGCGAATACCCAACTCCCTGCTGGCTGGGTATTCGTTTCCAGCTTGGCATTCGCAAGACGCAAAGCGAATACCCAACTCCCAGCTAGCTGGGTATTCGTTCCTAGCTGGGTATTTGCAAGACGCAAAGCGAATACCCAACTCTCAGCTGGCTAAGTATTCAAATCTAGCTGGGTATTCGCTGTACGGTTTGCGAATACCCAACTCCCAGCTGGCTGGGTATTCGTTTCCAGTGGGTATTCGCAAGACGCAAAGCGAATACCCAACTCTCAGCTAGCTGGGTATTCAAATCTAGCAGGGTATTCAATGTACGGTTTGCGAATACTGAACTCCCAGCTGGCAGGGTATTCGTTTCCAGCTGGGTATTCGAAAGACGCAAAGCGAATACTCATCTCCCAGCTGGCTGGGTATTGGAATCCAGCTGGGTATTCGCAAGACGCAAAGCGAATACCCAACTCCCAGCTAGTATTCCGGTATTTGGGTATTCGTTCCTAGCTGGGTATTCGCTGTACGGTTTGTGAATACCCAGCTCCCTGCTGGCTGGGTATTAGAATTGAGTTGGGTATTCGCAAAACACAAAGCGAATTTCAACTCCCAGCTGGCTGGGTATTCGAATCTAACTGGGTATTCACAAGACGCAAAGCGAATACCCAACTCCCAGCTGGCTGGGTATTGCAATTAAGCTGGGTATTCGCTGTACGGTTTGCGAATACCCAACTCCAAGCTGGTTCGGTATTCGTATCTAGCTTGGTATTCGCCTCATTTATAGCGAATACCCAACTCCCAGTTAGCTGGCTGGGTATTCGAATCTAACTGGGCATTCGCAAGACGCAAAGCGAATACCCAACTCCCAGCTGGCTGGGTATTGGAATCTAGCTGGGTATTCGCTGTACGGTTTGCGAATACCCAACTCCAAGTTGGCTCGGTATTCGTATCTAGCTTGGTATTCGCCTCATTTATAGCGAATACCCAACTCCCAGTTAGCTGGTTATTCGAAGCTACCTAGGTATTGGCCGTAACTTTTGCAAAAACCCAACTCCTAGCTGGCTAGATATTCAAATCTTCCTAGGTATTGAATGTCCAATACCCATTCCCATATTCCAGCTAACTTCACGCACTTATTTCTGACTTTTAAATTTCCACTTATGAGGGTGGTCTTACGAAAGAAATCTCCTGGTTGGCCTAAACACAGGTACTTAAAATGACTTAAGGCATGCATTATAAAGGTGTATTTTTATCAATTTGAATTTAATAAATGCATCAAATAATTTAGACAAAGATCTCTTTGAGTATCCAAAACAATTACTAAGCAGTTTTGTTTCAGGTTCATGTTGATCACCAGTGCACTTGAGAACATTTCAAATTAAACAAACCTACATTTTAAAACTTCAATTTAAGCAAACCCTGTTCAAACATTTCAATTGAAGCAAGTCTTTTTCATTTAAGAACATTTCGAAACCATTTACCTAAAAAACAGGCATTGTTATCAAATTCAAGAACTGGGTCAAAGGTATTTTAAATATACATATGACAAAAGAAAACTCGTTATATAACGAACAATTTGGTGCCTTTTAAATGTGTTCGTTATATCTGGAGTATGTTATATCCATACAAAACATTCATAATAAATACTGAAGAAAAACTGAATGTGGCCAAGAAACATTTTTCTTTATATCCGAAAGTTCACTATATCTGGATTCGTTATATAAGGAGTTTAATGTAAAGGAAATATTGATTTTTTTTTCAGGTTCCTGGATGGAACTGGAAAGGAAGCCCCTGTATAGACTGGATGGAAATGACGGGACATATGAACCCCTCAATAAATCAAGTTGTCGCCGCTATTCGCAAATGAGTGCTATTTCATACATGAACAACAGCTGTTATACAAATAATGCTAGTTTTCGATGTGTCTCAGACACCTCCTTATGAATATGTTAATTAGCATGAATATGTAGATTGGCCTGAATATGTAAACTTAGTCTAGTATGTGAATATATATGTAGATAAAATGTATAAAATGCAGACAGAGCTGTTAGAACTTGAGAGTGCTTAGCAAACATCAACTAGATTGTGCTTCAACCAGTCCTGTTTGTAATGTTCCCATGAAACAGCACTCATTAAAAGCATATCTGATCATAAAGCACATACAGTAAACTTCGTTTATAACGAACTCCTTGGGACCATTAATATGTGTTTCTTATAACCGGAGTTTGTTTTATTCGTATGACATTTTTAAATAGATTTAAAGAAAGAAAATAAATCGGGCAGAGAAAATTAATTTGTTCCTCATATCCGGATTTTCGCTATATCCGGAGTCGTTATAAACGGAGGTTGCTGTATATGATTGACGTGAAAGCATAACTTCTACTCTATAGTGAAGTAATCACTAAAGATAAAAAAAAAACGACTAGACATTACGGAACATACAAAACAAACTGAATAGTCTCCCTTGCAACAAACAAAGATTACTTCTCTTACACTATAAGTACTAAAGAAAGCAAGTAAAGTTATATAAAACATTCTGTACAAGAACATGAACCTGCTGTGAGTTTGTAGCATGTTGTTCCAAATGTGTTATAGATAATTATGAATATACCAAATGTTTTGTCCCATTTCTAAAATATGCTGATTGTTCTTAAAACCTTTCATGTTCAAAATTGAACATGATCAAAAAATTACATGAAACTTGTATACTATTTGATTTTTTCATTAAAGTTTGAGCAAACTTGTTGATAATATGGTACATGGTGTATAGTTTCTGAAAGACAATATAGTTCTTGTTACTCTGATACCAAATGCACCAAATTATTGAATAATAAATGAAATACAGTTGACTCTCTGTATCTCAAACTCGCTCAAACTTGTGCGTGCAGTCAGCACCATATACTTGTACGCTTATTTTGCTGACGATAAATGTATTAGACCAGTGTTGAATAATGTATCTATAGAATCAGTTTATTGTAGATTTAATGAATGTTATTCAAAGCAGTTGGCTACCATAATATTTAATTGTCATTTCTCATACGAATCTATGTATTTTCATACACATTGCTTCATAACAAATCACAGTATCTTCTGAAGACAAACCATGTGGATCTAGGAGAGATAAGCACTTTAAAACAAGTACAACAAATACCAATGTGAGCATGTATACATAACATATGATAAAATCATAATGTACTGTTCATAAAAGGCAATGATTCAGTTCAGGTAAATTCTTTAGTGACTTCACGCGTAACCGTCAATACCTATAATTGTATACTTCACAACCGTTAAGAGGAGTTTATTCCGGATCAAGAAGAAATAACTGCGAACTCTTGACATTCATTAATTCTGTGTCAGTATTAATGTGGTGGACCTTGCGACTGGCATCCTTGGTCATGACTGCGCCGTGTCAGGTCCAGGCATCTGTAAGCTAACGGCATTTAAGTAATTGTCTAGCCTTGTAAAATGAATATGAACGTGCCTGTATCAAGTCCTCATTCACGAAGATCCCTGGAAAGCCACGATCATTGAGACCAGTCCTTGAGATATGTAGAGCGTTTCTTGCTATGTGAGATATAAACTGTATTGTTCAGCATTTTTAAGGATCATTTTCGAACAGGGATATACTTGTACGTAGCGTCTTATTTTCTGTCAAAAGATGTTAAACTTTGATGTTTGGGTTCAAATAGGCTTAAACACCATTAACTATAGCTTGCATCTGATCCTCAACGTAAACATTAGGTATTGAGTGAGCCAGTTCAGATGTCATCTCAAATGTGTTCTTCAGAACATATTCTCTTACTAGATAGAATATTGTGAGTTTCTGACGTTTTTGACGTCTTCATTTCAGCACTGTCTTCGTCCTCGATATTGGAGAAGCACATTCAGCTGTTTGTGGTTCACTCATATTGCTTTATGTTACACCGATTTAGTGCTCAGTATAAATGAGAAAAAAAAACATTTAAGCGATGGGAGGGTCTCTTTCCACAACTTAACATTTGCATATGCAGTAAACTATCAAGTTATGAGATTTGACAATATTTGTAATCACTTGGCTTCAAAGCTCCTTACGTGTTCGATAATATGACATGTCTGATAACGTTAATTAAATCATATTTGAAGATTCCTTTTGTTTACATAATTTCAAGCACCGCTTTGACTTCAAAAGTCAACTCATAGTTGTGTGGATCAGTTTAATAACTAATTGCAGCAAAATGAATATTCAAAACAGATTTTATTATGAATACACAATAAAAGTTTAAGACAAGTAGTACATCATTATAAATATAATAAGCCTCAACGAGGCGGACCTTTATGTTGCGGAAAGGTGTTAATTTGGTTCGGGTGACATGGTGAAATAATGGTTAATTTATGTTTTAAATCATTGTTCACAGTTTTTAACATTATAGCCACACCTGACAATTAAGCTTGTAAGGAAAGGGTAGGATCAATAAATTGTTAAAAAAATTAGGTAGGAAAATAGGAGCAAGATTATTGCTTCTGTTTGGTCTAAGAACAAGCTGTGGCTTATATTTAAATAAAGTATTGTGTTACACAAAATATGGACTTTGCAACTGATGAAAATTATAGACGATGCGCTGTACAATCTATTTATACCCAGCGACAAAGCTGATGTTCTCGTTTTCAATCATACATCTATTTCACAAGGTGTGTCATTTTTTAAGTTCTGTTGATGATTGTTTATTTAGCGATCCAACATGTTGCAGCAAACCTAAAAAAGGAAAAAAAAAGACACAAAAAAATGATTTAATTTTCTCAAACAACTCAATGGTATTTAAGGTAGTATGCGACCTTTGTCCGACGTCAGACGTCAAAAAGCGAGTTTTCTCCGATTGTTATGAAATTTTGCCTAATGGTACTAAAACGTATTACACGCATTGTGATCGTTTTAATTTTTCCATTTTACATTTCGTTTCCTAGCAACGCGACGTCGGATGTCGGTGGTATAAAATCGACGTTTAACAAGTATACCTGGTTCAAATATGACCCTAGTGAAATTTTGATAACACCATATGCTAGCTCTCTATCTGCGGAATACGTAAATATAAAGTTTTAGATGCTTTATCTGTCATTTTTTCCAGCGCGAAACGTTTAATACTGAAAATCCGCCCATTTCTTCGCCCGAAATTGTGACTCCCGACTCACTTTAAGGTTAGTTTTGGTCAACGGAACGAGATTCAATCAACTAACGACTCACACGGTGATTTAACGCAGATTCTAGCAAATAACATAACAAATTCAAAATGGGGGTTATTCGGGGATTTTTTTCCACAAAATTGCAATCAAGTAAAGTTAAGACATCAAGAAAGATGAACGTTTAGTTATAACGTCGTGCGAATTATGATCGTCTGACGTTATTACGCGCAGCGTTTGAAATGTTCAGTTTCGTGCAATTTGAATGATAATTAAATTTACGGGCTTTGGGATTGAAATGACTGACCTAGCGTATTTGTGTTAGTCATATAGATTTCAAATTCTTCAATATCAAGTAAGACCTGTGTTGCATAAATACAAATTGCGATTGAAAGATCTGTGTGTGTATGTAAGACAGTAACTTTTTTTTATTGGTGAACATATTTCGTAATTATGTTCATGCTTTTGCATGAGTGACTGTTATTTTAATCTGCAGACAAAACAATTATAAAAATCATTCATTGCGATTGTCACAGTTTTATTATCTACAATGTACAATAATATGCAATAGTAATCATACAATTGTGAAAACACGTGTGCTTGTTCATATTTGAATATTGACAGATTGTAATTTTTCAAGTCGAAGTCAAGTCAAAATCCGTTTATCCTCTCATTTCATTAACATATACCACAATGAGGATAGCATAATCAATGTATCAGCGGCTCAGAATTTAAACAAGCAAAGTGGTTACAAAATGAAATAAATGTCACTAAATGGTTGAAGTTAATAGTAAGTCAGTAACTACATGTAATAAAACCGCTGATTGTTTCGGTCACTCAAATCGATATTTGCCTGCGTAATATTAGCCCGGAGATATTATGATGTACATGTACCATGTATTATGCTAAAATAGAAATCTTTAACTTTTTGCATTTATCCCATCTATCCTTTTGTGCTATTATGTTTAAAAAGCAACGTGATAACAGTGAAATGAAACTATGGAGCTATTATAGATTTATCAGTTTAGGGCGGGGGGGGTGCTATTCGTGTAATAAATTGTCGACAGGATCATGCCGACAAACTACACGAGATAATAAGCTATTAATCTATAAATTGTTCAATTAATTTTATAACATTGAATCATATATTAAAGCATCCGTATTTTATGTATTTAAATAAAGTTTCACAACATAAATCATACGCGGTACCACCAACTTGTATAACAATGACAGTCACACTTTCACGTTTTTCTTTTTTTTTTTTTCGCGCGATTAAAAGTCTTTTGATGTTTTTTATATCCTTAAAGCAATACATTCTCTTAAAATGTAGTACATGTACATATCTATCATTCAAATGTGAAACATTGAAATAACGAAGTTTTCATTATTAATATACAAAGTCGATGTCATTGATTTCATATTCCTGTTCGCCGTGATAAAACAAACATCACGATATATAGAATGTGTGCGTCATCTTTGAAAATTTGTTATTTACAGGATGAATGCCTCAACTTACAAGGTGGATAGTACTGTCGTTTAATTAGTCACAGTACTGTTTCCCGTGCGCCTGACGCCAACGTTACACGTGCGTAAAATCTACAGGATAGAGATAAACGCGCTACAGCATTTTCATATGCGTAGAAGCTAGAAAGTAACACTTAAGTGTCGGGTATTATTTTGAAATATGTAAGAAAAACTTAAAAAATATTCTCTGAAACCACAAGGCCTATGAGCTTAGACAGTTAGCACGTGGCATTGCCTAGTGGATCTCTACTAAGATTGTTCAAATTATGATCCCCGAGTCAAAATTGACCCTGCCCGGGGGTCACTTGTTTTTACAGAGGCTTATATGGGATTTATTTAAACCTTCTACTCTGAAACCACAAGACCTAGAGCTTAGATATCTAGCACGTGGCATTGCCTAGTGGACGTTTACCAAGATTGAGATTGTTCAAATCATGACCCCTGGGTCAAAATTGACTCCACTCGGAAGTCTTTTGATTTTTCATAGGCTTATACAGGAAAATCTCTGAAATCACCTCTACAAAGAATGTTCAAATCATGACCCCTAGGTCAAAATTGACCCTTTCTGCTATTGATGACCTTGTATTATAGCCAATGGTAGCATGGAGAGCAATATAGGGCCATCTTGACCCTCTTGTTTGTTCGTTTCATCTGATATGGCACTTGCCAAGACACAGTGAATAAAGTGAATAAATTTACACTGTTACAAGATTAAATGACTACCTGTGACATGATGGAGTAAATGTAAATAATTATAAGAATCGTTGACAGAAGTCAATGTGTTAAAGAACATGTATTAGATAAGCTCATAAGAAGTGAATATAAAGAGAGATAAGATATTACATGTACTCTCGTATTTACTAGTATTTAGAGCGGACAAAACTGCTTTTGATTCAACTATGCTACTAAAGTGTCGAGTTGCCTTTTTCCTAGAGCAATAATTCGTCCCAGCTTTTTCTATTGAAAGTTTATCATCATGCACAAATAAATGTCGTGATAGATTTTAAACTTTCATCAATTTAAAGTTTAGTCAGGTTTCTTTCACATTATCGTATGGCGGCTTCTTCATATTAAATACAGTTATTTAATCTTGATGATTGTTTGAGGTTTTTTCAGCATGAAGATTAATATCTAAAACCATCCCAACCTTTTAAATCCCTAATTGTGCAGACTGCATATTAGATTACAATTTAATGTCTGCAAAACCGACTACAAGCGCATACATTTATTGTCGGCAATTGTCAAAATGTGCACAAATAGCGAAAAAAAAAAAACAACAAAAAACAAACAAACATCACATTTATGACAGGTGAGATCTACCCGGACGTAAAGACTCTGAACATAAATTCTTTGTATAAAATAAGCGTCACAATTTGAAAGTGACATACGCCTGTGTGTTTGTGTGACCTTACACCAGTCTATGATTTAAAATGTAAAACTATTTCCCGGGAAAATGTGTCAAAATTATTCACAAATTCTATTGTTTTCACAGGTGTTACATCTGCCTGTTTACGTTGAGTTAAAGAAGTTTCAAAATAAGTCAATTTGTTACCATACATATCTAACTTTAACCAAATGCAGTCCTTTTAGTGTACTCATTCAATTTACTCATGTCATGGATAAAGGGTACCGAGCTAACATTTAAATCGGTACAATCATCCTTCACTTGTTTCCTCTTTATATCATTATGCCATCCTTACGTTTTAAAGCAACAAGACGTACAAATTCACCACGATTTTAATACGATATAATTCGACAAATTCCGTCAAAACTACGGACGCACCCGATCTATATTACGATTACACTTTTTAGTGACTGTGCTTATCAAAAATAGTGTAAAGATAAGCGAAATCCTATAAATATTTTATTTCTTTTTACACCAATTTGTAGTTGATATAATTCCCTTGCCGATATCACTGAAGCAAAATCGATCTTTTAAACGATGTTCTTTATATGGGTCAAACTATTGAGACAAATGACCCAACAAATTGACTAAAAGTCATGCAAGCCTTAACATTTCATACGGAAAATGCGGTGGTACTTTTTTGAATTAAAAAAGGTAGGCAAAAGACCAAATTAATCTTTTTAAAATTTACACCATTATCAAGAGAAAAAATAATATTTATTTGTCTGACCGAAGCAAAAACGATTAATGATTAATTAAACGCGTTTTGATATATATGGATTAAACCGATATTTCCCTTCTTTGTTTAATTAGTGTAAAAAACGCGTCTAATCGATTATCGGGAAAATATGAAAGTACCATATGTCAAATATAAACTAACCTGCCACTCTTTTGCTTTGACCATTACAGCTACCTTGCTTATCCCCTATTGGCCCGATATTTTCTTCTACAAGAACATAATTTGTTCTCAAAATTTATCCAAACCTTTCAACTGGCCTTCTCGTCTGCGTCCGATTGTTGTCTGCTTCATGTACAACGGCAAATCATAACAAATGATGTAATTAACGTCATTTCTTTCAACTGTCATTTGGCGCAGAAATAAGCTAATTAAAGTATTTTGTTTTAGGGATAGCTTTTTAATGCAAAACTAACAAAACACATTTGCAGTAACAGCAAATATTACCAGTGCATATATATAAAATAGACGTTTCAATTTGATTATGTAAATAATAGGTATCGCTATCTGTTTTTTATTTACTCCATAGTGATTATCCTACTTTTGCGTATCAAAGGATGGCTGTTCCAACGTTCGTCTTTGTGTAAAAACCTTAAAATCATGTATGGCGCCAAAATCACAAAATGACGTCAGGCGACGTCATTATTTTTCTTGAGGTCCCAACTTTACTTGATTGCAATTTTGTGCAAAAAAATCACCGAAGACCCCCCATTTTGAATTTGTGATGTTATTTACTAGGATCTACGTTAAATCACCGTGTGAATCGTTTGTTGATTGAATGTCGTTCCGTTGACAAAAACTAACCTTAAAGTGAATAAGGAGTCACAATTTCGGGCGAAGAAATTGGCGGATTTTCAGTATTAAACGTTTCTCGCTGGAAGAATTGACAGATAAAGCATCTAAAACTTTATATGTATGTATTCCCCAGGTGGAGAGCTAGCATATGGTGCTATTTAAATCACACTAGTGTCATTTTTGAACCAGGTATGCATGTAAAACGTCGATTTTATACCACAGGCATTCGACGTCGCGTTGCTAGGAAACGAAATGAAAAATGGAAAAATTAAAACAAAAACAATGCTTGCAATACGTTTTAGTACCATAATTACAATCGGAGAAAACTCGCTTTTTGACGTCTGACGTCGGACAAAGGTCGCATACTACATTAAAATCCCAGGATCACATTTACAAGTAGCTCTCATTTGATCAAAGATTTCGTCTTACTGACAAAAAAAGATCTTTATTTGTACCAAAACATTTTTAACTTTGATTCTTGAATCGATAGGTACATATTAAAAGCATAGAGCAGTATCATTTTTTTTCAATGATATTGCAAATAACAAGAAAGTCTTTCTAACAAATCTTTTACTTGACGAAACGACGTGAATACAAAGGAAAGACATATATGATAACATTGTTTGAAAGTGATTAGAACATTTTTTTATCAAAGGACTATCAATAGATTGATTTTTTTCTATATTAGTAAATTCAAAGTGATCCTGGGACTTGAAATTGTTGTGGTATTTAATCAATTTATTACTGAAATAACCCAATGGTATTAAAATAGAGGTTTTTAAAATAAAATATATAAAATAATTAATAATGTACTCATCAATTCTTGTGAAAACTAAAATATCCCGGCGTGTGAAAAGCGAATTTATTTATTTATTCATAGCGAGACGACCATGACGAAAATATACTTTCACTACTTTAACTAAACATAGATACCATACATAGAAAAAGTACCTCTCAAATTCTTGGTAGACAACATTTCATGCAGACACCCATCTCTTTCCAATGGTTCGGACAACCCTTGCGACATTGACATTGCATCATAGACGGTGGGTCTGTACTTGAATCAGCTGTAAATTTAGTGATTAAATGGAATTCATTGAAAAACAGTCAAGAGTACCCAGTTTCGATCACCGATCATGCTAGTTTATAACTGTCGTTGGCATTATCTGATACACCGTACGTACTCTAGTCCGCCCAGCTGTAAACAGGTGTTTCTTATGTAAATGTTTTGCCGCCCCCCCCTCTCTCTCTCTATCTCTCTCTCTCTGTGTTTCTCTCTCTCTCTCTCTCTCTCTCTTTCTCTCTCTCTCTCTATCTATTTCACAGTAAAAATCTACTTCATAATTAAGTTTAACCAAATGAATTTAATGCTCAGAATGTATATAATATTTCTTTAAAAATGCAGCTACGGCCGTTAACAGTTGACCCTAAGAAAACAGAATGCTTGAATGTGCTGATGGAAATAATTTCTTCTCAACAGTAAACTTTCACTAAAATCTGTGGAATATCTTAACAATCTACCATTTATAGAAAATAGATTTCACTTAATAGTTTGTTACCTAAGTTTTAAAACATAGATTAGTAGTGATTAATCTTCCTTTAACTATTTTATTCAAATTACTCTCCGCAGTTCGGGTTCGAACATTGAACTAGATCTGTACGTAAACCTGAATGAAAAATAAAAAATAGTGCCGAGAACACCTTGCAAGTTTCTTTACTGTTCATAACTGATCTTTTATTCTTACTTTGACAACAGTATCTATTCATGTTGTTTTCGCAACTTCCGACAGGAAGTTCATAGGTAGGGCATAATAGCGTGTTGTTTGGTAACAACGGACTGCATTTCTCCACACATTCTGTGAATAGAAATTTATAATTATTTTACCAGCGTATTTTATGATTTTTTGAAACTATCGTTTAAATGTCATACACAATTGTAATGAGCGTCTATAAAAATAACCGTTAAAATTGTTTCAGAATACGGAATTTAACAGAACATTATATAGAGGATAGTTTGTAGGCACCAAAAGTGACATTTCACGAGTGCCGCAGCCACGATCGAATATAGCTACAGTAATTTTGATGTAAACGAAGAAAATAACTTGATATTACAACGAAACAAACATGTTTTTTTTCTTTTTATCTCTCTTTGATATTGTCAAAAGACAACTCGTTTATTATCACAGTATGTAACAATATCGCAATACAACATGAAATAAGTAAATATAGTAAACACAGTACATAAACAAAGAATGGTGTAGATATTGTCCATATAATCTTTTATTTAAAGTAGCTCGCGGGTTCAGAAATCGGGTAAATTTTTTAAAAGGCAAAGCAGATTTAAGACATTTTGCATGACAATCCCGTGACTTATTGACTTTATAATTGACTTTGGTGGTGCTTTTAACTCAGTTTCCAGGAAAATATCACTTCACCGTATTTGTATGGTAGAATAATACGGTGAAGTGATATTTTCCTGGAGACTGAGTTCAAAGCACCACCTACCGGGGAGGTGTAATTTCGTCAATGTCCGTGTTATTTTCGATATTTCTCTGTCTATGTAGATAACGAAACGATAAAAAATTCATAAATGCATTGTCGAATCATTTATCTATCTGAAAAAATATAAGTATCTAAAAGTTTTTGCCAAAAATATGAAACATTGCGGAACGAACCCTGTAGGGGCGACGATTTACATAGCAAACATAACTGCAAAGTTGACGCATTTTGCGTGAATTGCGAGAAATTGGCCTGAGAGATTTTTTTAAAAGCGCTATGGAATCTTAATTCAATTTAAAGCATTTTTATCAAAAAAGTTTCGATGGCACGAAAAGTAAGATGGTTACCACCTTTTTTTATTTGATAAAAATGCTTTTAATTCATTGAACGATTATATATATAATTACCTAAACAAAATTAATTTCTCTAAAACAATATTGACGTACATTTCCGAGAAGGAACTCACGTGATCAAAATCACCCGCCATTTATCGAGGACGCTGCATGTCAAGGCCCAGCGAACGGTTTCACCGATTGCTGGTATTGCTTTGTTTATTTCTGTTTCAAGGTTTTGTCCTTGGTACACAATAATTTTCGATCCACATCATCAGATCATATCGCTTGAAGTTGTACAAAGCGCAGATCGAATTATTTTTATTGGTCTAAACAATTTATAATGTTGACTCTGTGATTATTTTTCATTTAACGTACGTTTTATAATAAAACAAACTTCCCTGCCACCCATATATTTGTGAATCATTCATTCTGTGTCATATATTGAATTTCGACCTCTTCATATTTCGACCCGCGTAAGGTTCAGCGCAAAACACGTAGGTCAAAAGTTGTTTTTTGGGGAGTTAACCTATAGCCCACAGTCCTTCAGCGCTCACAGCGCTTTGATTCATGAAGCGGGTAATGCCAATTTTAGACATCCTGCTTAAGATCAAGGTTACGAAATTATATCCGATTTGCATCAATTTCCCCTTCCGTATAAAATATCATCTATACAAATAATTTCAGACTTTGAATATTAAACATTTCTTTTATTTTTAATGAAACGATTACACAAAATTACATGTTTCTTATGTCCTAGAAGGACTCAAGTTTACTAGTGTTACGCTTATTTTTTATGAAAATCCATCAATATGTCTAGCAGAGTTTTAAAATGAAGAGACATAGAGCATTTAGTTAAAAGAGGAAATTTGAAAGAATCTAGGTTCATGTTGAAAATCAAATAAATATTGCAATATTGATGTAATACTTTCCAATTGGCGCTGTCCGTTGAAATAAGATTTTTATCCCATTTTATTTGCATTGTTTAAATCTATCATATCAAGACTGCCATCGAATACATGTATGTGTATTTTTGGGATTTTAAGTCTTATTTTGACCGTTTTCCAATTCCAAATCAATTTACAAAATAAACAATTCATTTGACCAATAACTGATTTCGGCATTTCCAAGTTGAATAAAATACGTTAAGGTTTGTAGTACTATATATTTAATAACTAAGAACTTACCATTAAAAGTTATATTTCGCTTGCTCCAGTTCAGAAGGAGAAACTAACATTTTAAGATTTTGTTTTCCCAGTTAAATTCCTCAGATTAATGTTTAATATTTCCGAAGAAAACGCTATTGATTCACATATGTATCTGTAAGCTTAACACGATCTCTTTGCATTTTTGTTTTTAGTGTCTTATCATTTTAACGATCTGTTTGCATTATTAGTGTAATGCTTTGAAAGATATACTTAGTATATTACTTTTTAATCTTGTCAGTGATTTTATTGTCATAAGACTGATTGATGCTCATGTAACTGAAATTCACGCAGTACTTTGATCTCATGCATACAATGATGTTGTAACAACCTAGGTTTGTGATACCATTGATGCATTTGAAGTAAATAATCATGCCATTCCATGGTGTACCATCACTGTCAAGGCCCACACTGGAAACAAGGGATAACTCATTTTTCCCTTTGCTGTGTTATCTTCGCTATTGATGTGCATATCATGGTTTATAAACGTGTGTATACATCCAATTATCTGTATATGTATGCATCATGTTTGTTTTAGCCATGTTTGTACAAGTGTGAATTACTGAAATAAATCTAGGTATCTATCTATCTATGCCTGCTTCAAACAACATGAAAATTGATCGGAAATATATTTTTCAAAAGTTGAATATAACGCACAGAACATACTTACCACAGCAGCTACATCCCACATTTGAACCATCTTGAAGATACACGAACGGATACAACTTCGGACCACAATAGCTCTCGTCGCTAACGCAGATACATTCACCACCTGTATTGTAAATTTGAGACATGCAAAAGTATTTTATCAGCACAAAACTGCGAGAAAGTGAAACATTAGACTTTGAAAAGTAATGAAACGTAACAAACATTTGTCACCTTTGTTTACAAATTGACTCCATAGCTTATATTTGTACATGTATATTCAATGTATGTTTATCTATGACGAAAGTACAACATATGTAAGTAGTTACGTATTCTTGCTTTTTAATCGAATGTGTACTACCATATCACAAGAGCAGTTACTAAACCAAAAACAATAAAGCTACTCGCTCTTCGATTCTTGTGAAAAAGTATATCACCCGGAACGTCACCCGGCTTTTTCCGTAGAAATATCAGTTATTTCTACAGAAAAAGCCGAGTGATGTTCCGATTGGTGAAAAAGCTATGTCCTTTCAACTGTCTTTTTCAAATTAATTTTGAAGTTTTACGCTACCAAACGATTATTTTTTTCATCCTCAATGGTCAAGTACGGGAATACAAATAAGATGCTTTTATAAGTTAAACATGTAACAATAACTTTGTTCTATTAGGAGGTAAAACTTTAAATCTGCCGTACAAAATAGTTTGACTATGCTAAGCATAGTCAAAAAGCATATATTCTATATCATTCAACTTATTTCAATAGAACATAACTGTTATATAGACATACATGTTTAAGTTAAAACTTCATTTTTCTACCCCATAGTTTAGGATAGGGAGAGGCTATGGTGATAAATTGTTGTAACTAGCATTAATTCAACAGTTGAGTTTTTAGTATACTTTTTTTAATTTTATTTTAAAAACCAATATAAATAGAATAATAGAAAAAAAACATATGCAATGTTTGAAATAATTCTGTAATTCTTTCAGGGTAAAAAAACGTTCTCTGATACTAACGAGTTCACACTTCATATAGGAATATGCCCCTGTGCTTTCTCCTGGCTTTAGTAGGGGTTTTAAGAACATAATAAACAGTGCTTAATCTCTTTCTTTCTGGCTATTTTAAAAGATTACATCAATTTTAAGAAGAGATCTTACTCGGTGGTGGAAGGCCCGACAGTCCTGAATCCGGCTTTTTGCAACACAACAATTTCCCACAGATTCCTTCAGATGGCACTGAACACTGCTCATGACTCGGTATACAAAGACCAGAATCTCCGCAAGTTGCTGCATTTTTAAATAACGTGTTATTGTTATCCGAACATTAATATTCGTAAGAAGCAAGCATGATTTTATTGATGGAGGTTATAAGTCTGAAACGTTTAACATGACACTTACTTCGTTTATTAGTTATTCTAAATTTCAAAGAAAACAATCAATTGGAAGATTACATAAATTAACAAATATATTTAATAAATCATTAAAAAAAAGCTGAAGATAAATAAACGCTTATACGAGTTATTGGCGTGAAAAGGGTAAAACGTGACTGTTTTTAGTTTGCATTGGCTTGTGCATAAGTTTTAGATATGAAACCGTATTGAAAGTGTGACTGCCCTTTATTTCAAAGGGCTTGACCCGTTATATATGCAAATGTGCCTGTTTTCACTGTTAATTTGATCTCCCATATGTGGTAAAAAAAATAAATTAATAGACAATTTACAACTTTTACCATGCTGTCGGAACGTCAAGAACGACGGCCATGTACAGTGTGACGAAAGTCAAAGGTACTTCTCTACGTTGCCCACGACTTCATTTACATCGGCTATGTTATATCAAAAAATCTTTCAGACATTAAAATGTCATTGTGTGCGAAGCGTGAAAAAGAAAATTCATTTAAAACAACAACACATAACATATGCAGTAAGTTGCTCAGTGTGTCACTCCAAAACACGGGAAATAATAGAAAGCGTATTATTTGCACGGCTTTTTTGAACGTCGAATCGGTGTGTGCAAAGCATATAAATTTCATTCGTGTTACGAAGATATTATACATAGCCTTGAACAGTCAGTGAAGATTTAATCAAGGCAAACATTCAGCCCCCTTCCCCTCCCCTCCCCCTTCCCCTCCCCGAGTATGCATCAATGGAAAGTAACCTCCAGGCACCTCCAGGCACCTCCAGGCACTATAATCACGGGAAATTAGGTGACACAATGGGTAAGGCACAATTACGAGAAATTGCTAAAATATGAATGACTTGGTATTTTCACAGAAAGTTATGAAATGTCTTAAGGAAAGAAATAATGACACAAGAGTTTGAATAAACGTATTTCGCTAGAAAAAACATAGCCATAGTCACATGAAGTTTGGATCCAAATTACCATTGAATGGCCTTGATCCACCCTAGTAAATACAATCAGTGGGTGTAAACAATTAAAAAGAAACCAACATGGGTAACTAAAGATGTAAGAGAGGCTAAAATAGAACTAAATAGTGTAAAAAGGACATTTTAAGGGACGGAGAACCGCAGACTTGCTGCAGAACTTAAAAGATAAAGACTCAGCATAATTATAAGAATGTGTGTGAAATAGCTGAATTTGTGTTTGTTGATATTGTGTGACATTATAAATAAGTGCAAATAACTAAAACAAAAGTAGTTATCATTTCACAGACTTGCAACATATAGACATTCAGATGGAAGAAATATATTACCATTACTAAATATACCATGGCAATCCAGTTTTGATGGACAAGGAAAATGTAGAATACTAAGAGACTCATTCTTTGGAGGAGTGCACATAGCAAATGAAAAATGATAAATTCATGGTAGGAATGTTCTCGTTTTTGACCGTTGACCTCTTCATTTAACAGTGAATTTGTATTGAAAGACCAGATATATGTGCGAATTAGTTCACCAAACAATGATGAACACAAGTGTGAAATAATTTGAAAATCGATTGAATGGTTACAGAGTTATGTGAGTATTCTAGAAATTCTCAATGAAATTATCAAAAATTAGGAAAACTACTTAGCAGTGCAAACATTTATAAAAGCGCTGTACCAAGCTGGAATATCAAGCCGATGTAAACAATGGCAATCGATGTGCACATTTATTCTTTAAATTGTAGGTTATTTCTGTGTATTGACCGATAACCTGATAACAGTCATTCGCAACAACCAGATTCGATTTATAAATTTGATAAATGATTCCCGGAAATGACCAAGCCAGTCCGGAAAACACAGACAACTGAATTAATTAACAACAATTAACAAGAACATTATACTTGTATGCGCCTTGGTATAAGACGAGATTCCATAACATCGCAGCTCCACACATTTGTTCAGTTCAAGTACCATTATGTTTAGAAAATATCAACCTCCTTGAATAGTACATAGAAATAAAAGGGAGGTAAAATGAATACTTATGGTAAGCAAGACACACGTACAGTTATATGTAGAGTATACCTAGGAATAAAATAAAAGACAAATGGCGAAGCTTTTAATATTCTAAAACAGTCTACAACTTTATTTAAGATTCTACACATATTGCCCGCTATTTTAAACACAGTGTGATTTATTTGATATGGGATGAGATAACCAAGAAAGGGGTCTTGTTTGAGTTATGGTTATTGTTCCTTATACTAGCATTCGTCTCCAGGAACATCTCAATACATTATGTAACACTTTACAAGTACTCCCCGACTAATGACAACAAAAACGAACATACAATTACCTACTTCGCCGACAAAACGAAACGATTGTCTTTATTTGTCTACCGATGCATGACATATAGTACAGTCATTCTGCGGTTGGACCGGGAACAAATTTGAACAGAAATGAATCCTTCACCATGACTTTGCAAATGGTCTACCTTTTAACATAAAGAAAAGTTCCCATTGATATGTGTGGTGGAAATGTTATTTTTTGGGTATTTTCATGTTTTTTCGATGTTTTAGTTGGGAATTTCTGTAATTATATTCCTTATTTGATTATTGTCAACATATATTTATGTAATAAAAAATTGGGTGAAAATTGTCCATATTCACTTACTTTTTGGGGCATTTTCATGCTTTTTTGTTGTTTTAAGTGGGAATTTCTTGTAGTTTATGTCTTATTTTGATTATTTTCAACAAATATTTGTGTTATTTTTATTTTTCGATTCAGAACTACTATAACTATTCAATAAAAACTTTTCGGGTGAATATTGTCCAAATGCATCAACTTTTTTGGGCAGTTTCGTGCTTTTTTGCCGTTTTAAGTGGAGATTTCTGTAATTTTAATTCTTATTTTGATGATTGTCAATTCATATTTATGCTGTTTTTGTTTTTTTTATTCAAAACTACTTAAGCTTTGAATTAAAACATACCTGGTTGAAAAATATTTATATTCATCCAATTTTTGGGGCATTTTCATCCATTTTTGATGTTCTAAGTGGTATTTCTGAAGTTTTTTTTTTATTTTGTCATTGTCAATTCGTTTTTATGTTATTATCCTAGTTTTATTTAAATCTACTGTATCTATGAAGTAATTATCTGAGCGAATTTTGTCCATATTCACATTCTATTTTGGGTAATTTTCATGTTTTTTTTATGTTTTAAATCACATTTTCTGTATTTCATTTTGTGTCGCACTTGTGTCGGAGAAAATGCGATACATAGGGATCAGTTGGACTAGTCCGTCAGTCCGTCACAAAAACTTAACATTAGCTAGAACATTGCCATTTCGTAAGTACCAGTTCTTGCCAGACCACCCCATGAATACAAAGCTTGAGGCCCCATTGTCTGAAAAGAGGGAACTGTGTCAATGAATCCAAGAAGCTGACAAAAGCAAATGCTGCCCATCTTGGGTCACTGACAACTTTTGATCAGTGGGAACTGCCGGAGCCACAGATGTACAACATGTCAAACATTAGTATCTGCACTACAGTGCCGGGTTCCAACTCGGTGTGAAAGATGAAAATATCAAGAGATCCATAGCACTAGCCATGCTCTCAGAAGATTATCCATCAGAGACATAGACGCATATGTACTCAGACTGCTACAGCTGCTACACAAGTTGGCGGTTCTGGTATTTTCACCATGTGCACAACTGGTGGGTCAGAGATAGTTAGCATATAAGCAGGCAAGCACTGTTACAACTAAAACAAAGCAGAAATAGAAGTCATCATACAGCATTGAAAGCAGCTGAATAGTCAGAAAAGGACTACATCGGGTAGTCGTTCTAACACATGCTATATCAGTCCAGTTAGCATTGTCATATTTCAAATTGTCATCATTTGCCAAAGAACATAACAGGTTCAGCGAGAAGCAAAAAGTGTCACTAAAATGGATGCATACAAAAACACTATGGTGTTTATGACAATGGGACGGCAGAGCAATTGGCAAATCAAGGGGTAAGCTAGAGGCTACCAGTCACTCCATAGAGTCACTTATGAAAATATTAAAGCTCACGGTGACTAAGATTCTTACAAGAGTGTAGAGGCAGAAAGATGACCACCATGCATCTAAAAGACAAATGGGAACAAGCCATTCAGTATTCAGTACCGGACACAAGAGGCTCGATGCTCATACATATGTTTGAAAAACTAAAGCTGTTGAGTGTGTGGTCTATCAGACCAAACACCAGCACATTTACTTGAGATTATCCTACTCACTCCCTTTTAAAGTAAGAATTTCTGTTATTGGCTTTTAATTAAACATCGATTGATTATTGCCAACATGTATTAATTTCGTTCATGTGTTTCTATTCAGTAATACTTATAGCTTTATATTACTATCTATTTTCATGAAAATATATCTCTCATGATCAGTAATTTGGGCATTTCCTTGGTATTTTTATGTTTAAGGTGGGAATACTGTACTTTAATGTTTTAAGTTCAATTATCATCAGCAAATATTAATTTCGTTCGTACGTATCAATTCAGTACTGCTAGCAGTTTGGTTCTTAACCAATTGTTACATATCTTCACTATCTTTTAGAATTTGATCATGTTTCTTATGATTTAAGTGGGAATTTCTGTAATTTGATTTCAGGCAACATACATTTATATCCTTCATAGTCTTCAATTGGGAACTTCAATAAATAAAGCATCTGCCAATAATTTGTGAATGAAAATGAGATCACTGATGATTTCTTGTTTTGATATATATTTGCTGGGAAAAACTAAAAATATGTAGACATTACCATACCCCAACATAAAATGGCAGTAAATCTTGATTTGAATACCATAGATTAACTCGAATAAAATCAGATGACGAAGGTTTGCAAAATTAGTTTTATGGTTTCCGAAAAACGATTATTCCTAACATTCTGCATTCCCGAGCAACACAAGTCCCTTCGGTGCTTTGATTTCCTTTGTGTATTTTTTCTGTTACATCATAACTAGCCTCTATTATAATAACGGAAGTGGTTTCGTTTTCTGACTCAAGATAACTTCACCCTTTTGGTTGAAGGCGTTAGCATCGAGCCAGACATTTTATATGGCAATGCAAGAAGTTTAAAACCGGAGGTAGGAGTCTTGTACTGGTTCTTCACAGAAATCCTATTAACCTGTTTATATATTTTCATTCAGCTTATATTTTTATTTCTTACCACTGTAAATTGTTTTGCATGCAAAAGTAGTCAGTTTTCATTAAGCAAAAGAAGAAACAGGTGAAAAGTAAAAATAAACAAATGATCATGCAATACAAAGTTAAATTACGTGTTTGTTACTAAAACAACCATTTGACATTGACCTTCAGTTAGAGGTCAGGTGTTAAAATAAGTAATGGGGAACTTAATCCTATTTAACATTAAAGGGCGTGACCTTGACCTTGAAAAAAAACTATTTCCCCGAATGGAACTTTTGGGAACTTTGTTGTTTCTGAAACTACAGATGTTGGTGATACTGAAAATACATGTTTTATTTCTGTTCAAATTTATTCCCACTTTAGCGTATTTTTGAGCTAGAATGACTGTACAAATGTACTAATAACGTCGAATGAGAATTTGTCGATTAAAAGTTAGTCTACTGTTACTCTGTTACTCTGTCTAGTATGACAAGCTGTCTTGTTCGATTCTAAGCTGAATAACCTCAACTCCTCTCACCTGCACCCCTCCCCCAAACACACACCCGCGCGCACACACAATTAATATCGACAAAAGTTTGGCACATCTTTATTTTAAGGAGTTTTATGTATTATGTAAAAAGGCTTTAACTTTTAGTGAGAACCCAGGTTCGAATCAGAAAATCCAAGTTCTTAGTCGAGACTTTAAGTTCTCTTGGAAAATCTTGGATGTCATGCATAATTGCGAACATTTCTAGAACCTAGAGTCTGAGCTAAGAACGACACGTGTATATATCATTTATACGTGCAAATCTAATAAATGCCGAGCAGCTGAAAACCCCAAAATTGATAGAATAGTCACAACATTCCTGCTCTCGACGAATCGCCAAAAGGATGTTGTTTTAAAATCTGGTTTTATACAGAATGTCAAAGTTGCCATAAAGCATAATAATGAACATTAAACGCACACGTTTGTACAGTTTTACAAGTATCCTGCTTTCTATTCAAACATATACAAAAATGAATTTTATCCATGAAAAGTGAAGTTTTAATGTAGTATATAATGTACAACGGTGTGCTTTTAAAAGATGTGAAGCGCGACTTGTGCAAACTTGTTATCAAAAACGAAAATCAGAATAAACAAAGTGCAGTTTATTTCTGAGGTACATTTAGCATTGCAAAATATATCTTTCGTGTGTTATGTTTTTCAGTTAAGATGCGTATAGTTAAACAAGGCTTTTAAAGCATCCTAGGTAACTTATTGTAAATGTTTCCCACAAAGCAAGTGCCTCTAGTTTTTTTATTTACGGGCATTTTACCTAATTGTTTTTTCTTAAGACAAACAAGTATTATGTAGATTCCTATCCTCCGAAAAAATAGTGTCGTGTTTCCCACACACAGAAACATGTTCAGTATAAAGGCTCGAATATGCGACCCTAAATCTGTGAGATTTTGCAATGATTTCCAGCATATGATATAATATCGCATGCCAACTTAATTTCATATACAAAAGACTTGTATTATTAATTATGTGTTTGTACAGAATATTTACATGTATTTCTATACGTTTTATAACACCACATTTTGATTAAAACACACCGAGAACGCCTATTTGCTTGTAAAGTTATGTTCTTTTGATATGAAATAATCGAAGTACATGTACTTGAGTTGAGTCAAAAATGTACTGGGTTACTTCTCAACACAAACCATTTCAGATGTAATATCGCAGGCTGGAAACCTACCATGCCATTGTTACATTAAATACAATTTTAAAAGGATTGATCTTTGACCGATTACGTATTATTTACAATTTATGAACCGATATAGCACTCGTGGTGACTTCAAAGCTTTTATAAAATATACATTACAAACGAAACAAAATGCTACCTTAATGAAACATTATACCGATTAAACATTCTCCTGCTCCATGTAGTTACATCACTGAGAGCAAAACCACAGCTTAAATAAAGAATTTTAACATTAAAGAAGTACAGAGCAGCAGGGCAAATGACTTACAGAGTATATGCGACGCCAGGATCTATGGCAAAATCTATAAATGGGTTCTGGAATGTACTGAATACTGTGTGAAACAGGACCAGACACTTCTTTATATATTTCATGAGGCATCATCTGGTCCTCGTTACGTAATTTAACACTAGAAAATCAACAAATTACAACATTAAATTTGCAGAAACGTCGCTCTTGTTACGTTTTTGACGATGATTTGCGTGGATTCGGATACTTAGATTATGATTAAAAGAAGCGAGACACATAATCAACAGGACAAAAAGTGATTTAAATACACGAAAACAGATACTGGTTTTCCTTTACCACATCAGCAAGATTTGAATGTAAGGAGGACTTAGTCTTGCTCTTTTTTAAAGATTTAATCAAACTTATAGACATGACAAAATAGAGTATTGATTTGTTTCAGACAGCATAGTGGTTTAAGCACTCCCTGAAAACAATAGGAAAGGACAAACACCTAGTAGAGTGTTTTCAATATGGCGGGATAGCGATCGCAAACTAGAAACCGTGGGACTCTGCCTTAAGTGGAAAGGCGTAGAGAAGTAAACGAGTCCTAATAATATTTCGGTTCATACATTTATGTATTCACATGTGCATGTCATGACTAAGTATTATTTAACATATTGAAATCTTGTTCATTGCTACTTAAGGTCAACATTAATCTCATGTTTATGTCTAACCTTATCCGTAACAATGTTCAGTTGAATTGTGTTTGTGTTTGTTCGCTACATGTCTTGAATTATGTATTTTGTAAGTCATCATGGGCTTTTAAGCCAATATGGATGCAATACAATTGTCTTGTCTTGTATAACAACACTTTATTTATGGTTATTATTTACTTGGGCACTCATAAATGTAATTGATATTTCGATGTCCGAACGTCAATCACAATAGAATGGCAACTTGTAGATGATAAAATGTATAAAGCCCCCCACCCCCCTCCCCACATTTATTGACTTGTTTTACACAGAAGCACATAGTAAAGACAAAACAGAAATCTACTTGTATTAAACAGCAAGGCCTATAGCTTAGATTTTCGATTTACGGCATTTCTAGCGGCTCATTCTCAAGTATTTTCAGATCATTCTCCGGAATACTGAACACACCAACGTGGCGTAGACTTACAAAGTATAATATACAGTGTAAAGTGGTCCATTACAAATTGTATTCTGACCCTCTCCCTTGGGTTGAAATTGGCAAAACCTAGCCATACCCTGTGTCATTGCCCATGAATATTTGACTTAACTTGTTGTTTTAAAGCTACAACAACGAGATCTGAATCAATTCAATTGTATTGTTTGCAAACAGATTTCAGTTCTGACCTAAGCTGACCTGAACTCCGACCTTTAGAACTACTTTCTTGTTTTGAAATTAACTTTTAATAACCTTTTTTCTGACCATTTGACCTATTTTTTGTCGCAAACTGATAACCGTTTGCATACATCTTGATTTTAAGGGGAATGAATTGAGAAGTAAATGTGTCCTAACATTTTGAAGTCACTTATAATAGTTTGCGCATTAAATTGCACGAATACAATTGTCGCCGGCTGCCAGTTAGCAATGTCAATGTCTTGGGGTTGACAGGGGACAACAAAGAGAAGTAACTCAGATGATGTTGTTTAGTGTAATCCCTCAAACTGAGATAGACTGAAAAAAATATATAACAAGATATACTAAATAGCATAGGCAATAATATGTCATTACAGAAAGTACAGAAAGTACAACAATACATAGAATGACTAGCAAAATAACAAAATCGGGATGCGTATACTTTCTACTGACAATTGAAATCATGTCAAAAACACATCGGATCACTCTTTCTTGTAAAAATGTACAAGCGACCTTTCAAACAAAAATAGTTATAGCATGTGAAATAATTACGTGTAAATATATATAAATGTGCCCACAGAAATATGAAATAATGTATCAGCACCAAAAAGTATGGCGTTCGTTTGTTTTGAAAATATGTCGTTTGTGATGAATGATTGTGATTGGTTAGTTTGCGTCATGTGATTTGTCAGTCACGCGTTTTTGGTCAGAAGTACGTATACACTACTGTTCAAAGGGAAATTTGTTCTTTGCAAATAATATATAAACTACTGTACTACATCTGCTATGCTACTATAACTACACAAAGGTGCTTCACATTCGGTTATTCAAACAGAGGTCAAATAACAAACAAGTAACTTTGTTATTAGATATATTGGATACATTTTATTATCATTAAATCTATACAGCCTATGACACAATGACGGTATACAAGTAACTATTGAAGATGGTTTTTATGCCGCGAAATAGGCATTTCCATCAATTAAAAACCTCACCTTTAACTCACAAGACAGATATTTCACAATGACCAATTATCAAAACACTTTGCTTTTACCAACTCCTTGGCTTGTATCGTATCTATTTTTACAGAAGTATCAGTATATCCAAAAACAAAATCTCGATGAATTATAGTGGATGCAATTTTTTTTGCTGGGTGAAGTGTTTCGTGTAAATGCTAAAAAGGATTAGACTCATTGTACCACCTATTTATTGCCGTTGTTTTATACTATATAAGCTTATGTTGTACGTCTTTAAAATAATTTAAGGATATAAGCTGTGAAACTGTCAAACGAAATTCAGTTACATGATATGTAAATTCAACATATGTATCTTTGCGTCGTTAAAACATGTGATTTTACGGTGCCCGTGAAGTGACGTGTACGGAAGCGTTAAAGGGCCACTAGTTACGAGAACAGTTGTGCGTATTTCAATTATTTTTTTCCTATTGGTGCGAAGCTTTAAGTCTTTAGCATTTATTTTGTTTATAAACTTCTGAATTACTCATCTTGTTTGATGTCGACGTGACTAAAACTTTTAATTATGTCGTTTTACATTTTGTCAAAATACAATATGAACTAATTAATTTGAAAATATTATTTTGTAACTTAAGATATGTTTTGTTGTAAAGCCTGAAGTGTTTCGCTATTATACGTATATTTTAATGGAAAGTAAAAACCACTCACCTTATTGTCGAATTTATTTTGTTCTTAAAAACGTATAGTTTTGCAAAAGTCGCCAAAAATATGTCGCATATTGGTCTTAAAATCCGATTGCGTAACCAGAATCAGATTGAGGCTGCCTACATGGTTGAAAAATTGAGAGCGAACATTTGTCGTCTAAAGTCTTTTTTAACAAAGTCTATTGCATATGTCATTGTGCAAAAATATTCACGTTTCACATGAAAACAAAATACGTTTTAACAAGTTTCTTTTAGTCTTTGTGAAAATGAAAAGTCAACAACATAAAAACTTCAGTCATCACAATTTTTTTGTTTCAAACTAAGGAGTACAACTTTTACTTCGTGAAAAATCATGACGTCAAAAATAAACTTTGCATGTTGTCAAATTCCACGAAGTTTAATCAACCAGACCTTTCTAGTCTTTTTGTAAAACAACAAATGTTTTAGACCAAATGTTTCACATTAATAGGAAATAAATTAAAGTGAAATATGCAAATAATATCTCGCAACTGGTGGCCCTTTAACACTTCCGTACACATGTGATACATTTTTTTTGTATTTCGTTATAACGAAATACATTTCGAAAAAAAAAAATTTCGTAAAAACAAAAAGACGTTTCTAGTGAAATCTTCTTTCGTATTTACGAAATGTATTTATTTCGTTTTTACCAAATCTTATTTCGTTTATACGAAATAACATTTCGTTTTAATAGTGCAAGATACAGTTTCGTTTTCATGCCATGTGCGTAACACAGATGTTGGGATCTGAATTTAAGGTCTCATCCGAAAGACCAATAGTTTTTTAGTGATGCAGCGAGGGAGCGAACTAGCGATTCTTGGAAACTTTAGATTTCCAGTCGAGCACGTTAACACTGGACCATATATCATCTCTAACCAGCTTCGTTTGCACCATTTACAGTGGCATAAGATCACGATCAGAATGTGTTTACTGATCTATCAATAAGGACAATGTTTTTAATTTGTAACAAGCTGCTTTATTTAATGATTTGATGACCATGTGAATAAAACATAACAAACTAAACAAGTATGTCTAGACATTACTACGTGAATAATTATGTGACGACAACGACTTGATGAAGATTTACAACAGTAACATGATTGTGCAGTTTGGTGGTAAATTGAGATTGTGTGGTTTTATTGTGGCGGAATTTTAACGAGTCTCCAGTTATAAGAATCAGCCAAAAAATGAAACATCCAAAACTGCTTAGATTTAGGGATGGCAAATTAAAGAATTCTACAATGTTGATAATTCTTTTTTGACACAATGTGACATATATCTAGGCTATACACAAACAAAAATATAAAAACGGTTCGAAATAACGAACTGTGCACGATTGTAGTCATACACTGAGGTCACATTGACAACGATAAAACATCATTCCACTTAGACATGAAATACCAGTACTTTACGTATTATCTAATTAAAACGACAACAGCTTGAGGTATGAGGAATTCTACGTAGCATTATGTTTGACAATTATATGGTTCAACCTTTGGGAATGCATTTTGAGTTTAAATATCATTGCCACATGTTAAAGAGGTTACAATAAATTAGCTATTTTCTTCATTTTATAATTAACATCTACATCAGAATACGTGGTGTTTCTTGTAATCTAAAATAACTTACCATAGAAAACATTTTGCGCTATTAATTCCTTACGGATATAAAATCAAATGTGCAATGCTCATTTAATTATAAAACGATCGAAAGCAAAAATAAAATATATTTATTTTGCAATGACAGATAATGCAGGTGTAAATAATTCAATATTGTCAACAACATGAATCATATCCGACGATTCAAATCTTTCACTCTTATATGCACCTTTGCTTGGAAAGTATTGATCTGCAAAGTTGTGAATATAAAATCAATGTCTATGCAGACTTATTTTGAATTATTATTTGAGTTATTATTTGACTTGCATTTGTAAGTATTCCGTATATATGGCCGTGCAATTAATTTACGGCGTGAACTACGGTAAGTCGACATCATTGTCGCATTCATAAACAATAGGTCAACGTTAGAAAATAGTCCTCAAATGTAACAAATGCAAGGAAAAGCAAACTACACTCAATCTATAATTGCGAGCAAAAAATTATTTTAGTAGACGTGTGAAGTTTCGAAACCTTGTATTTGATCAGTGTTGAAGAAAATGGACCCCATGACAAAATGTTATGTTGAGAGAATAATTCATTCTTAAATGAAATGAAGATTACAGCTGAACATACTGTAACATGACCATTAACATTCAGCTCAACGTACAGACAGACGAACGAACGAACGGACAGAGAGATGGTCATAATAGCACGGGTGTTACATCTAGAGGTTGGGTATCTTGGCTGATGTCATTCAGAAAACATACAAAGTTTCCACATTTATCTGTAAAAATATTTTGATCAAATCACATTTATTGAACATTTCTAGCCCTTACTTTTAAATATTGAAATGTCCAATATTCTAATCTGGATAATATAACAACATCATGCATGGGAAAGAATAAGTAGCATATTATTATATGGATGGGGTTTGTTCTCATAATGCTTACATTTGTAAAAGCGGTATTTATCTATGTAAATAATTTATGACAATTTGCAAGTGTTTTTGAACAGCTTATTCGTTACAGTATGACATACCACTTGTATTTTCATTCAGCTGCAAGTAGATTAGAAAATATTCCCGCTAATATTTTGTTACATTATATGTATTGAATTTACGTACAAATACGTGTAGTTGCCGCAAAATAGCGGGGAGGGGGATGTACTAGTGTCATTAAAATCGCCTATAGTGTTGCTTTGACGATGTGCATAATAGAACACGAAAATTAAAAGCTCACAACTAGTTTCGCATTTACTGTACCACAAATGTAATCAGATACTGTTTAAATGTTAACCACAATATAAAAACGACTGAGCTGTAAAGAATATATGCGTTAAACGATGAACAAGGCATTATACGACACTTTTCATGTTTTTGCATTAGAAAGATAGAATAGAAAGAGATTGAGTCGTATGGAAAGTGGGTATTACAAGTGTAACTGAGGTTCTTCAACATTTAGCATTCAAATATTTGTTAGAATGGTGTGTTGTTTCCTTGCGTCTGCCCTGTAATAACTCAATAGTTTCTAAATAGCGCCTATTATTCGATGTAGCGGCTCTAAGCTCCTCTCTGTTCTGCTTCTTTGAATAACCATTAAGAAGACAATATATTTATTTGTTTAACATACGTTCTTCAACTTTGTATTTATCTATCATTTTACGTTTATTGAACATATTATTTATGTCTGGACAATAAAATTTGATAGATGTAGGGCGTGCCCGTTTAATTATATATTTTGCATGTTATAAGATGTACTTTTATCTAAAATTATCACTGAATGTGATCAAAACCCATTGTCAATGCACTCTTTGACTCAAATAACAGCGATTTATTTAATATTTTACGGAAAGGTCCGGACAAATGGGATAAATCGCATTGTTTCCGCAAAACTAGGAATGTAAGGTTACAGCCAAGTACATGTATATTATCATTTGTCTTTATTTTATTATACTCGTACTTCGAAGCGTTCAACCATATATGGCAAGTCTTATGCATCTTTCTGATGTAGATCTTTAAAGTTTTAAACTATAATTCTTACTTCTGTGGTTCAAAATTGACGAAGAAAAAGCTGTGGAACATTAATACCAAAATGTAACACCAAGGTGTGGCACATTTTAACCCCACTGGCGTAAAACTGAACAAAATTGATAGAAAGTCTCTAGACAATGCAAAATATCTAAGTGTTTTTCCTTGTGGTTATGAACAAGAATGTTTTCAAAGTTTTTTTCCAATATAGCTCTATGCAAAAATTTATCAACTAGGCGTGGTGAACTTTAATCTCACGTGTATGACTTCTTCAAACTTGGTAGAGGACCAGTCCACAATGTTACATACAAAATATCTTAGTTTTGATTTATGTGTTTTCAGAAAATAAGGCTTTATAATATAAGTCTATGACAAATAAGTGACAAAACCGAGCGGGGCTAATTTTGAATTTGTCATAGTTTATTTGCAAAACGCCCATTCTTGAAGACACGAGATGAGTTAAGCAAATTCATTTTAAGAGATTGTGCCAAGTATACATATCAATTTTGAATTCATTTAATAATGAAGCTAAACTCCCATAACTGTTAAAATATTGATTGATTTTGTCTCTAGGAACAATATAATTATTCGTATATTCAATGAATCTTTTTGTGGATATCAGACTAAACTTTGTCAACATGGACAATTAGTTCGAAAGTGGACTTCTGAACGTTTAAGCATCAAACTGAAATTGTTAAAGCCCATGCACGTTTTTACTGTCTATACAATTTTGTCTTTACATAAGATCTAGCCGTTGTTTAAAATGCGTATATCACTTATTACACATGTGTACAGATCATAATACAAAAGCCAAATTTTACCAAAAGCAAATGTACAGTTGTTCAAGAAAATAGTTAGAATATTTGCTTTATGCAAACCTGAGTGAAAAATTTGGTAATAATACAAACTGATGTAAATGAGGTCGTGGGCAACGTAGAGAAACAGCGCTTCAAATGTTCGGTTGAAATCTGATTTCGTCCATTTCTTTGACGTTTTTGACTTTCTGTCATTGTATGACGTAACGCATGACGCCACACTATACATGGTCAACGATATTGACGTTCCGACGGAATGCTGCATGTTATCAGCTGTCTATTTATACAAGTGTTCACTATATATTTAAAATTAAAACTTCAGTGAAAAAACAGGCACATTTGCGTACATTGGTAGAGCCTATTATCGACCATAATCACCATTTAATAATTCATGTTTTGCTGTGACCATTACTTGAAAAACCATAAAGCCTTAAAAAAAGTATGTAATTCTTGATTTGTTTCATGACGTTTTCAATTTTTAGCGTGAATTGAAAGAATACCAGGACACCCGCTGTGAGATGAAGTCAAGAGTCTTGACCATGATGATTTAACATTACAATGGAAGATAGAAAGATTCAGATTATTTAAATTCAATTTCTCAACGCTAACAAAATAAATAAAAGCCCATTTATTTGTGACGGACAACCCACTCGTGGAGTTTTAGATGCAAAGTCGAAGAATTGAAACCATGCCGTTTTCACATTAAATTCAATTTTAAGACTGATTTATCTTCGACGGATTACGGTTTGGTAAATACGTTACAAAATTTACAAACCGATACCTCTACAGGACTTCTTTGAATATGTTTTAAACAAAACACATTATATACCGAAAAATGCTAATTTGATAAAAAAGAGATACCTTGAATCCCTCCATCTGCACCATGTACTAACATCACTTAGAACAACAACACAGCCTAATCAAAGAAATTATATATTTATAGAAGTACAGTGCAACAGGTGCAACGCCAGGAACTATGGATCTATAAGGGGTATTTCAGTCGATTCTAGAATGTATTGAATGCTGTTTTTAAAAATGTTCTAACCCTTTTTTATATATTTCATGAGGCATCATATGAGACCCTGCACGTTATTCCCGAAATTTTCTTGTTAAGAAACAGTTTTGAATCCGTATGTATTTAATTTATTCGTTTATGAAAAACTATCAAGAAGTCTGAAAAGAGTATTGTCTTGTGTCAGATAGTCATTTGTCTTGGAACAGTGGTTAAAGCACTCCATGAGTGCTGAAGAAAAAAATATGAACTCCTACAACGATGTTTTCAGTATCATGGCTGATTAGTGACTGGCGAACCAGCAACCGTGGGATATTGGCTTTAAGGGAAATGTGTAAAGAGATAACTGTGTCCTAACGTTTTAAGGGCCATAATAGTTTGTGCTTTAAATCAGTCTGCTGATAGTACTCGTGGAAATACAAACAGTGGTTTTTCCTTCGCTATGTGGGCATTTCCGCAAATCGCGATAAACCCGCCTTTAACTATCGACGCAGATGTTTGTCAACGACTCATTGGTAGCACATTTTGTTTGTACCAACTCGGCTTGTATCGTTTCTACTTTAACAAAAGTATCAGTATGTCCAAAAACATATTATCATGATGAATTATAGTAGATGAAATAACTTTTGCAGGGAAAAGTGTTTCGTGTTATTTTAAACAAAACGTTTCGACTCATTGTTACAGTACCAGATATTAGTTGCCGTTGGTTTCTCCTACAGAAGTCTATATTGTACGTTTTCAAAATAAGTATAGGGTACAAACTAAGCTCTGCAATAGGTAACTGAAATTCAATTTCAACAAAATTCAAAATGTGCAAGCTTCGTTAGATGATACGGTATAAATTTCTCTTGTTGTGTGTTCTTCTTTCCTGACGTACCATTAACCTGTTTAAAAGTGTTTTACTACATTGAAAATTCTAACATGACTACATTTTATTTGTTAGTTAAACAGAGAAGGCAATCGATTGTTAAAATATCTGCAATATACTGACACGACATCATAAGTTGGAGCTTAATGGTATTTAGAATTAGAATTTGACCATGTTACAGATTTGTTTGAAACTTTAACATCTGATCATTTACACTCATTTATGTTCACTTAGCGCTTAATTCAAGTGAGATTTTCACTGGAGGTATTTCCCTATCCTGGTTGCCCAACCAAGATATAGTTATTTTATCATATGTAAAAATTTGATACACATACTTTGCCCAAGGAAAGATATAAATATATAAGTCCTATTGTATTATATTTGTGAAATATTTGCATTAAAAATTATATATTTAGATGGAATTCATTAGAAATTCAAGTTTGAAAAGATATTATTACCTCCCTTTACCTATCTTGGGTGCGCACCCAAGATAGATTGCAAATAAATGAATTCAGAAGCTACACTTAGGTTTAAAACTTGCATTTTGGTGCAGCATGTTAAAATATTTGTATATCTATCCAATTCAAATGTAAAAGTAGAAATTATATTGAAATAAAAAAGAAATACTCAAATACTTTTAAGCAACATTTTATTACAATTTTTACTTTTTGCTTATTCTGCTAGAGATTTATTTAATGAATAAAAAGACCTATTTCATAGAGTTAGATCCCCATCAGAAATTTACATTTTATTAACTTTTATTAAATTTTGTTATTACTCCCCTTTAATATGAAAGTATTGACCACCTTTAAAGTGTAACGTTAGAAAAACGCTGTTTATACAGTTGACGATGGGAAATAACGTGAAAGTCTGCTCGTTCTCGATATCAAAAAATCTTCCTATTACTGGTTTTAGTAATGACAAAAAAACTTAAAGCATGTAGCCTTTCTTGATTAATTACCAAGTTTTAAATTATATTCACGCTTAAATGTTTTCCGAGCTAATAATTTCAACATGTTCATAATACAACTGCATTGTATTACAATGCAATTGTAATTTGATCTGTTTAGCCTTTTAAATGCCTCTGTTTTTTTCTTTTTGTTTGATATTATTTGATCTTTCTGGCAGGATGGCTGCAATGAATACCAAATAACGTTGAACTGTCGTCTAGTATTAACGTTTGGGGGAAAAACAGCCTGTTTATGTACATTGTCACATGATATATAGCGTAAAAAGTAGTGAAAATATACGAAAATATCACAGAAATGATGTCTTGAAATCCGCGCATGTTACAGGTCTACACGTACTTCTGCAGACCCGGCACGGCCAATCAGGATTAAAGTATTTATGATAGGTATACGATATTCATTTTTATTCTATATCTATTTTATTTATCGAATCGTGAACGTTTATTTGCAACACGTGACCGTACAATATATTACCATATTGGACGCACATGCGTATAAAAAATCCTGTATTTTTTACCATATTTGGACGGTTCAACAGTCCCATATTAAACATACAATTAAGCCCGAAACGCATGAATATGATCCGAATGAAAATCGGGTGAAGTAGGCGCTCTATGTACAAAGTTTGTTTAAGCGTCTTGAAATCAGGATCATTTGTCGTTTGCTTGTAAACACAAACACGAGGAAAAGGCAGAAATACAATATTCAATGAATCATTTTTAATTTAAACTAAAATAAAATAGATATTAAATAAAAAGGTTATTCAACAGTTTACTGTACAATACGGATATACATTTGGACAAGTACCCAGCTGAGAAAACCATATTGGACGAGGCTATCTCCGTATTGTACAGTACAATGTTAAATAAACTAATAATATGTTACCGAAACATACATTTTAAGTCGTATCAAAAACGACACAATAGTCTTACATTTAAATTACAACCAGTCAAAATTTTAAGTTTAATTCAATTCTACTCTTTTCGCGCAGCGTCTGACATTTTCACTAGACACAGATCTATCGCAAATTGTTTTTTGGCATTGAAAGGAATAATCGAATAGATGCATATTCCGAATAAGTACAAAATCAATACTTTCTGTTAATTAAATATTATAGATGTGGGTTTCAAGATAACAAGTCCAGCGAAAAATATTTGTTTTGCATCAGTTCACAAGTCTGGTCTTTCCTCAATCTCTACAAATCAATGTTTCACATTTGAACTGCATCTGACATTTTTCTGTTGCCGTCATTTTGTTTTACGTATATGACGTCGGTAGTTCATGCCAGACGTGCATTTCACGGAAACTTTAATACACTCCTGACGTGTTTTGTTGTTTATTTTACAGTTTTACTATGTATGTGTTTAATTTTAGGTTACATCTCTACAGTGGGTTTTCTTAGTGTAAGAGCTGTTTAGCTCACAAAATTCTTCAGTGGTTTATTTAGATTTGATTTAAAACTATAACACGCAATAAAGCTTGATTTCTGCTTTCAGAAGATGCATTGCATGATATAAACATTGTAAATTAAAAATCTACAGTGATACATGTACTTCTATAATTGAAATTATTTCGAAAATGCAATAAGCTCCAACTTATGACGACGCGTCACTACGTTTTGACGCCCAAGCCGTTACGACCTCATAAATGACGTCAAATTACGCCTATTGACGTACTTATAAATGTCCGAGTTAAATATAGCACGTTGAATTTCTATCTGTTTATGAAAATATTTAATCTTATTGAAATCGAAATTATATCCGTTTTGGTGGTGTTGATCGTCTAATGATAATCTGCTAAGTTATAAACCACTCATGCTTATTGCGCATCAGAACTCAAAATCGTGGCTCATTAGACGATGACAGTCGCTAAAACGGATACTTTTTCTAAAACAATATCATTCATCACGTTAAGATTTTCGTCGCTGTTGATGAGATATTAAATTTTGTTGTGTGTTTTTGTTTTTTTGAAAAGTACGAAACGTACACTTTTTTAAATGTTAATGTGCATTATTCTTCAGCGGTAACTTAAATGGAGTTAATATGAAAGTATAGTATACATATGACGAAAATATTGAAAATTTAAAACATTTCTCATAAATTGTGCGACACTATACAAAACTGTTTACCTTGCACTCATCCCGTAAAGTTAATTTTAGGTTTAGGAAAAATACGAATAAAAACACGTTGATATTGATAATGTTTTTCATAAATAATTGTTTAGGTAATTTTGACATAAACGGATTTTTCAAGATGCACATGTTGAAGGAAATGTAATATCATTCTTCATCTTTCTGCAGATATATAGGTAAACAACTGAAATCATAGAACATGAGAGGGCGAAAACGTCGCACAAAATAATGTCACCAATTGAACAAAAATAGCCATCCACTAATAAATAACTAAAATTTAAACCATCTGTTCCGATTTCTAACCCATTGAAACTTGCTTACAAGTTGTTCATCTTTCCACTACGCCACTGTCTGTACGGTGTTAACTACAGTTGGTGAAACTTGTATTTGTTCGATAATATAATCGATTGAAATGACGAAAACACACCCGCACACAATCGAAGATACTGACGATGATTAATAAGTGTCAGGTAAATAATGTCGCGTAATAATAACAAAAATATCGCAATCATGGATTTTATCGCTCATTCGAGTTCAGAGAGCTCTGTATTCCGTTATAATTATTATCTTTTATAGTAATTAAATGATAAAAATTAGCCCCGTTCCGTGTAGTCTTTTTATTTTAAATGAGTGTAAAATGTCGTTCAACTTAAAGGTCCAATACTAACGAAAGGGATAATTCAAATATACTTTAAAAAACACAGAAATAAGTTATTTTTAATAATGAGCAAGATGGAATTAGTTCGTGGTATGTAGATAATGTTCTAAGTAAACCACAGGTACATGTGTACACGTATTTTTCTGTGCATTATGAACAAAGTTTGGGAAGGCGCTTTGGTACGTATTCCTGTTTGAATATTTTTGTCGAATACAGAGATTTCAATCATAACTACTCATACTTTTCCTGTGCATTATCGTAAAGTTCCAAACACTTTCTGTAAATTTTAACCTGCAAATCTTCATTATTTAGTGTCTTGCATAAGGTAATGCACTTGCCATTGAAACAACTGTCACTTAATTTAATTTTCGCTTAGTAGTGGACCTTTAAGTAAGAATAGTTTCCCTTTAACTCGTTGGCGAAGACGTAATTTGACGTCTAACTTACGACGGTAAATATTTACAAAGACTATCAATGCCAAATACATGTAGCTCTGTTTTAAAAAAGACGGCAACAGGGCGTGGTACGTTGGCGTGATAAAGACATATACATGTACGTTGCCCATACGTATCCAAGAAAGTTGTCAAATTCATTATTCCGCGATTGAAATCAATCTTGTAAGTGTGTAAAGTTATTTAACCCTTCAAACTGGCCGTACTGAGTTATGATAAGGAATTATTCTGTAAACAAAGTTTCTTCTCTATATTCAATAGGAATGAAACTGGTGTGCAGATCCATATATTGTAGGTTTAAATATGACATGTTTATTATTCTAGAAGTATGAATCAATAAATAATGTCTTATTTCACATGATGATTGTCACATTTAATGGTAAAACCACTTTAATTTGAGAAATTACAGCATATAAATATAACGTGTAAATGTTCATGTGTTTTTTCATAAACTGCTGTTTTCATTTTCTATATTAATATTTGTTGCAAGCAATTAACTCAATCATTGAGAAATTTGACACAGTTACGGAAATATTATCACGTTTGCAGTATTGATTAAACTGAAGAAAACTGACTCTGAAATTTACCTTGAGTTTATTTTTATGTCGGTGGTTAATGCATTCAAGCAAAACGTCATATGATACAACATTATTTTGATTTTCTATGCACCAAGGCAATTACAAACACTTGTGATGTTTCCTATCCTTCAAATTGATAGATCACATTTTCTATGGGTACCTTGGTTTGCAAAATTATTAATATAACGATATCTAATTGATGATTTGGGCACTCATGAATATTACGTAAATTATTTTTCAGTGTCCGAACGTAAATCACAATAGTATGGTGACGTATAGATAATGCAATTTTCAAAGACACTTAATTGTCATCAGTGTCGCATTTATGAATAGCATAAAAACGCTTGACAATATTGATGGATAATTACTTATTTGCAAGCAAAGCACTCTCTCTTTCGGGTTTAATTTTTCATTCACCTGTTAACATTATAGATACATGCACAGCATAGTCGCTCATAAGTCAAAAGATCAGTAAAACATTTCGAAAGTCACTTAAGAACAATTTCAAGCATCCTCTCGCAGGAGTCGTGATAGATATTGCATTTCAAGATTTCTGACGTCTTGCTCTCCAAACATTGTCATCACAATATTTGGCAATTCAATACACGACAATAACAAGTTACAATGTGTTTAAAGGTATTTTAGATACATGCTTTCATGATCATAGAAAATGTTTAATTACCTAAACTGGTACAATGTACATATATACATTCAAATATATATTGATGGTGAAATTCTCCTGTATGATAAAGGAGAGTACCGCTTAAGTTCATAAGCATTTTTACAATGGCACGAAAGCTAGATTTATGTCCTGCTTTCACTTGTGTAACAACAGTACCAGTAAATGGGCGTGAAACGTACGTTTTGTAAATAATTTTATTTTTTTTCAATTTTCGTTTTGAATAGTTCAAATTTCGGATAATCAACAAATCTGTCCTGATAACATGTAGCTTTAAATTCCCTAAAACGAAAATGCACACAGTCCTTTCGGAATGATTAGGCATAGTATCCCCATATTTGTTTCTTACTTTTAGAGTAAAAATTTTCTGCCTTACTTACATCTTAAATTTTGATTTTTCATTCATACTAGGACTATTTACATAAAGGCACATATTTTAATCATTAAACTACACATAGACGAAACGAAATAAGTCCTGACATAATCTTTATTTTCTTGGAAATTGTATTAAATGAAAAATGATATATAGTAAGATATAGCCGCAATATGTATGTTTCTATGGCTGACAAAGTTGTGATGGTGATGTCGTTTTGATATATGGTGATGTCGTTTTGATAGATGGTGCTGTGGTTTTGATAGACGGTGATGTCGTTTTGATATATGGTGCTGTCGTTTTGATAGATGGTGCTGTGGTTTTGATAGACGGTGATGTCGTTTTGATATATGGTGCTGTCGTTTTGATAGATGGTGCTGTGGTTTTGATAGACGGCGATGTCGTTTTGATATATGGTGCTGTTGTTTTGATAGATGGTGCTGTGTTTTTGATATATGGTGATGTCATTTTTATATATTGTTCTGTCATTTTTGTATATTGTGCTGTCATTTTGGTATATGGTGCTGCTTGTAGTCTGCACCATATACGTGTACGCTTATTTTACTGACGATAAATGTATTAGTGATGAATAATTTATCTATAGAATCAGTTTATTGTAGATTTAATGAATGTTATTCAAATCAGTTGGCTACCATTAGATTTAACTGTCATTACTCATACGAATCTATGTATTTTCTTTCGCTTTATATGCATTTCAGCCACTTTAAAACCCCGCATTTTACTCACACAGTACAATATACAATAAATGTCCATATGAAAAAGACACTTTGCATCTTCATCTTTTTGTCGCTATTTAATATTGAAGTCATTTCAGAATCGAAGTAATATTAGTTTTAGAAGTGTTCATCGTCTACAATGATGCTAAGATATACAGTTGTCGGAACGTAACAGTTGTCACACAAAGCGCACGACACACGCACGATGTACGCACGTTACACGTACGGTAAATACACGGTACACGATTCAGAACGATACACGATATGAACGATATACGAAGCGCACGCTACACGATAGACGGAGTACACGTCATACGATTACTTTGACCTTTTCACATTTTACTTAAATTTTGATTGATTTTTTTCACCAAATCTGTTTGTTTTGTTTCTTTTTATTAATGTGTTGTCCTTATACCGTTAATGGGACCAAAATAATAAGACCAATTATTTACAGGTTTCACACCTACACAATAGAAAAAAAGACTTCGGTAAATTTCAAATGGCAACAGTTTAGCTAGGTGCGAAGTAATTTACAGTTAGTGTCAAATTGGAATTTGAATATTGATCCCGAGGTGCGGGAAAATGGGCGGAAGTTAACTGCTGTCAACACGTTTCTTTAAAGCGCCACTACACGAAATACGCTGTCCATTTGACTTTTCAACAGTCAGCATAATTATCTTTTCAATAAATCATTCATAGTTTTTAAGTAAATTCGTGTGGCGATTATTTTTTATATGTATTACGAGGATTACCATAAACAACATGTAATTTTATTAAGGTACTGTACATGTACAATTATTTTTTTATTTTTGCTCGGACTTTAACAGATTTTGTAAAACAACCGATGATTCGTCGATTGGCCATATCATTTTTATCTGCCTAATAAATATTCAATACATGTAGTTACCTTTTAAAGTAGTTGATGTTCCCTGTCCTGTTAAAATTTCCAATTAATTTCCTTATAACTTGTCTACTGCACTTAAGATAATGCCGTGATAACAACAGTTTAGATTACAATTATGTCCTTTCCGTCGATAAAATATGATTAAATTTCGGATTTCAGAATTGTCTTCCGCCTGTCCCGGAAGTCATTATTGTCCGTATTGCACTGACAAATGAAAAATAATAAAATGAGCAGTCAGCTCTTGATTTCTTTTTGCGGAGATGTACACGCTTAGTAAAACGATTCACGAGTGAATAAAACATCGAATCGTATACCGTATAGGCCTATCGTGCACCGGGAATCGTATATCGTGTATAGTATATCGTGTATAAGTATATGGTGCACGTTGCACGATGAATGATACGATATGATACACGATATACGATTGACAAATTACACGATGAGCGCACGCACGTTACACGCACGATATACCCAAATTTTGACAACTGTTACGTTCCGACTACTGTACCACTCGGGAAAAAGGTCTTTATGGTTTAGTACTGTGCACAAGCAATCGAAATGGGAGTTAATTTGATGAAAAACACTGTTAAAACGGATATTAAATTTTAGATAACATCATTCATCAACTTTGAATTTTCGTCGCTAGACATTAAGTTTTCATGATATTTTTTTACAAGACGTACGCAATATGTTAAATAAAGTTAATGTTTACCTTCAGCTGTTATGAAAATGGAGTGAATATGAGAAGATACTATACAAAAATAGAAAATCGTAGATATTGAAAATTTGAAACATGTATTATCTTATAACAAAATAGCCTTATATCGCTCACGTGAGATGCATGTAAGAGAGAATAACATTCCCTTACATGAAAAATACCCGTACTTTGCTGCCTTTTTCATCGCAATTGAGCGCAAACTATCGTTGTTTCTTGCGTAAGAATAATTTCTTTTTAAATCGGAGCTCCAAACCAACAACTACAAATGTAAATCAAGATTATAACATTCAAAATATCACAATTATTCAAACGGCGACGATAGTTTGACTACGTTAGGTGTTCAAAGCCAAATATCTCCGTCATCAGTAAGACGACAACACGGCGTGGTGTGCCGTACATGTACGTTGCCCATACATATCAAAGAATGTCATTAACTTTATGGATCTGCCATTAGAAATTAAAGTTTAATGTGTTTGAATTAATATGATATATATAAATTCGACATGTTCAGGTGTTTTTCTGTTTACTGTTGTCTTCACTTGATAAGTAATACTGGCTACAAGGGAATTCCGTAGGAAATCAGCACATTGAGAAATTCGAGAAATTTTAAACAACTCACCTGATGACAAAATATATTCCAACTTTACGGATGTGTAATTATGTTACTTTGAAGTACTATTTCAACGCTGACATTTACCTTGATGTTTTACCTGTTGGTAGTTTATGCTTTCATAGAAAGCACCATTAAATAAAAATAAAATTGATCATCTTAGCACCAAGGCAATTAGAAAAAAACATGATGATTCAAATCCATCCAAATAAATAGCTCACATTTTCTATGGATATGTTGGTAAGCAAGTATTATCAAACATATTAAAAATCTTGTTCATCGCTACTTTAGGTCAAAATAAATTTCATGTTTATTCCTGACCTTCTCCGACATGTATCTATTAGGACACTCATAAATTAAGTCCGAACGTAAATTGCAATATAATGGTGACTTAAAAATAATACAATGTATAAAGCCCCCATTTATTGACTTGTTTTACACAGATTCACATAGTAAAGACAATACAATCATAAATCTTCTTGTATTAAAAAGCAAGGCCTATAGGTTAGATTTTCGATTTACGGCATTTCTAGCGGAACATATTAAGTATTTTCAGATCATTCTCCGTTCTAAATACTGACCACGCCAACGTGGTAATTCTTTAACTTAGACTTACAACGCCTTTTATATACCTTTTGTACCTCCTCCTGCTCCATGTATTGACAACATTGAGAGCACAAACACAGCCTAATAAAATAAATGTAATAAATTATAAAATAAATAAATATAGAGAAATAAGATTTTCACATGAATTCGGTACGTTGATTTGGTGATTTAAACCAAGATTTCGATGGTTTCGGATAATTATTAATTGGATATTTTGAATGATTGCAGTAAAGCATCTTGTGAAACCGTATCGTTTAAACACTTCAAAACTATCATTGTTGCAAATGTCTTGTGTAAGACAGTCATTTTCCTGAGCCAGTGGATTAATCATTACCTTTGAGCGTTAGGAAAAAAGGAAAAAGGGTAGTTTTCTCTCTTTTTCATGTCATGTGCCTGACACAGATGCTAACACTAGACCATATATCATCTACATTGTAGTAACTGCTACATTTGCACTATTTACAGTGGCACAAGGTCACGATTAGAATTTGTTAACTGATCTATCTACAGTATAACTATAAGGCTTTAATTTGTAAACAAGCTGCTTAATTCGATGATTTGATAACCATGTGAATAAGACATAACAAACTAAATAAGTACATGTATGTCTGGACATTACTACGTAAATAAGTATGTGACGATACCGACTTGATAAAGATGTACAACACAAACATCCTTTATAAAACATGATTGTGCAGTTTGGTTGCAAATTGACATTATGTGGTTTTACTGAGGCGGAATTTCGAGGAGTCTCCAGTTATAAAACTCTATCAAAAAATAAAACAACCAAAACTGCTTAGATTTAGGGCTGGCAAATTAAAGCATTCTACAATGTCAATAAATCTTTTTTGACACAATGTGACATATATCTTGACTATACACAAACAAAAATATAAAAACGGTTCGGAATAACGAACTGTGCACGATTGCAGTCATACACTGAGGTCACATTGACGACGACAAAACATTGTTCCACATACAGGGTGATCATTAATATATAACAGGATAACAAAATTTAATAACATCTTTATCTGTAAAGATATTCAATTAGGCAATGTCTATTTTTTAAGCACATATACATAAATTTTGTTCTATGTGTAAAGTTCTATGATAACACATTTGCATTGTGTACAGCAGGTGTTCAACATGGCCACCCTTAATCTCAAAAACCAACGATAAAAATATGGCCATATTTTCCCGTGAACACTAAGTGCTACCAAAACGGTCACCTTTTCACAGTGTCATGCCTTTTCATCGTGGAATTTAGTCATTTCAGTACTTCAATATAGGAGATGACCTATTTGCATAAAATTGTGCATCATCTGAAAACCAGATATTATCAGTAATGGTGCAGCTTTGATGCATCTACTTCATAAATGATTATCTCACTATGATGCTTCTCTCTAAGAGATGTTGTATGACTTTTCGTTTTGGTGTTTACATTTTAAGACATCTTTCAGAATTTTCCGTACAGTTCCATTACCTCGGCTTGTTTTGGTATTTGATATATTCTTCATGACACATTTTTTCAGGGAGTTTTTCAATAATTTGACACAACTGATCAACACTCTGCTCGGTATGGACACTTCGTTATCTAACGTGGATGTCTAGTCTCAAGTCCAAAATATACTCTTCCCTTTCAAACTTCAAAACTGACCTGACTACTTGCTGTTTAGGTGGTACAGTAGTGTCAGGGTACAGCTTTGTTGTAATTGTTTTCTTACCAAAGTTGGATATTTCTCCAAATCATAGAACATTTCGATAATTTACGACTTGTCTGCCATTTTGGAATTCTAAGGAAAGTATGACGTTATTGATGACGTCGTTTGACAAAAGTTTCAATGTACAAGAAAACAATATTTCCATTTTCTTCAAATCAATACCAAAATGAGACATAGAGTTCAACATTTGACAAACCTATTGGGATTTCTTATCCTATCATATATTAATGATCACCCTGTAGACACGAAACGTATTAACTAATTAATACGACAGCAGCTTGACTTATAAGGAATTCTACGTAACAATATAGTTTATAATTATATGGTTCAACCTTTGGAAATGATTTTTGGTTTAAATATCAATACAACATGTTAAAGAGGTTACAACATATTAACTATTATCTTCATCTCATAATTAATTTTACATCAGAATACGTAGTGTACAGAGTTTCGAGTAAATAACTTACCGTATACAACATCTTCCGCTATTAATTCCTAACGCATATGATATCAATTGTGCAATGCTCACTTAAGTAGAAAACGATCGACAACAAAAAATTTGTATCTATTTTGCATTAACAGGTAAAGCAGGTGTAAATAATTCAAAATAGTCAATAACATGATTCATATCCGACGATTCAAATCTTTCAATCTTATATGCACCTTTGCTTCGTGGGGGGGGGGGTATTGATTTGCCAAGTTGTGAACACAAAATTTATGTCTATGCTACGAAAGCATTAGAGGGCATCGAGTTGCGAGATATTATTTGCATATTTCGCTTTAAATTATTTCCTATTAATGTGAAACATTTAGTCTCTAACATGACTGTGTTGTTTTACAAAAAGACTACAAAGTTCTGGTTAATTCAACTTCGTGGAATTTGACAACATGCTAAGTTTATTTTTTGACGTCATGATTTTTCAAGGAGTAAAAGTTTTACTTATTTGTTTGAAACAAAACATTTTGTGATGACTGAAGTTTTCATCTTGTTGACTTTTTCATTTTCACAAAGACTGAAAGAAACTGGTTAAAACGTATTTTGTTTTCATGTGAAAGGTGAAGATTTTTGCACAATGGCAGATGTAATAGACTTTGTTAGAAGACTTTAGACGACAAATGCTCGCTCTCCATTTTTCAACCGTGTAGGCAGCCTCAATCTGATTCTTTTTACACAATCGGATTTTTTAGACCGGTATGCGACATATTTTGGCGACTTTTGCAAAACTATACGTTTTTAGAACAAAATAAATTCGACAATAAGGTTAATATTTTTGCTTTTCATGAAAATCTACGTGGAATAGCGAAAATCTTCAGGCTTTACAACAAAACCTATCTTAAGTTACAAAATAATATTTTCAAATTAATTAGTTCATATTGTATTTTAACAAAATGTAAAACGACATGATTATTTTTTGTAACGTCGACATCAAACAAGATAAGTAATTCAGAAGTTTATAATCATTTTGTAAAAACATTAATGGTAATGACTAAATATTTCTCACCAATAGGAAATAAATCAATTGAAATTCGAAAAACTGTTCTCGTAACTAGTGGCCCTTTAACGCTTCCGTACTATGCAGACTTATTTTGAATTATCATTTGAGTTATCATTTTACTTGCATTTGTAATTATTCTGTATATATGGCCGTACAATTAATTTACGGTGTGAACTACAGTAAGTCGACATCATTGTCGCATTCATAAACAATAGGTCAACGTTAGGAAATAGTCCTTAAATGTAACAAATGCAAGGAAAAGCAGACTACGCTCAATCTATAAATGCCAACAAAAAATTATTTAATCGACTTGTGAAATTTCGAAACCGTGTATTTAATTAGTGTTGAAGAGAATGGACCACATGAGAAAAGTTGACGTTGACAGAATAATTCATTCTTACCTGAAATATTACAGATGAACATACTGTAACAGGACCATTAACATTCATGGTCATAATAGCACTGATGTTACATCTAGAGGTTGGGGATCTTAGCTGATGTCATTCAGCAAAACATACAAAGTTTCCACAATTTACCTGTAAAAATATTTTGATCAGATTAAATTTATTGAACATTTCTAGCCCTTGATTTTAAATATGGAAATGTCCAATATTCTCATCTTGATACTGTCACAATATCATGCATGGGAAAGAATATGTAGCATATAATTATATGGATGGGGTTTGTTCTCATAATGTTTACATTTGTAAAAGCGGTATATAATTTATGACAAAGTCTTTTTGAACAGCTAATTCGTTACAGTATGATATACCACTTGTATCTTCATTCAGCTGCAAGTAGATTAGAAAATGTTTCCGCTAATATTATGTTATATTTCATGTATTGAATTTACGTACAAATACGTGTAGTTGCCGCAAAATAGCGGGGGGAAATGTGTCATTAAAATCGTCGTCGCCTATACTGTTACTTTGACGATGTGCATAATAGAACCTCGCCACTATACTGGATGATGCCATCAGGGGCATAACCCAATAATCGCGCTAGGTATGAAATCACCAAGAATAACATGAAAATTAAAAGCTCACAACTAGTTTCGCATTTATTGTACCAAAAATGTAATCAGATACAGTTTAAATGTATAAATCGCAAAACGATGAACCAGGCATTATACAACAATAGACAAAGAGATTCAGTCGTATGCAAAAAGGGTATAACAGGTGTAACTGAGGTTCTTCGACACTGAGTATTCAAATATTTGTTAGAATGGTGTTACATTGTTGTTTCCTTGCTTCTGCCCTGTAATAACTCAATAGTTTCTGAATAGCGCCTATTATTCGATGTGGCGCCCAAAGATCATCTCTGTTCTGCTTTTTTAAATAGCCATTAAGAAAGAGAATATTTTTATTTGTTTAACATACGTTCTTTAAATTTGTATTTATTTATCATTTTACGTTTATTGAACACATTATTTATGTTTGGAGAATAAAATTCGATAGATGTAGGGCATGCCCGTTTAATTATGTTTTGCATGTTATGAGATGTACTTTTATCTAAAATTATCACTGAATGTGATCAAAACTCATTGTCAATGCACTCTTTGACTCAAATAACAGCGATTTATTTTAATATTTTACGGAAAGGTCCGGGCCGGGAAAAATGGGGATTTAAGGTTACAGCCAAGTACATGTATATTATCATTTGTCTTTGTGTTACTATACTCGTACTTCAAAGCATAAAACCATATATGGCAAGTCTTCTGCATCTTTCTGATGAAGATTTATAAAGTTTTAAACTATAATTCTTACTGCTGTGGTTCAAAATTGACGAAGAAAAAACTGTGGAACATTAATACCAAACTGCAACACCCAGGTGTGGCAAATTTTAACCCCACTCGCATAAGTTGAACAACAAATGCAAACTAGCTAAGTGTTGTTCCTTGTGGTTATGAACAATGAAAGCTTTTCCAATATAACTCTTTGCAAAAATATATTAACTAGGCGTGGTGAACTTTAATCTCACGTGTATGACTTCTACAAACTTGGTAGAGGACTAGTCATAAAACATCATTTACTACTTCATGTTTTGCTGATACCATTACATGACAAACGATAAAGCCATCAAAGAAACGTTTGAGTCGCTGATGATGAGACATGAAATTTTGTTGTGTGTTTTTTTTTTAAACGTACGAAACATACACTTTTTTAAATGTTAATGTGCATTATTCTTCAGCTGTAACTTAAATGGAGTCAATATGAAAGTATAGTAAATGTATACATATGACGAAATTATTGAAAATTTAAAACATTTCTCATAATTTGTGCGACACTATACAAAAATGTTTACCTTGCACTTATCCCGTAAAAGTTAATTTTAGGTTTAGGAAAAATACGAATAAAACATGTTCATATTGATAATGTTTTTCATAAATAATTGTTTAGGTAATTTTGACATAAACGAATTTTTCAAGGTGCACATGTTGAAGGAAAACAACTGAAATTATAGAATATAAGAGGGCGAAAACGGCGCACAAAATAATGTCACGAATTGAACAAAAACAGCTAACCACTAATAACTAACTTAGATTTAAATCATCTGTTTCGATTTCAAACCCATGGAACCTTGCTTACAAGTTGTTCATCTTATCACTACGCCACTGTTTGTACGGTGTGAACTACAGTTGGTTAAACGTATTTGTTCGATACTATAATCGATAGAAATGACGAAAACACACCCGTACACAATCGAAGATACTGACGATGATTAATAAGTGTCAGGTAAATAATGTCGCGTACTAACAAAAATATCACAATCATGTATTTTATCGCTCATTCGAGTTCAGAGAGCTCTGTATTCCGTTATAATTATAATATTTTATAGTAACTAAATGATAAAAATTAGCCCCGTTCCGTGTAATCTTTTTATTGTAAATGAGTGTAAAATGTCGTTCAACTTAAGTAAGAATAGTTTCCGTTTAACTCGTTGGCGACGACGTAATCTGACGTCTAAATTACGACGGTAAGTATTTACAAAGACTATCAATGCCAAATACATGTAGCTCCGTTGCCCATACGTATCCAAGAAAGTTATCAAATTCATTATTCCGCGATTGAAATCAATCTTGTAAGTGTGTAAAGTTATATAACCCTTCAAACTGGCCGTACTGAGTTATGATAAGGAATTATTCTGTAAACAAAGTGTCTCTATATTCAATGGGAATGAAACAGGTGTACAGATCCATATATTGTAAGTTTAAATATGACAATGTTTATTATTCTAGAAGTATGAATCAATAAATAATGTCTTATTTCACATGATGATTGCCACGTTTAATGGTAAAATGTCTTCATTTTCTATATTAATATTTGTGGCAAGCAAATAGCTCAATCATTGAGAAATTTGATGAATATTAAATAACTCACCTTATTATAAAACATATTCCACATTTACGGAAATCTTATCTCGTTTGCAGTACTGATAAAACTGAAGAAGACTAACTCTAAAATTAACCATGAGTTTATTTTTGTGTCGGTGGTTAATGCATTCAAGCAAATAATATATAAACGTTACATTTCAACGAAAACGTTACAGGACAGTGATCGGAATGTTCCGTCATATCACATATACACATGTGATTGATCGAACTATAGCATTCATGACTCGTAACTAAATAGTCAACCAGACTTGATACAGGTTTGTTTCTCCGTATACCATGATAAGTACACTTCTCTTCTTCAAGTCTGCCATTTACAATACATAGGTTGTTTTCTTTGCAAAGGGTCAACAATTTAGACCCAAAATGATTCACATAATTGTCGTGATTACGGCGTGCAGACCAATCTGCCGCCGTGGGACTAGACTGTGGCATGTCAACATAACGGTCTAACTGTCAGTTAGTAATACAATCAAGTTGATCGCTTGTGCGCGAATTGAGATCCCCCGTTAAATAGACATCACCTACTAATCCACCAGGGATACCTGACAGTGACGTCATATTGTGTTTACACTTTCCAATTGTGTTTATGTTTCCAATATTTATCTTTATATTGTATTAGATTATGATCCTGTTTTCTTACATATAGCCTGCATGAAAACGTAGCCCAGAGGATAAAGGCGCTGTGGTAGTAACCGAAAGGTACCGAGTTCGAAACCTGCCAGCGGAACCTTTTTCCTGCACAGTATTTTTTTTTCAATTGTATCCTTATCTTGATTTTCTCGTGCTTCACGAAGAAGGCATAATGAACATTTGCTATATTATATAATAAAATAAATGCTTGAAAAAAATAGAACACAAAAACAAAAAACAAAAAAAATATTAAAACAATTTTTCCCCCAAAAAAGAAAGCAAATGTTAACAGGCCTTTCCAACTATATAAATTTTGCCCCCCAAAAAAAAAACATAAATATATCTCGCCGACCACACGTTTCGAACTAGCATCGCCTGCGTTTCAAACAGACAGCACATCCACTGGGCCACCCTACTTTGAACATCCAATTGATAGGGACACATTTCTATCGTCATAAGTATACATTCGTTTTGGGATATACCATGCTTATTTATAGTTTGTTGACAAAATGACGTCACTGTCAACAATTGTTGGTGGATTAGTAGATCTCGATATTTACGAATATCAGTATTTAACTGTTCAAAAAAATCAAACCCAAAAAGAGGAGAATTGACATTCCTGTACATGCTAGAATCTTCTGGCGGTATATAACATAAACAGAAGTATGCATCCTGCGGCGATTTTGTGAATTCTTTCATTAATTTAAACCATATTAACCCTTTATTATCAAGAGATACAAGTTTTAAATGACCTTTCAAGTTTTCTTTGAAATAAACAACCACGCCGCCGCTTTTTCGTTTTGCTTTTTTATTAAACCTTGGCCGGGGGCAGTTAAGATGTTCAAAACCTTCAATTATTACATTTGTCGACATAGAATTCCATGTCTCGCTAAATAAGAGAATGTCAAAATCTGATACAAAATTTATAAAATCACAGTCATTTAATTTAGTTTTAATACCCTGTACATTCCACAGCAAAAAAGAAAGCTGTTTCTCAGTGTTTTCCTAACTGTAACCTGAATTTGATACTGTATCTATTGTGTACATAATGTTATTGATGTAAAGTTTGTCATAGGATAGGTGTGTTTGCTCAATTTTAATGGACGTCTGAGCATCATCTTTTTTCAGAGTGTCTTGACAATACTCTAGCACAGTTTCGGCACAGTTCTCTGAACGCCTTTCCTAGGGGGTGTGCCTCTCGGGGAAACCAAAGAAAAGAAGATTGTCCCTCATCTAGCGCGCTTGAAGATCAGTGATGTCATCGGAAAGATATTTAAAAGAACGATATTCATCTTTTAGTTTAGACATGCGTTCCCTCTCGATCTTTAAAACTTTGTCTATCTCAGATTGTTTATTCTGAATGTCATCACATACCTGGGTGTCGTAAGATCTGCTAGCTTCAATTTGAGTTATTTTTGAATTTACTTCATGCACAGATTATTCTAACGAAGAAACACGGGTATCCATGGAAGACATCTTTTGTGATAAAGTTGCAAGTTGTTGATCAATAGAATCTAACTTTCATAGACGCTTGTCCATAGAGGTAAGCCTGTCAACAACGAACTGCTGAAAACTGTCGATAGACTGCGCCGGTTGCTGCTTCGAATACATTGGCGAAAGTTGCGGCGTCTGGAGAGCATTGACATTATTGTGGAACTGATGCACTGGGACTTGAGAAGGTGGTGGGGTGTAGAAAGTATTTGCCAGAGCTTGATAGGTGTTCATGTTGGATGACAAGTCTGTACCTGCCATCGTACACCATTATTTACAAAACTCTTCACTTTTCATGATTAGATTTCTTTCGGAATATGTTTGAAAAGAAAACAGAATACTTGTAGTTACTATTCCGAAAAACTGAACGTACATGTGCTTTTAATATTTATTATACTTTATTGCCACTAACACATTCTGTATTAAACCCGAATTTTGAAACATTAACAGGAAAAGGAAAAACAATCCTATTTTTAGAAAATACCATACAATACTTTCCTAAACATTTCACTTACACATGTACACCATTCAACACAATTTTCAATGATTTCGTTAAATACTGGTAATCAAAAAAAAAATACTTTTACGCAGATGGGAAGGGACTTTTTACATATAACTATTCCATAAAGTTATTTTTGCAAAAAATGTCACTAACACAAGTTTCGCGTTCAACCCTTGATGTGCTCTTAACACTGACACAGTACAACAGTGGTGTAGCCTAATCTCATAGCGGCATTGTAAAATGTACATCAGTAACCCAGTTATGGGTATCTGGTGTATCTGTGGCCCAAACGTAGGTTGTACAATATTACGTTCGATATAACTTTAATATAACACATGCAATCAACAACCGCCTTATTCTGGTCCGAAAGTAGCCCGCATACGATTTGTCAAAGTATTCAACTTTACACCAATTCTTGGCAGCTGCCGAATCCGCTCACGAGCAAAAGTTAGGCTATTGTTTTTGTCGAAGTATTCAACTTAACCCACGTTCGGGGCAGCGGTCGTTTCAGCTAATTACCAAAGATAGGCTATTCTCGCGTCCGCCCAAGACCCAAAGTAAAGCTATCCTGGCGTCCTCCCACGATCCAAATATATGAAATGTCGGTAAATAGCCATGTCTCAGGAAGCGCGTGATCAGATATTTTCGGATGACTTACAGAGTGCAAGATATATGTCTCCGTCAGAGATGAATAGGTTTTTGTTTATTTTGTTATCGTTGTGAAATAAAATTGAATTGAATTGAAATGAACTGAATCTTTCTATCGACTATTGTAATGTCAAATCATCATGGTCAAGTCTCTTGACTTCACCTTACAGTAAATGTACTGGTACATGTATTACTAAATGTGGTAGATGTATTTTTACTGATCTTTTGACTTTTGAGCGCCGATCCTGTGCAGATATCTAAATTATAACAAGGCGAAAGAAGAATGAAATCCGAAAAAAGAATGTTCTGCTCGCAACTGATATTTACCCTGACATTTTCTTTATGAAATAACATCCGTTCCAGCGGTGTTCATCGTTTAATAAACAAAGATTTGGATTACTGATACGCAGTAATTAGCCACGAAGGCTGGAGGCCTGAGTGGTTTATAACTGCGCATCAGAACAGCAAATAATTGTTTATTAGATGATAACAGCGCTGAAACGGATGTTATTTCGATTCTAACATGACCAGATATTACAAAAGGTGAATAAATGCAAAGCGTTATTTTCTACGCGAACACTCATTTAACGTCATGCGGCACAATATGATGTCATGTTTACAACATATCGGTTCCCGCGTAGTTTATGGTTTAATACAACATAATTTTTCTACTTTTTGTATATAGAGACAAATTGTGAGTCATGTTAGAATATTCAATAATATTTTCGGGCGTTTTCATGCTTGTGATAAAGGCGACAATGTGAGCTGTTAATTTGAATCATCACACGTTTTTACTAACTGCCTTGGTGTATAGATATTCAAAATAATGTAGTATTTTATGATGTTTTGCTTGAATGCATTAACTACCGACACGAAAAAAAATCAAGGTAAATTTTAGCGTCAGTCTTCTCTAGGTAAATGAGTACTGCAAACGTGTTAACATATCCGTAACGTTGGACCATGTTTTATAATAAGGTGAGTTATTTAATATTTATCAAATTTCTCAATGTGTAGTTTGCTTTCAACAAATATTATAAGGGAAGACAGCAGTTAATGGAAAACACATGAACGTTTTTACATATGTTATATATATACTACTATTTATTCATTTAAAGTGGTAATCATCATTTTAAATAAGATATCAATCATTGATTTATACTCCAAGAATGATGAACATTGTCATATTTAAACCTACAAGATATGGATATGTACACCAGTTTCATTCCAATTGTATATAGATGAAATCTGTACAAATCCGTTTTGACTATCCAACAATCTACCCTTTTTGTTTTGTATATCTTAATTTGTATCTATCGCAGAATCATGAGTTTAATAACGTTCATTTCAATTCAATTCATTTTTATTTCACAACGATAACAAAATAAACAAAAACCTATTCATCTCTGAGAGACAACCCACTCTTGGAGTTTTAGATGCAAAATCTAAGACTGAAAACTAAGCATGCCATTTTGACATAAAATTCAAATTTAAGACGGCTTTATCTTCGACCGATTACGGTTTGGTTAATACGTTACAAAATTTACAAACTGATACCTCTAGAGGACTTCTTTTAACACTTTTTATACTAAACACATTATTTACCAAACAAAATGCAAATTTAATGAAAAGACATACCTTTTAACCCTCCTCCTGCACCATGTATTGACAGACTGAGAAGAAAAACACAGCCTAAATAAAAAAATTATATAATTATAGAAGTATAGTGCAACAGGTGCGACGCCAGGATCTATGGATCTATAAGAAATATTTCGGTAATTTCAGATCAGTCGGTTCTAGAATGTATTGAATGCTGTTTTAAAAATGTCCTAACTCTTCTTGATATATTTGACGAGACATAATCTGGGCCCCTTTACGTAATGTAACAATAGAAAATCAACAAATTACAATTTAAGAGATGCAAACAGCAACGTCAGTCTGAAACAAATAGTGCCATCAGTATTTAAAATATCAAGTTCCTTTTTTCGTATCAATTTGGTACGTTGATTTGGTGTTCTTGCGCCGTTTCGTTTACATTATTTTTCATGAAAATAGCGGGACATAGCATCCACAGAAATCTTGTTATCTAAATACATCAAAGAGGACATTTATACTCATTAGTATCTTGTTAAGAAACAGTTCTGAATCAGTATTTGTAATTTAATCGTTTATGTGAAATTATAGAGAAGTCAAAACATAGTAGTGTCTTGTGTCAGACAGTCATTTGTCTAAGCATAGTGGCTATTATAGCACTCCCTGAGTGCAATAGGAAAAAGGATATCCTAGTAGGGTGTTTTCAGTATGGCCGAATACTGACTCGCGAAATAGCAACCGTGAAATCTTGGCTTTAAGGGAAATGAGTAGAGATGGAAATGTGTCCGAACGTTTTTAAGTGAAATATAGTTTGTGCTTTAAATTACTCTGCTGATAGTCTTCGTGGAAATACTGACAGTGGTTTTTCTTCCGCTTTATAGGGATTTCAACCAATTTATAACCCCGCCTTTAACTCTCAACGCAGATGTTTCCCAACGACTCATTTATACCACATTTTGCTTCTACCAAGTTGAAAGGCCTTGGCTTGTATCGTTTCTACAGTGCAACACCCCTATAACAGCAAAAAGCCGGGTGACTTGAAATTGGCTGTTGTCTAGAGGTGGCTGTTACTCAGAGGGATTATTTTGCGTTAATATATAAGATCAGTTTTTTTTGTTGTGTTTGCGGGTATTTGCGTTTCGTACTAAACATTGTAAAGATTATATTGTTCCTTTAAGCCGCAATCAGATGACAATAAAAGTTAACAAACAATATCGTGTAATTGATTTAACTTGATTACCTTTGAGTTGATTCAATTATCAATTTCTAAACATATTATCCGTAAACACGCTGATTGACATATATCTTGCACTCCGTAAGTCATCCGAAAAAATCTGATCACGCGCTTCCTGAGACATGGCTATTTACCGACATTTCATATATTTGGATCGTGGGAGGACGCCAGAATAGCTTAACTTTGGGTCTTGGGCGGAAGCGAGAATAGCCTATTTTTGGTAATTAGCTGATACGACCGCTGTCCCGAACGTGGGTTAAGTTGAATACTTCGACAAAAACAATAGCCTAACTTTGGGTCGTGAGCGGATTCGGCAGCTGCCAAGAATTGGTGTTAAGTTGAATACTTTGACAAATCGTATGCGGGCTACTGTCGGACCAGAATAAGGCGGTTGTTGATTGCATCTTTTATATTAACGTTAAATCGAACGTAATATTGTACAAACTACGTTTGGGCCACAGATACACCAGATACCAATAATAGGGTTACTGAGGTACATTTTACAATACTGCAATGAGATTAACCTACACCACTGTTGTACTGTGTCAGTATTAAGAGCACATCAAGAGTTGAACGCGAAACTTGTGTTAGTGACATTTTTTGCAAAAATACCTTTATGAAATAGTTATATGTAAAACGTCCCTTCCCATCTGCTGTAAAAGTATTTTTTTTGATTACCAGTATTTATCGAAATCATTGGAAATTGTGTTGAACTGTGCACATGTGTAAGTGAAATGTTAAGGAACGTATTGTATTGCATTTTCTAAAAATAGGATTGTTTTTCCTTTTCCTGTAAATGTTTCAAAATTCGGGTTTAATACAGAATGTGTTCGTGGCAATAAAGTATAATAAATATTAAAAGCACATGTACGTTCAGTTCTTCGGAATATTAACTACAAGTATTCTGTTTTCTTTTCAAACATATTCCGAAAGAAATCTAATCATGAAAAGTGAAGAGTTTTGTAATATAATGGTGTACGATGGCAGGTACAGACTTGTTTTCAGATACGAAGATCAGCAGGTAATGTCTGAGGTATGGCAAACATCTTTTAAGGATGTCTGCTACGTTGTGTTCAGATTTCAACGATTTTCTGAAAATCAACATACATCAAGGGGAACATATCACCATCAAAATAAAACCTTAAAAAGGTACCTATCCAGGCTTTTTTTTTGGCGCTAGGCTTCAACAAACTATGTCACCATATTTGGGAATGCAAAAACATTATTAAGTCATAGTTAACGATCATTATCTCCTGTTTATTCCATTAGGTAAAACCAAACATTTCTTATTACATGAATGTTACAAATAATGGTACTGTGATTGAAAATCACTAAAAGAATTGACTCGGAACAAATAGTTTCCGAAATTCAAAATGTTAAAATTGAATTACCCGACCCACATATTTTCAGAATGGCACTTAATTCATGCATATCGATGACCTTTTAATCAGTGAAGGGATTTCAACGATTTTCTGAAAATCAAACAACATCAAGGGGAACATATCACCATCAAAATAAAACCTTAAAAAAGGTACCTATCCAGGCTTTTTTTGGCGCTAGGCTTCAACAAACTATGTCACCATATTTGGGAACAAAAAAACATTATTAAGCCGTAGTTAACCATCATTATCTCCTGTTTATTTCACTAGTTAAAATAAAACATTTTTTATTACATGAAAGTTGAAAATAATGATACTTTGATTGAAAATAACTAAAAAAATTGACTCAGAATAAATAGTTGTCAAAATGCAAAATGTTAAAATTGAGTTACCCCACCCCTTGTTTTTAGAATGGCACTAAATTCATGCATATCGATGACCTTTAAATCAGTGAAGGTATTTCAATAATTTTCTGAAAGTTATAAATAATACTAAATAGACTGCTATATGTACAAAGCAATCATAATTTATGTTTCTGTTATTACATCAATCAAAAGAACAGTCAGTAATACATATGAATGATACATGTTTGTCAGGTTTAAAATGGTTTTCAAGAAATGACTTCCAACTTTGAAAAACACTTTCACAATCTTCTATAAATTTATGGTATATTATGACCATCTAGGGATGAATTTTACACAGTTTCTGTAATTGGTCCATTTTTTCAGCAATCTCTCCATTTCACTATATACTAATACTCTCATATTCACCTGAAATTAAAAACATTCCCCTGTTACATGCAATTGAGATCATATTATTTGCATTTTGATTAAATAAAATAAATGCTTTTAATTGATACTTAATAGAAACAAAGGATAACATTATTCAAATAAAAAAATGGTTTTCCATAATCGCACTACTCATTTACAACACCCATCTTTAGTTTGACTTCAGTGTTGAATGGACTTGCTTGAGATACAGATGAAAATGTAAGGTGAAGTTATTGAGAAATAACAACAGTGTTTGAAGATGTTTGTTAGATATGATTGTGTAAGATAGCTTAATGGTTAACTTTCAAAATTATGTTTTTGAGTCAGTTTGATAAAACTATGCCTTCACTAGAATAAAACCATTCAGGTTCATTTCATCTAAAGAATTGGTTACTGAGGTATGTGAGCAAGTTAGAACTGCTTACTCTGACTGCCCATGGAGTTCAATCAGTCTATAGTCTGCTATTCAGTTCTCTTTCCATTTCAATCACATTGTCCTAGAATACTACATTATTGTAGTTTATACAACCCAAACAAAACTTCTTGTTTAATGCAAGTATGCTGGGTACACAGGTTTCTGTATAGTTGTTATTCATGAAATGAGGGCACATGAATTGAATATACTTAGCCTGTTTTGTTTGTTTAGAAAGACATGCAATTCTTACCTATTAAATTTAGCCGTATTGCACACCAAGCAAACATATCATTAGTTAAGTCCAGCTGTATTATCAATATGCATCTAAAAACAAATGTATAAACAAAAGTAAATATAATCCAATAATTTTGAAAATTTGAAGATGTAACTCTCTGCATGTATCAGATACTGACATTACAGAAGTAAATATCAATTTGTATTCTGAGACCATACACATATGATCAATCATGAGTAATAGTGACACAAAAGTATCTTATAAAGATCTGCTATTGAATGCTGTTTATGTACTTTTTTAACATGTATGTACTTTCAATCCTTATAATTTATATGCATGATTTCATCTGTAAGACAATACAGTTTTTGTATGAGAATAACTGAAGTTTACAAAGAAGTAGATGTATATTGCAAAATGTGATATTATGGCATAATAGGGTTATTGTGTCAGCCAATTATCCTTAAAACTCAAAATCTCAAGATATCATACGATGGTATTCAAAAATTCAATTGTAATAGAGTTTTGTTACAAAAGCACTGTTAGGAGTATTTGAGACCCTTGCAGACCATTAAAATAAATACCTGATGTGCATTATGTGTACATGTATCTTGCATCTACAGGTGGACATTCAGCTGTATTGTGATTTTTTATTGTTTACTCTGCTGCTTTCAAAGTTCATTGACTTTCATCTCTCAAGTAAAATAGCTGAGTTCCTGTAAAAGAAAAAAGATATGAGACTATATACATTTTCCTGCCATTTTATAAAAATATGTAACAGAGTATGTGACAAAATGTACCTAGCAAGTATTGAGAAACAATTTTTGGCAAAAACTATGCAAGTTAAAATTCAAAAGCAGAACTGAATCATAAATTCACTTTTTCACTGGTTATATTTAAATGAAGAAACAAAAAGGACATAATACATGTAGTATTACATGTAGCTCTGTCAACAGTATCTTGTCCTTCAGCACATAAGCAAACAAATGGCATTTCCGTGGTGTCTTAACCAAAATTGGCTTGTTGAGGCTGATGGAGACAATGCACCCATTGTAAGTAGTTGTTTTAAGCATCTGGTCTGCATGGTGGGCTGCCTAAAGCAAAGGAAAAATCTATAAAGATAATGTCACAATTAAAGTATACTTAGCGACTGTGAACTCAATTTGACATTAGTTCATTAAACTGGGAAGCCCAGGGAATAATCACCAGTTCATAAACCAGAATTGATGGCAAGTTTTTGTACTAGACCTAGTGTGAACATGCATACATTTTTACTTCAAAGTTTGATTCTTAACAACTAATTCCTCTACAAACAGTGTCATGCATCTTTGGTGTAGGTAGGTCATATACAATATTTTTACTAGAATCTACAACTTTAGAACAAGCAGTTTATATAGATCTACCATGGTGTTTACTGCAATCACAAGAAGCCTTTTCAGAAATAGTTACAAAGTATTTTATCATCCTCAAATGCATCTCTTTAGCTTTGAAAAACTGATCATCATCATCATCATCCCTCTACATCAACAGCAGTAGTTATAATTATATGTAATAGAATACACACATGATATGTTATTATCATTATAATATTTCCATGGGCTAAAGTAAATAGCTAGTCCAACAGAAAGGCTGTTGAAATTCCTTATCAACCAGCCATCCACTATAGTCTCAATGATTCGACTCCAAACGCAGACCCATTATATACAGACATTTTATAGTGATCTGCGCTTCTACGGGGGCTGGATAGCGCCTACCAAAAAATATAACGATATTCACCCGTTGAGTACAAATATTTGGACTAGACTAGCATCCACTACAGCACAGGTTGTAAGTCCTAGATAGACACAGGATAAAAAAATGTTTTTAAGTATAAAGTAAACATTCTTCCTGGCCTATTTTCCCAGGTCTAGAATAAATTATATCTACTGTATATTTGAATTTATGTGATCAATATAACTTGGTTGCTATCAACAGACCGTTGTTACAGTCATGATTCCTCGGTGTCAGTCTTACTTCCGGGTCTAATTATATCGAAACAGTGATCTAATTCTCTAATAACAAGTAAAATAAAAACTTACGTAATTGGAAGGTGATGCAAACACATCCAGCGTAAACATCAACTACATAAATGCGTATCTTACCTTTCAAACCACTTTATAAAATAAAAGTTTTTAGCACTTTGAGTTTGACCTTCGTGGAAATACACCGTTTATGACGTCATCGGTATTCCGCAGATTAATCAATAACTTGTGATTTTTGGAAACGTAATAGGTTGTACACCACGAAATGAGACTCATTGGTGATTACTGCATTTAAAACAGTGAAATAAAGTAGCGACCTATACTTTTTTAAAGTTTACAGATCATTTTTTTCAGTGGTTAGCTATTTTACGACATTTGCTCACTTCCGATAGTTAGCGCATGTGCAGGACAACGTAGCAGACATCCTTAAATTTCGATTGTTTGTGCATAATCAGTGTGCATAACCAACGTGACTTGCGACGTCATTTTTAGCTACTGCGCCAAGTAAAAAAGCTCCCGACTCGGAGTTTCAAAAGGCTGTAAGTATTTCATTTTTAGGTCTGTTATTTTGAAATATAGCTTATTCTAAGCGGAAAACAGTCTTCTTTCCATAGATTATAATCTATCCTTCACCGGTTTAGTCGTTTGGTCCCCGAAATGAGGCAAATGGTCAAATTTGAGAAATCTTGGGAGCTAATGTGACAAGTGTTCACACATTTTGTAGCCTAGTCCATAAATATGTACATAAACAATGTTTCTATCAGTCAACGAGAGTTCACGAGGATAATTAGCATCTGAAAAATGGTTTAAAAAATGACTTAAATGCAAAAAAAGCTAAATATTTGTTCTTTTGAAAATGGGCTACGGTGCAAGCAAATTTAGTAAGTGCTAATGCGACAAGTCACTTTAGAAAGAGGAGAGACCACGTTAACTGCTATCAAAAAGTTTACTTTTCATGTTCATTTGCATGTATATTTACACGAAATTAAAAACAAATGAAAACAAAAATCTCAAATACTTTACACTATTTCACTGGTCTCAGATCATGGAAAACGTATGCACTTATTGCTTTCAAAATCAATTGTTACGGTCCGATGCAAACTGCAATTTTAATTTAGATCTTTACAGCCTGTTGCATATACTTGTTTTGGCATATATTGTATGCTATTCTAGATATATGTTTTATGTGAGAGTGGATAAATGAAATAAACTAACACACGATAAGATGCGGAAGACTCTGAAACTTCTTGTTGGTATCTATCCTTTTAAAACTATAACAATGTTATTCTTTTCAGATGATATTTACTTTGTCAAGTTTACATAACGTAAAATGTAACATGGAAAATGAGATTTGAAACACTTATTAGAATTAAAACAGTATAAGGCAAGTACCCTTTTTGTGTCGCCCTTTCGGAGAAAAGGCGATACATAGGGATCGCTTTGTCCGTCCGTCGGTCCATCCGTCCGTCACATAAACTTAACGTTGGCTATAACTTTGCCATTTCTTAAGATTTCTTCATCAAACTTTATATCTACCCCCCATGACAAAACCCCCATGATGCCCCCAAATTTTGTAGGCCAACCCCCCCCCATTGATCAAACCCCACCCCACACCCCCCCCCCCCCCCCTTTTTTATTGCTTATGACAAATGGGCCATGATGCCGTCAAATTTTGTATGTCAATGTCATATTTGACAGAGTTATGCCCCTTTTTGTACTTAGATTTTGTCACAAAATTATTGGTTATTCTGACAAAGCGTAAGAGGGCGACACAAGTGTTCTACTGAACACCCATCTAGTATAAACAAATGACTGAACACTTATACCTTGAAAAATTATCAAACATCATTTGCACAGATATTTTGTGACGAATTTAAAGTTTCAATACCACAAATAGCCGGTTTCAATACCGGTGCGCACCACAGTTGCTGTATAGGAGGCCACTTCAATCGCTGCTGTATATATGTTAAAAATCATAGTAAAGAATCAATTAATACAGATAAGTTTTGTGAACTTATGAATCGAACATTTTCGCTCAAAGGTCGATATGCTGTTACATGTACTACAATATTAGCAGAGATTTCTAGCTATAATAGGACAATGCTATTTAATAAGATAGTTTCCATTGCCCTGACGTAAGCTGTGTTCCAGTTTGTTATCATTTAGAAAAGTGTTTTGGTTTACTTTAACCGTTTTCTATGCGTTGATAGAAATATGAGATTGAATTTATATTATTGTTGTGCAATCATTTTCAGGAATTGTGATTTATATTTTATTGCTATGCTTTGTATGTGATTGACCCTAAGGTCCGCAGTTACCTTAAACAATTCTGATATAATGTATATATTTTTCTTTCAAAGTTCTGTCATTCGTTTTTCAACAGAAATTGTTTAATTTTTTGCACCGTACTCTAAAAGTGACTTGTCGCATTAGCACTTACTTAATTTGCTTGCACCGTAGCCCATTTTCAAAAGAACAAATATTTAGCTTTTTTTGCATTTAAGTCATTTTTTAAATCATTTTTCAGATGTTAATCATCCTCGTGAACTCGCGTTGACTGATAGAAACATTGTTTATGTACATATTTATGGACTAGGCTACAAAATGTGTGAACACTTGTCACATTAGCTCCCAAGATTTCTCAAATTTGACCATTTGCCTCATTTCGGGGACCAAACGACTAAACTGGTGAAGGGTAGATTATAATCTATGGAAAGAAGACTGTTTTCCGCTTAGAATAAGCTATATTTCAAAGTAATAGACCTAAAAATGAAATACTTACAACCTTTTGAAACTCCGAGTCGGGAGCTCTTTTACTTGGCGCAGTAGCTAAAAATGACGTCGCAAGTCACGTGGGTTATGCACACTGATAATGGTACAATGATCAGATGACATTTAAAACCGTGACATACTTTAAAATATTTAAGAAAAATTAGTTGTAAATTAAAGTTGATGCAGGTGTTTGCATACTTTTCTGTATATTAAAACCGGCACAAGTTACCCGTCCCGGATTCTGTATTGTATGCTTCACTCGAACATACATAATTAGGTCCGTGTTAGATACATGGTACCTGTCCGGTGAATATCAGTTAGATAAACCGTAAACCTTTTCGTAACTTGAGCAGTAACTAACATGTTGTTATATGACAATAGACCAATATATGGATGTCGTAGTACATCGCAGGAAACCAGAAATGGGCGCTGGTAACATCTTTTGCGACAATAAACCAATTGTGGGATATTGGTGTAAATTAATATAAGAATCCAATATTGGGCGACTGTCGTATATGACAGTGAACCATTTTTTGCCTCCTAGTGTGTCTAAACTTGGGACATTGAACAGTAAATACTCCACAATATATCAATTTATGGATGTCGTAGTACATGTCAGGAAACCAGAAATGGGCGTCTATTGTGTACGTATACAGCCATTTCGTAGTCGATTCTCCCGCCCGACCACCACCAAATTTCAGTCCAGAATATAACTCGAAATTTTCCGAAAATTGTTTTATGGAAAACTTTTCCACTCCAAATTTTGACGGGCAATTAGTGTGTTCCTTGGTCATTTGAGAGATTTGCTGTCAATTCGGGATGAAAAATAGTGGCCGTTGGCCGGAGTTTGGAGGTGGCTGATGGTGAGAGGTAAACATATAGAAAAACCAACGGAGGGAATTCAAAGTGGCTGTTGTGAAGATGTGGCTGTTGGAAGGAGGTGACCATAAGTAGAGGTTAAACAGTACTTTAACAGAAGTAGCAGCATGTCCAAAAACAAATTATCATGATGAATTATAGTAGATATATATAGTGTTTCGTGAAATTTTTAACAAAATGCTTCGACTCCCTGCACCTGATATTAATTGCCGTTGGTTTTTTCTAGATAAGTATATACTGTACGTTTTCAAAATGGTTCTAGGGTATAAGCTAAGCTGTGCAATTGGTAACTGAAATTCAATTTCAACAAAATCCCAAATGTGCTAACTTCTAACCACTTCGTGAGATGATACAGCATAAGTTGCCTCTTGTCGGTTTTAGCGGTCATAATTTTTTTTTCTGCTTTGCTGACGTACCATTAACATGTTCAATAGTGTTTTATGACGGATAAAAACTTTCAATGAAAAATTCTAACATGGCTAAATTTTATTTGTCAGTTTAACAATGAAGGCAATCAATTGATGAAAAATCTACAATAACCTACGTTTTGACGCGCAATCCGTTACGACGTCATAAATGACGTCAAATTACGCCTATTGACGTATTAATAAATGTCCAGGTAAACTATAGCACGTTGCATTTCTATCTGTTTTTTAATATTTAGTCACATTAAAATCGAAATAAAATCCGTTTTTTAGCAGTGTCCATCGTCTAATGATAATCTGCGTAGTTATAAACCATTCAGGCCTACTGCGCACCAGAACTCCAAATTGTGGTTTATTCTAAAATAATATCACGTTAAGATTTACGTCATTGATAATGAGTATACTGACTAAGTTTTGTTGTGTTTTTTATCTCGAAACGTACGAAACCTACGCAAAGAAATGTTAATGTGCATCTTCAGCTGTTACCAAAATGGAGTGAATATGAAAAGATAGTATACACATGACGAAAAGATTGAAAAATTTAAACATTTTTTATCAATGGTGCGACAGTATATACCTGGCACTCATCCCGTAAAGCTAATTTTAGGTTTCGGAAAATTACGAATTAAAACATGCTCGTATTGATAACAAAAATATAAACTAAACTGATAACATATGGTAGTCCCAATCAGCTCTGTGGATAGAGGCTTAAGCTGTAAATCTCTGGATTTCCCAGTTCGAATTTATCATCAGGCCCGATGTCTTTTATTGATTTATAAATATAATTTTCATAAATAAGTTTGTGCGAACTTCAGTTGGTGAAACGTATTTGTCCAATACGTTAATCGATTGAAATAACGAACAACGAAAGCACACCCGTACGCAACCGAATATACTTGCGATGATTAGTGAGTGCCAGGTAAATAATGTCGCATAATAATAACAAGTATCGCAATCATGGCTTATCGCTCATTTGAGTTGAGAAAATATCTGTGTTCCCTTATAATAATTATCTTCTATAGTAAAAGTTAGCCCCGTCCCCTGCAGCCTTTTCTTTTATCGAAAATGGGTGCAAAATGTCATTGTCAATTAAGTAAGAATAATTTCCCTTTAACTCGTTGGCGACGACGTAATCTGACGTCTAACTTACGACGGTAAATATTTACAAAGACAATCAATGCCAATTACATGTAGCTCCGTCATTAAAAAGACGGCGACAGGGCGTGGTGCGTTGGCGTGATAAGGTCATATACAAATGAACATGCACGTTGCCCATACGTATCCAAAAAACGTTATTAAATTCATTTTTCCGTGATTGAAAATCAATCTGTTAAGTGTTTAAAGTTACATTATCCTTCCAACACGCCGTACTGAGTTATGGTCAAGAATGATTATGTAAACACAGTTCCTCTATATTCAATGGGAATAAAACTGGCGTACAGATTCATATATTGTAGGTTTAAATATGACTAAATATGAGGATTAATGTCTTATTTCTAATAATGATTGTCACTTTAAATAGTAAAACCACTTTAAATTAAGAAATACATATAGGTTAAACTTACTTATACATGTTCATGTGTTTTTCCATTAACTGTTGTCTTCACTCGATAGATCAATATTTGTTGCAAGCAATCAGCTCATTGAGAAATTGGATTAATATTAAATAACCCACCTTATAAAACATATTCCAACGTAACGGAAATGTTATAAAAACGTTTGCAGTACTCATTTAACTAGAGAGTACTCAACTAACAGCTCACCTTTCCTATGGGTTTGCAAAATTATTAAAATAACGATATCTAATTGATGGTTAGTATTGATTTGGGCACTCATGAATATTACGTAAATTATTGTTCGGTGTCCGAACGTAAATCACATTAGTATGGTGACGTATAGATAATGCAATGTTCAAAGACACTTTGTCGCCTTTATGAATAGCATGAAAACGCCCGAAAATATTGTTGGATACAAAATTACCAGAGTAAATATTTATTTGCGAGCAAAACACTCTTTCGTTCGGGTTTCATTCTTCATTCACCTGGTAACATTTTAGATACCTGCACATGATAGGCGCTCGCAAGTCAAAGGATCGGTGAAAACATTTCAAAAGTCAATGAAGAACAATTTCAAGCATCCTCCCCCAAAAGTCATGATAGATATTGCATTTCAAGATTTCTGACATCTTGCTCTCCTAACATTGTCGTCACAATATACGGCAATTCAATACATTATAACCGCCTACGACAATAACAAATTAAGTGGAACACGGTAATCTGATACATTGTAATTTCCAATAGGAATAGTAAAGTTTGGTTATTAACTTCTTAATTATAAAAAGACGGATGTTGATAATCTGATACATCATAAAAGCCAACAACAATAACAACGTTATAGTTCAGGTACTTGGTATATATGTATAGAACGAAGAAACACGGTAATCTTATACATTTTATATGCCACACCAATAAAAAGGTTCAGCATTGTGTAAAAGCGACAAAACAGGCTTATAGCATAAGGAGTTATACGCTTATTTCATTGCATTAAATTGTCATTTTCAGTTTTTTTTGAGATACATGTATAATATATAGAAAATGCATTTTCGCATATACATAGTTTATAGAAAAATGATTTCCAAATTGCGAATGTCATCTCGCCAATTAAATATTGAAACTTGAAAACATAAAAACACAAACAGAAATTTATAAAAATGTTATTGATGAAAAATTGAAATCCAATATGAAAATGTATATTTTAGGGTGATTTATCAACAGGAACTATCTTTAAACAAGATGGTCGGCATGATTTTGAGTATATGTAAGCGATATGAAGCAATTTTAAAATTTACATTCCTGTCAGTTTTTTTATGCAGTAAGAATGTCATAGCGTGAGAAAAGAAGTGAACCGTAATCGGGACGCGAACTCATGACACTTCGCGTACAGGGCTGTAAGACCGCATGCTCTCCTAACTGAGCTACCAAATTGCCATTAAGTGTTCATCAGGAAAACAAACTTAATCCTTGTTTTACATGTAATTATCAAATACGTTACTTGGAATAGTGACCGTTATTCACTGTCGAGAAAGAATGATTACTCTCACTTATAATTAACATTAGTTGTGCGGTAACAGCATATAATAATTTACGAGTGAATACCCTGATATGAGCATGACCCTGAATTTATTTTGCAAGAATCAAACGAAATATGACGTGGGAATTGTACACGATTGAACATTTAATACTTCCTCAGCCTCTATCCTGCTAAATTTTCAATTTGCTCCATTCCATTCCTCACTGCAAATTAACACGCTTGATAGCAAATAGTTGACAATCAGCTGCAAAGAGGCACAATCTTTTGTCACCATTAGTTTAATGGTAGGCATCACCTTAAGTCATATACAACAATGTTCACGTAAATAGCAAATCTCTTCGGCCATGTCAATAAAAAGCCCCAAAAATCCCTACCCTTGTAATTAGAATGTGGAAGGCGTGTTTTTCAGATCACTAATGCAAAGGGATGCTGTACCTGTGCTAAATATAACTTAAGTAAACAAACACTAAAGCAGACGATAAAATTTACTCGACAAGCTATGCATTTCAATCCACTTATTTTAAATAGTTTCTTTATAATGAACTGTTTTTGCTTTTAGTAGATATTTTGTATGTCATTTCGGGATTTCTTTTGTAGCTAACATTCCTTTCAGGTGCAGAATTCCTATTTATGTTTTCATTCCAGTCTTGTAGAGCAAAGTCAATCATTAATTTATAAGTGGAATAATCAGATGGAACTATCTTGTCAACAAACTGTATTAGAGCATTGTTGAGAGACTCTACATAATGAGTAGCCATAAAATGTGTTTACTTTTCTGTTTCTGTATATACTGGCAACCCTTATGAAAATTCAGTAAAATTTTCAACAGCTCTGTAAGTAGTGGTAAAGTTGGGGGGCAATCTCCACCGAGTGGAGCAATGCCCTTTTTGTGTGCATTCTCCACCGAGTGGAGCAATGCCCTTTTTGGGTGCATTCTCCACTGAGTGGAGCAATGCCCTTTTTGAGTGCATTCTCCACCGAGTGGAGCAATGCCCTATTTGGGTGCATTCTTCACTGAGTGGAGCAATGCCCTTTTTTCAGATGACATAATCCGCATGTGTGTATAAGCCCGCTAAAGTTTTGCCCCCTTAAAGTATTATTATCTCGCTGTTCTAAATAATGACATTGCTCGGATGATGTTGGTTCCCAGCCTCTGTACTTACCTATTGGTGTGAGAACGGTAAGCAGATGGTAAGTGTTAAGTATAGGTGAGCTGCATTTCAACAAGAAATTCCAAGAGTTTGTTTATAGTTTGCGCGCCTTTTTTTGGGTGAATTGAGTAAGTATTTAGTACTTAAACCATTTTTTGTGCTGGTCCAATAAGTCTGTCTAAAAGCGGGGTATAGAGAAACAAAAGTATATATAATATTAAAAACACAGATTATCTTTCATGTGTGTGTGAGCAGTCACCATGAATGCATCAGAAAAAGAAGATCTGTTAAAGAAGTATTATTATGATGCCCAATCTCCGGCATCTTATGCCGGTGCCGCAAAACTTTATCAGGTCTTGAAAAGAGACTATTCCGGTGAATTTAGTCTTCAGTTTATCAAAGACTGGCTCGGAAAACACGACTCTTACTCACTTCAAAAACAAGTTGGACGTCGAATCAAGACGGCGCAAGTTCGTGTTAGTAGCATCAATGAAATGTGGGATATTGATTTGCTTAGTATGGGTTATTTGTCCAAGGAAAATGATGGAGTGCGATTTCTTTTGTTCGCTATTGACGTGTTTTCTAGAAAGCTTCGTGTTCAACCGTTAAAAGATAAAACGGCAAAGTCTGTATTGAAAGCAATGAAAGACGTTCAGCGAACGATAAAGACGGCACTTTACAGACTGATGAGGCATAGACGTTCCTATCGGTATGTAGATGATTTGGATGAAATAATATCAAGTTACAACAACACACCCCATCGGAGCCTTAACAACTTGACACCCAATCAAATTACTAAAGATAATGCAGCTGATGTGTGGGCGTTTATGTATTTAAAAAGGAAGTCCAAAGCAAAGAGGCGAAGAAAGCCGGTATATAGTTTTAAAGCGGGTGATTTAGTCCGAATATCATTTACCAGACACCCTTTTCGCAGAGCCTATCAGGAACAATACACCGCTGAAGTTTTTAAAGTGGAAAGAAGATTCCTATTGCAAGGCATTCCTATGTATAAACTAAAGGACCTAAATGATGAATGCATTAAGGGCAATTTTTACACTGCAGAATTGCAGAAGGTAGACAAAGACGTTAACAGTTTATGGTTTATTGAAAAGATATTAAAACGCAAAAGAAAAAACAAAAAACTTTATTTTTACGTCCAATGGGATGGCTTCCCCCAAACCCTTAACTCCTGGATTCCTGCGGATGAAGTCAAAGATACGACGGAAGCCGTTACGTAAACACGATGGATCGTTATGTTTACATTAAAAGCGATGATAGCAGCAACTACTTTCCGGATAATAAAGTCTATAAATTTAGAATTAATTTACCCTCGAGGATGGTTTTACAAGGCATGTGGAAAGTCGCTTTGGTGGAATTCAGTGCGAGTGAGAACGCTGAAGTGAAGAAGACGATGTCGGATGAGGCTCTTTACATTTTCACTGATATATGCGCTGAAAGTGTAGTACATGGACAACGACTTCCTTTACTCAGACGTCTAGAAAAAAACAAGAAATCATCTTGGGAATATCGAATCGATTCACCGTTTTATCTACCAGTCAAGAAAAAGGACCTGAAAGAGCTGGAAGTAAATATAACACAGATGGATAATACATACCCATCAGATTTGAATTCACCAGTGCACATGACACTTCATTTTAAACAGTATCCGTTTCAGAGTGATTATGAATCCTTCTAAACTGTATGTTCTTATCCGCAAAAGTGGGTCTCATTTTTCGATAAAGTCAGTAAAGGACTAACATCGCTTAACCAATTAGGAGGTGCCAGACGACCCCATGTGATATCAGTGATTTATTCTGAGAAAGCAAACTGCTGCTCCGTTGCCTTTGAAGGTAGTATCGCCTGCTGAACAAACAGTTCAACAAGCTAAAAGTGAACTAAAGAGAGAGAATATAAAACCATCTAGCGTGGTAGACATGATTCAGAAACCCAAACGACGTCGACAGAGAAGGACTGGACACTCTAGCAAAATTAAGAAAATAAACAAACCACAAAAGGGAGATGCTAAACAGTCAGAGAAAAAGAAGGCGGTCAAATTGAAAGACGTCATAAAAAGCATACAACAAACTAGGACACCGAGAAGTAGAAACTAAAAACAAAGGACATAACTAGCTTTGTTCGATTTACCCAGCACACAGACTGGTGTTACGGATATTTACTATGAAGAAATTCGACCCATCTCTCAAGTATCAGACGGAGTGAGCCCTATTGAGTTTTGAATAAGTGGAAAAAACTCGATAGACTACCTGGCTGTGAAAGGGTCTCAGATATACGTAAAGCTGAGAGTAAAAACGGCTGCCAATGCTGCTTTAGTAGCTCAGAAGGTAGGACCTGTGAACTTGTTTCTCCAGGCCCTGTTTTCATCCACTGAAATCACGTTACAGAATAAAGCGACCATTACAGCAAACTACAATCCGTACAGGGCCTACATCCAAACGATACTGAATTATAGACAGGATGCGACGTCTCAGCTACAGTCACAGGGTTTTTTCATGGACACTGCTAAAACTCACGATGTCACAATTCCTGGTGGGGCAAACAAGGGTCTATTTGAACGGGCTAAACTGATAGCCACATGAAAAGCTTTGGATTTGCAGGGGCCTATTTTTCACGACTTGTTTTCCATGTCACGATACATGCTGAATCAAGTGGACGTCAAAGTGAAGCTGTACAGAAGTTCGCCAGAATTTTGCTTGATTAGCGAGGAAGCATCGCCCGCCTTCAAAATAGATATAGAGGACATTTATATATTGGCCAGAAAAATACGCGTGAATCCCGCAATCATCTATGGTCACGCTGAAATTCTGAAAACCCAGAACGCGAAGTATCCCTTTACCAGAGTGGAATGTCGCACACAGAGCATACCCAGTGGAAGTTCCTCTTTCCACTATGAGAACATGTTCCCTGGTCAGAGACCCAGTAAGGTCATTGTGGGTTTCGTCAATTCTACAGCCCTGTCGGGAGACTACAAGCATAATCCATTCAACTTTTTACAATGTAACATTCGAAGCATATGTCTGTACGCAGATGGTTTGCCAGTCAACGGAAATCCTTTGAAACTGAACTTTGACAGTGCTATGGGTGTAACAAATGTGCGGGCCTATATAAACGCATTCATGTCTATGGGGAAATGGGGAGAGGACGAAGGAAATTTACTCACCAGGGATCAGTTCGCATCTGGTACAACCGTATTCAGTTTCCAGATTGAGCCTTTATATTCGCACCACGGGGAGTACATGACTCTTAAAAGAACTGGTACGGTAAAACTGGATGTACAGTTTGCCAGCGCTTTAACGGGTGAGTAACATATACATCAAAATATAATTGCGAGTATAATTATTTTGTTTTCGGCAAAAATACTGTTTCATTTATTTAATTTCAGACACTATAAGCTGTGTGGTGTACAGTGAAACCCCATCATACTTTGAAGTAAATAAAGAGAGGGACATTGTGCTGGAATAGATAGATAGAAAGATAAACACAAAAAAATGAATACATCTGAGCTTCAATGTTGCATCAGTTGTGACCCGGTTCGAGTGGAAATGTTGTAGATGTATGTGCTGCGGATCAATTACCACTAATACTCTCTAAATTACCCACTGGATTCATCGCTAATACTGACATTCATAGTAAAGAAGGTAGACATTGGTGCGCTTTTTATATAGACAGTAACAGACGAGTAGATTTCTTTGATTCGTACGGTAAAAGCCCGATCTACAATTCACCCTACTTTGAAACCTGGATAAAAGACAATGCAGTAAGCATGAGTTACAATGCTGTGCAAATGCAAAAAAACAAAAATAATATCAAACAGGGAATGCCACGTACCAAAGTCATTATTCAAATGTTTGTGGTTTATATTGTTTGCTATATCTTCGTCATAAGTTTACTGGTGTGTCACTCAAGGACATGCAAAACTTTTTCAGTGTATCCAATTTTACTGTAAATGATTCTTATCTATTTAATTATATGTCACATATATTGTCTGATTGTGTGAAGAATGAATGTGTGTATAACCAGTTGTGTAAACCATTAATAAAAATGAATTAAACATTTTCTGTATGTTTTTTGTTGAAAATAAATATCATTTTAGATCATTTAGTCAATAGGTGTGACTGGTACCTTTTTAGATAAAAAGATTATATTTGCTCTGTAAAAATTTATTTTGAATGTTTCAAATAATGTTGCTCTTACAGGAGCTTGTTACAAAAATTATATGTATTATGAAGAAAGACTGTCCACCTTGTTATGTTGGCCTCGACAGATATGGCCAACAAGGGAAGATTTAGCATTTGCTGGACTTTTTTATACGGGACAAAGTGATTTAGTTAAATGTTTTATGTGTGGTGTGGAACTATGTCAGTGGAACTGTACCGATAGTGCAATGAATGAGCATAGAAAATGGTCACCTGACTGTGTTTACTTGAAAATGATTGGACAGTCATTTAAAAATAAGGACCTGTTTGATGAAACATCATTTTCAAATAATATAGGAGCGAGACAGTCCTCTCAGGGCTTTAGTTTTTAAACAGCGATAACACATTTAAAAGAAAAAGCTTGAAGGAAAAAAATAGCATGGATAAAAAAATGTGGGTTTGCTCGATTCATACTTTGACTTCTTTTATGCACAGGCAATTTCAAAGCATATGTACACTGTTGTTAAAAGCAATTGTGTTGGTTGTCAAGATGGACTGTTATCACAAAGGGACCACTCCTGCTTATCTGAATCGAAAAAGAAGCTGTTGCAATTATATATAGATAAAATATTGAAATTAATTAACGAAGAGGATATCAGTTGCCGTTGGTATCAGAATGTGATGTGTTTGAACATTTCACCAGAGCTCATAGCCATGTATCAGTTGAGAGTTAAATGTGCAGACTGGCGTGCAACTGAAATGAAGAGTTCTTACTGGAAACGTAAAATGATAAAAATGACAACTGATATTATCAATCTAGAAAAGAAGTTTGTGTAATGTGAAAAGGGTAGACTAAGTGCTTAGTTTCCCTTAAAAACAAAAATGGAAATACTACCCAAAAGGACTATTCAGAGTATATACTTTGTATATTTTATTGTACAAGGTCCCATATATTACTTCACAAGGACCTTAAATTAGTGTTTACTAGCTACCTGTTTCTGTTAAATAGTTAGACAAGTGTTTGTGCATATATATTTATATTTTTACTCGGGAAAAGAAATTAAGTGGAATAATTGAATAAATAACTGTTTCAATTTAACAGAATGTAAGTAAAAAGTTGAGAATTTGTGTTTTTTACATGTATCTTTGTATATATACTTTATAATTAAAACAATGGAGACAAAAAAAATTGTGTTGTGTCTTTCCTCATTTCTGATAAATCCCAAAATGAAAACTGTATCTACTGCATTATTCAGTCCCTCTGGATCAATCTAATAAGAAACACTCCGGTTTTCTAAAGACAGTTTTTATTTTACAAACAATTGTTGTACTATCAGTTGCAAGCAAAATGAATATAATCTATAGAAATCAAAGTTACAGTTAACACTCAGTTTTATATAAAATATACTTCATAAGTTCTAGCACAAGTTTGAAAACCCATAACACTGTTGGCTTAAACAAAATTGATTTGTCTATCTTTCATCGCTCTTGCTCTGACTTGTCTCTTCATCATTATTATTTTCGTCATTATCATCATCATTATCATCATTATCATCATCATCATCATCATCATCATCACTGGCATCTTCATCGTCACTATTGTTTTGTTTTTCCTCATGTTCTATAATATCTTCAAAATGATGTTTATATTTTCTCAGTGTTAGACGAATGGCTTTCTCGAGCCTGAAATCCTCTTCCATGTAATTCTGAATAGTTCTCATTATTTTATTGTGAAGACTTCCATCTCTCAGCTTAAACACGTAAGACAGGAATCTGTCATATTGAAGCATAAACACTCGCATATCATCCTGTTGTAGTTTTTTATCAGCCTTTGCTTGGGCTTCCGTTTCAGAAAGTCCTTGATTTTCATACTTTTCTACTTTTTCTTGCCACTGTCTTTCATTAGATTTCTTGGATCTCTTTACTATGTCCTTATAAACTTCATCTTGATCCGTCTTCTCAAAGAAGATGTCACTCTCCTCAGTGTCAGAAATGTCGTATTTCATCTCTTTTTTTTAAACGCTCTCTTTCTCCGGAAATTTTCGCTTCAGTGAATTCTCAGGACACCAACTCTTTACATGATTTATAAGGTCGTGTAAGTTTTCAAAAATCAATCCACAGTCAAAACAAGATGAGCACTTATCCATTCTTTCGTGCACAGTTAATTTGTCAGCTTCAACTTGCTCGGGGTGGTGTCTTAATTTCGACTGCACTGTAGGAAGGCTACATTCAATGTGATCAGAATCCAGTAAGCATGGTTTTTTCACAGGATGTTTATCTTGTGAGGTCCTGTGTAATATACCCAAGACGTCTATGCGCATGCGTAAATTTTCTGGAGTGTTTGGTTTTAAATCCAAAAGCAAAAAAGCATGCGGTTGACTAACTGCCTCCTCAAAATGTCTCATTAGGTAATGCGGATTAGATGGATACATTTGTCGGGCCAGCGTCATAATAGGCTGTTTATCGGCTGGATTGTTAAACAGGACGAGATAATGACAATTTCTCCTCTGAGTAGGATCTTTACTAAAGTACAAATTCTGATTCAAGGCAATCACTGACAAGTTTCTGTGATGGCTTCCTTCGGTGAAAAGGTCTGTGACACGTTGACCTTTTGCAGCCTCTACTGACATGTCGTCCAAATTAATGACGTTCCGTACTTGTGGATTCAGGAAATCATCTTTCTCTAGATTTAAAGGCACTCCCTTCATAAATTCTACTTCATGGGATACAGTCTTTTGTATAACGTTATATAAAGGTTGCCATCTTTGCTTCTGCTGCTGCATGGGTTGATCATCCCGCAATAACTCCTCTTTATGATGTTTTGCTTTTATATGTCTGTTTAAATCGTGTGCCCAAGTGTAGTTTTTTTCACACAAATGGCACTGATTTTTCATTTTTGTATTAAAACAATATTATTTTCTCAAAAAAACAAAAATAATATCAAACAGGGAATGCCACGTACCAAAAACGCAGCCTCCCCAAAACGAACCCCACAGCACCCAGAAGTGCACACCACCAACACACACACACACACACACGCACACACACACGACACACACACACAATCATGTACACACACACATACACACTACCAACACACACTAGCATACAAAGCAAACACACGAGGACAAAACAACAACTAAAGGAACATAGTGGGGCACCGCCTTGGAACGGTCAGTGGCAAAAACACCACTGGGGAGCTTAAACCGGTTTATGGTGCGCACCCAACCTCACTCTTACCCCCACCATGTTCCAAAGTCACAGGACAGTGTAAATAAAAGTAATCCCTGCTAGGTGAATCTCTAACACACGCAATGGAAACAAAAGGCATGGTATGTAAAACACAAAAATGCTCGTGTATAAATATATAAAAAGCAAACCTTGAGAACCAAAAAACGTATGTACTCAATGCCTTTGCAGAAGGCAGAGCACCAAGAGAAACACCCTTAAGGGCCCGACGAAACAGGCCAGAGGACAGAAATCAAAACAGTTCCGTCCCAGTGGGATTTAAAAACTGTCCATCACAGAGTCCTCCCCCTCTTCCGTCAGACACAATCAAAGAGGGAAGCATAGCGTCCAACTGTAAACGGGTTGAACACCAAACATGCGGTGTGTCTCAAAACAGTTGGGTCGTAACCTCTTTTAACAAAACGTTTTATAATTTTAGCAAATACAGTTGGAAAATTGCCATGACCCAAAATCTTACGAAGTTTGTAAACCACATCCCCATAAAAATCGGGTTTTGAAATACCTTCTCGCAGAAGAGTCTTTAGATTACTATTGAATTTCAAAACCAAATCAGAATTACGATAGTAAAATTTAGCAAAATATTTACGCAATTTGTAATAACGGTAGCCCTGTTGAAAGAGTTTATTTGTAATATATTGATTACGTTCATTGAAATCCTCAACATAACTACACGCTCTGGCAAACCGAATTAACTGAGAAATGTATACCCCATAAGATGTAGCATGAGGTACATCCCCATCCAAATGGGGGAAATTTACAATACTAAAATTAAAATCATCCCTCTTGTCATAAATTTTGGTATGTATAATATTGTTATAAATAGAGAGATGTAAATCTAAAAATGAAGCACCAGTATCCAAATTGTTAGTTTTAATTAACTGGAGTTCCCGGGGATAAATAGTGTCCACCAATTGACCAAAAAACGGGTTATCCGTATTAAGAATATCATCCAGATAGCGTGATGAAGCTCCAGATGAAGAATGAATAAAAATCAGACAGATTCACTGATTTATATTAATATTTAAGTCCTAACTCTATACAACCTTACATCTGTGTCAAACAAATACACATGTATATTCGCTTGATATCATCTCTGGCTTTTGAAAGTAAGTCAAGCATATATAACTTTATTATTTATGATGGATCATTTTATCGCGGGTTTAAATTATCTATCTCTTTGTATATATGAGTCATTAAAGTAACTGGGATCCCATTTTTATATGTAAATGCAAGGTTTTTGCTAATTTATTCAACTTCACCATAGATCCCCCATCAAGGTGTGCGTAAACTATAAACAAACTCCAAGGATTTCTTGTTAAAATGCAGCTTACCCGTACCTAACACTTACCATCTGCTTACCGTTCTCACACCAATAGGAGAGTACCGAGGCTGGGAGCCAACATTATCCGAGCAATGTCATTATTTAGAACAGCGAGATAATAATACTGTAAGGGGGCAAAACTCTAGCGGGCTTATACACACATGCGGATTATGTCATCTGAAAAAAGGGTGAAGCTCCACTCAGTGGAGAATGCACCCAAAAAGGGCATTGCTCCACTCGGTGGAGAATGCACCCAAAAAGGGCATTGCTCCACTCGGTGGAGAGTGCCCCCCCCCACTTTACCACTACTTCTGTAACTTTTCAATTCGGATATGGGACATTTATAGAGATCACATCCTTTTACTATCTATGACTGTTTTAATACTACAGATATAATAATAAAACCTTTTAAAATCTTCTTCTCCAAAACAAGAAGGCCTAGAGTTTAAATATGTGGTATGTAGCATCGTCTACATGGTCCTCTACAGAGAATATTCCAATTAGGCCTCTGAGGTCTTTGTCTGTCAAAAGAGTTATAGGAAAAACCTGGCTTCCAATTAGTTCCGATAGCAACAAGCGACTTACCAAGCAGCCAGTGACTTCCTTAAAATCAGTGACTTCCTTGCCAACCAGCAACTTTCATTGTAGCCAGTAACTTACCCTTGGAACAATTGACTTCCTTAGCAACCAGTAACTTCCTGAATGGACAAATGACTTCCTTTGCTACCAGTGACTTCCTTAGCAACCAGTGAATTCCATAGCAGCCAAGGACTTCCCTTATCAACCAGTGACTTCCCCTTGGAACAAGTGACTTCCTTAGTATTCGGTTGCATCCCAAAGCAACTAGTGACTTACCTGCGAAACGAGTGACTTCCTTAGTAACCAGTGACTTCCTTAGCAACCAGTGACTTCCTGTATGAACAAATGACTTCTTAAGCAGGAAGTGACTTCCCATAGCAACCAATGACATAATCTAGCCACCAGTAACTTTATAACCAACAATTGACATCCTTAGCAACTAGCAACAATTGTCCTTTGCAAGGACTTACTTCCCGTAGTGACCAGTGATTCCCTAAGCAACTACTTACTCCATTTAGCAACAAATGACTTACTTATGTAAGTGCACTGATAGCCCGATGAGCGATGTAGGGTCATTATGGCCATCTTGTTTCATTTGACGCTGTTCTTGTTATGTTCAATATACTGTGCAATAATTACACCAAGTTGTCCCACATGGTAATGGCAACATCCCGAATTGCTTTAACAACGTTCCGTCCGGCAAACTGTATATCCTATCGTAACTGAGCCTTCTTTAAATTAATTAATTATAATTACGTGCAAAGTTGCATGAATGTGTGATGAATACATGAATTTGTTAGAGGGTCTGATATTGACAACATTTCTTTCCATAAACTTGTTTTGTTTCAAAACGATTAAGTTTAACCCTTTATTTATCAAACCCAAATTATGACATAGTTTATAATTTGCTGAGCACGGTAGCGCTGCCGTGTTCGCAATTAATAAGTTGGTAACTTGGTAGACTTCTGACTAACGCCTTATTAAACCAGACAAATTGGCGGGAATCCGATCACTAGAGACACCTAGTGAAAGACAATAGAGACGCATTACGGCAAATTTATAGTGTGTACTGAGATCACTATAAACAAAGTACAAAATGTATAGCCGGATTGTCTTTTTGCTTTCGTGATGATAAGCACATAATCGATTAAAGCACGATAGTACAATCTGTAGTTCCACGTGAGAAAAAGCTGTTACAGAAGGCAACATTTTCTTTCTTATATTTAACGATATTCTATCAAAAATAATAGTATTTAATGACAAACTCATATGATACATTGGTAAATAACATTTTACGAATTCATTTCTGCATCATGGTCCTCTTGTCATTTAATTGTGTCTCATATTACACGCAACGCAACTTAACTTGAAATATCTTATAGATGCTTGCAATTACTCGGCGACCTTTAGATACTTTGTTGTCAGTGGGAAGAAAATCTGATTTATTTAAAGATACAGGTTTTGTGTTAAGTAAAACTTACTGCTATAGCATAAAATACTTGTATAAACATAACCCTTTTGACAAAATTTAATTCAGCTCAAAATTTCTCAAGCAATGAGAGAAAGTGTCAGATACATGAAAATGTACAATAGTTTCACGCTGAAAACACTAAAAAATCAGCCTTCATGGTCAGTATGAAACTATTGTATTTGCAATATTTGTGCCTTTTATTTTCTTCAGAAAGGCACTATTTTAAAAGAAGAACAATATGAATAGGAATGTATAAGTCATCATCATGTTATATTTACATTTTGTTGTATTTTATAAATTTTTGTACTGTCCATAGCGAAACTATTGTACATTTTTGTATGTGCATGTTATAGTAAAATAATGTTTTAATTATTTTGTATTTACTTCAGGACATGGGTTCTTGATATATTATTGAAAAACTAGAGCTTTCACTAAATGTGATTAATACCCCCAAAAGGATTGCTTTATAAACTGAAGAAGTTCGTAGTAACATAATACCTTGCAAACAAACTAAAAAGAGATATTGTTCTTAGCAGTTCCTCTCATTGTGCTTGACCATTGTATGAAGTTGAATTCCAACTTGTAGTTTTTCGAAGAATGCTCCAGACAGGGAAAAGTAACAAAGGGCAATAACTCTGTAATTAGTCAAGATGGAGATATGGTTCATGTGCACTGCACTCCCTCTCACTGTGCTTGACCATTGTATGAAGTTGTATTGAATTCCAACCAGAAGTTTTCAAGTTATGCTCCGGACAAGGAAAAGTAACAAAGGGTAATAACTCTGTAATGAGTCAAGATGGAGTTATGGTTCCTGTGCACTGCACTTCCTCTAAATGTACTAGACCATTGTATGAGGTTGTACTGAATTCCAAATATTAGTTTTCAAGTTATGCTTTGGACAAGGAAAAGTAACAAAGGGCAATAACTCAGTAAATACTCAAGATAGAGTTATAGTTCTTGTACACTGCACTTTCTCTGAGTGTGCTTGATCATTGTATGAAGTTGTATTGAATTCCAACTAATAGTTTTCAAGTTATGCTCCGGACAAGGAAAAGTAACAAAGGGCAATAACTCTGTAATTAGTCAAGATGGAGTTATAGTTCTTGTGCACTGCACTTCCTCTCAATGTGCTTGACCATTGTATGAAGTTGTATTGAATTGCAACTAGTAGTTT
>JAFMSR010000004.1:34118222-34187666 GCA_022818135.1 Saxidomus purpurata
TAGTTTAAAATTAAAATGCATACATTGAACAAAATTGAAAATGAATTTAATGAGCGTATCAAGAGGCATAATATATTTACATGTGTTTGACGACGGTAAGTACGTTCACCGTGCAATACCTCTTTAAAATGTATCATTTTCAGGTGTATTGTATTGTATTTATTTCAGTACCAAGTACCAAGGATAACACAATAAAGAGCAAGCTCTTATTTCCATTGTGGTCCTTTATTTTAGACACAGAAGCAGATACAAGGGAATCCGGGTACAAGACCCTAGCTCTTTTACGAATAGACCCCTTGGTTCTTTTCTACGTGCCCGGCGTATAGCACCGATACACGCGAGACTACCTCTGGGTTTCTAACCAGTTCATCTCAGATAGGTGGGAAACACTGAAAAGCGTTTCTGAAATGTCCAGTGCCCCGTCCGAGAATCGAACCGGGGACCTCCGGATTGGTAGTCCAGAGCGTTACCCACTCGGCCACCACACCAGCTCTCTAGCTGTCTGTATAAAAAAAGTATAAAATTGCTTTTCCATTTCCGCAGATAGTTATTTATTTACCAAGCGACTGCCATTAAAAAAGACCCGTCAAAAACCTTGTAAACAACATGTTATGACTGGTTTGGGACCATTTGACTCATTCATTGTAATGGTGTATCCATTAGACAAGCGTGGACATTTTTCAAACTGTTTCTCAAAGTTATTCAGGCAAAATTTCAAACTTCAAATTGTATTATTCAGAGTTAGGCCCATACGGGTTTCAGCCTCATAAAGTTTAAAAATACATAGCATAAATAAACAATAGCATCAATAGCAGATACAATTTCTAAGTGTTGTAGTCCAATAAAGATGAAATTGTCTAATATACATTGTAGCTGGTATACATTGTTAATTTGACGGTTAAATTGTAGATGTTTTGTTATAAATCATTCTGGCCTTCGGCATCTAAACTCCACCCAGTGATATACTAACTGGTATATCACTCAAAAGTAAAATATATTTCCTACATATAAAAATCTATCATAGTGACGTGTTCAACATCTAATAAAAATGAAAGTAATTAATACCGTTTTAAAATTAATTTTGATTCTAACGTAGTACCAGGTTAATCCTATACATCCTCGTAGAACGAAAATAGAAATACAAAAAAACATGCAAAACGAAAACACAACACAACATATATTTTTAAAATACTAGTTACATTTAGGTCAAAAACATTAACATTGTGTCACCCAAATACGCAAATGTCGGCCATAGATAAATTAACATAGACAATGTATGGTTTTAAACAAGCAGAAGAAACTGCACATTAAAGTACACGCAAAATTAAAGCCGTTCTCAGCGTTTTTGAGTGGCTTAACTGATAGGGAAGACCATCGGCCGTATCCGGTGTCTAAAAATGTACTTGGATATCGTATAACCTATTTGCCCCTGAATGTTTTTGTTTGATTTACTTCGAAATATTTTTGAAAAACTTAAAAATGATGACGAAAATACAAGACTACTTTCATAGCAGATGTGAAGTTGCTGCACACAACACCCTTTACTTCCCTACTCGTTAGTTTTTTTTTTGTTACATATTTTACGGTTTTAATTATTTTCATTTTCCAAACAATCTGTAGGTCCGGGCCTGGTGTGCCTAATAGCAGCTGCGCTCTTGACAACTATAAGTATGTATTTGAATTTCCATTTTAACTGAACGTTCTTGCTATGTACAAAGGAACATGTAGAAGAAGACTGTTGGGAATCAATTCTTTAAACCTGTTAAATTTGTTTCATAGCGTGTCGTGTTTCTTACATTACAGATTGCAATTGCTTCTAATCTGGCATTTTAATACTAATACACTGTAAAACTATAGACAATATTGTAAAATCAAGTTGTAAATAGCAGCAATCTCCAAAGAGAAAAAAAGATTATAATAGAACAGCAAAAAAGATAATGAGCAATATTGAAACTAATTCATTACCATCTTTAGGGAATCAAAAACGAATTTCTTTAGGTCATGTATGTTTCAAAAATTGAAAAGCTATTTTAAACTCTATGAAGAACTAAAACCGAAATCACTTCAATTTCTTGAATAAAGTATATAAGAAATTAATTTTAAAGTGATACGAGTTCAAATTACAGTTCAAAGTGACCATGACAATTTAAGGAAGAAATTTATCTCCGATTTATTCTCTTTGAATGATGAAAATTGCCATAGTTATAACAAGAATATTCAAATAGGTGTAACAAATTTACTTGCACTGAATAAGTACTATAGAGGAAGTTTTTAAAGATCGATTTTTGTATATCCTAATCAAACATTGAAAATCAAACCCTTCTGTTACACATACCTGTATTTATATCTGTCACAGAGAGAAACCACTCAATGTTACAAACTTACATGTTTTCAAAGCTTTATTCTCAGTCAAATTTCAATAAAGGCATTTTGAAGAGTAATATTTTGAAATATGGCCGATGTTTTATAAGAAATAAATTTTTCTAAAGTTAAATATAAAGCAATGAAGGGAAATGGCTCAAAATATATTGCATTGTACAAGCAGCATTTCGCGAATACAAAATAACGATCAAACATCCCTTTTACCAGCTGACCACGAACAACAAATTAAAATACATACACTTATAAATAGTTGTGCAATCATTGTTTGTATCGTTATAGTAAACAAGAGGGCCAGGATAACTCTATATCATTCACCTGGCTAAAATACAAGAGCGTCGCAGAAAATGAACTGAAAATAGAGAACATTGCAAAAAGTAAGTAAATAGGGGTCATTTGACCTAGAGGCAAAGTTGGAACATCTTAGGGAGAGGACAATATGGCAATGCTACGTACCAAATATCTGAGATCTAGAAGTTGCAATTGTCAAATAATCATCCCCGAAAGTGTAGCCGTAATAATTATGAACACTCTCGGTAGAGGACAACTGAGCGATGCTACACACCAAATTTATAAATTCTAGGCATTTTTGGCGTGGCCAAGTATAATCTTTATGAATCGTGGTAAGAATGATTGTCTAGATGAAGTCTAGGTCGAGTATGGATATGGGTTATCTCTGAAGTAAATCTAGGTGACTAGGTAAAATCACAGAAATAAAATCTCAGAAAAAACATTGTGTCTTCATTGGATATTCATAAAACTTGGTTAAACTTATTGCCTTGATGTAGTCTAAATTCTAAATTGAGTTCAATTATGTTTCATAATGGGTAGACAATCTAGGTCACCAGGTCAAATCGTAGCTAAAACTTTGTTCTGACCTTTTGACCCGCTTTCTCTCCTTTGGAAGAATGGAAACACAAGTGAGCGGTATGGGACCTCCATGGACCTCTTAAGTTTTATTATTGTTTCTCTGCTAAACATATGACCCCGGGCGAGGCCAATTTTGACCCTAAGGCATAATTTGAACAATATTGATAGAAGGTCTACTAGACAGTGCCACACACCAAATATCTAAGCTGTATGCCTTGCGTTTTTGGAGAATAGTTTTATATGTATTGCCATAGCAATCACAGTCGGCATTGCATGGCATTCTTTTGGTAGAGCTTAATGCAATAAACATCCCTGTCAAGTTTCATCAATATTTGCCAAGTGGTTTCAGGGATGTCGTTTGAATGAAATTGTAAATGGACGTACGACGTACGGTTAGCTGTACCAAAAGATCATCCTGGGACTGTTTGTGCAAGATAAGCTTACAAGAAGTGTTACAGTATCGACATTCTTGAATAGGATTTTCGATTATTTTTAGATGGTCCCAGTTCAAATTTGTGTCTAATTATTGTTTGTTTTTATACTCTTCCTAAAGGTGTCCCTATGTAGGTAGATGGTGCAACTGTAGAAGTCTCCCTGTCTGTTTACATCACACTCTGAAACACTTAAATATAGGTGCCTAATTGTGAGGTTTGTTACTAAATATCGAACTTTGGTTACATAACTATTTAATCTGCTTATGCATATTTAATGGCTCATGGTATTGTAAATTAGATCGACGTTGTTTATTTACTTGTTCCGCTGCAGAACGTTTACAAGGTCAGTGTGTAATTCATTACTTTAAGAGGCAATCCATAAAACCGGTGTCAAATTGAATAATTAAAATAAGAAATAATAGAATACATGTATTTGCAAGTATTAAAACTTAACCTAAGCTATACATTCAAGTCGTCTTCGGTAAATTCGGCGTTTGAAATATGTAACCAGTACTGTAAAACATTAACAAATATATATGTTAAGTTGTTGTTGTTGATTTCTTTAATTTACATTTGAATAAGATAGATGAGAATCAGAAATCTTTATGCGAAGGTATATTAACAGAACACGAATGCTTCGAAGCCCTAAATGAAATGAAAAACAATAAAAGTCCAGGCTCAGATGGCATAACAAGCGAATTTTATAAGGTTTTCTGGGAAAATATAAAACAATATTATATTGCGTCTTTAAATTACTCATATACAAATAATCATTTAACCGAATTACAGAAGCAGGGAATAATTACGTTGCTTCCAAAAGAAGGAAAAGATACACTTGTCCTATCAAATTGGCGTCCAATCAGTCTACTAAATGTGGATTATAAGATGGCTACAAAGGCAATTGCTAATCGATTGAAAAAAGTAATAAATGCTGTTATAAATCCAGCACAAACAGGGTTTCTGAAAAATAGGTACATTGGCGAAAATGTCAGACTTATATTTGGAAACAATACAATTCTTAAATGACAACAAAACACCAGGGCTTCTTATATTTGCTGATTTTGAAAAAGCATTTGACAGCCTCAGTCATTCTTTTGTTTTCAAATGTTTAGAGAACTTTAATTTTGGACAGTCTTTTATAAACTGGATAAAGCTGTTTTACAACGATATAAATAGCGTAGTCATAAATAACGGTCATCTGACCGAACAATTTCCCATAAAGCGTGGTTTAAGACAAGGTTGTCCACTTTCATCTCTGCTGTTCATTTTGTGTATTGAACCTCTCGCAAACTATATAGAAATTGATAAACAAATAAAAGGTATTACAATACATGGACAAGAAATTAAACAAACACTTTTTGCAGATGATGCAACTTTTCTGAATAATGGAGAAGAAACATCGTTTAATGAATTAGTCAGTGTTATTACAAATTTCGGAAATATAGCAGGTTTACAATTAAACTATCACAAAACCACAGTATTGCGTGTTGGATCGCTGAACCATACAAACATTAAATTAAGCCCAAAAAATAAATTTATTTGGACCTCTGAATCAGCGAAAACTTTAGGCATGGTATTCACAAACAATCCTGAAACAAATCAAAAAGTTAACTTGGAACCTAAACTAAATAGTTTTAAAAATTGTTTAAAACAATGGGAACACAGAAAACTAACTCTCCTAGGAAAGATCACTGTTATAAAAACATTTGCAATACCAAAGCTAATATATCCTTTAACTGTACTACCAAATCCTGATTTAAACACAATAAAAGATATTGTAAAAGTTATGTATAATTTTATATGGGATAAAAAACCAGAGAAGGTCAAAAGGGAAGTTTTGCAGCTGAGTTATGAACAAGGTGGGATAAAAATGATAGACCTAAATAAATTTTTAAATGCAATCAAGGCGTGTTGGGTTAAAAAATTCTGTGAAAATGAATCAAGTAAACTATGGAGTATATTTTACAGAGATATATTAGATAAAGTAGGTGGCACATTTGTATTTCAATGTAATTTAGCTGAAAATGATGTAAAAAGTATATGTAAAGAAAACAAATTTCTAAGTGACATTCTAATAGCATGGACAAAAATAAATCAAACAAATTCTTTGGAACAGTTAGGTAAACAGATCATATGGAATAATTCAAATATAAAAAAAGACAAAAATACGTTCTACTTTAAGAAATGGCATGAAAAAGGAATAACAAATATAGAACACTTTTTTGACTACAGAAAAAATACTTTTTACTGCTTTGAAGAGTTTAAGCGTATATATGAACTAGAAAACAGCGACTTTCTAATGTACTACCAACTCATCAGTAGTATTCCAAGAAGATTAAAAGAAATGTTGAAAACAGAAGGCATAATATATGATATTAAACCGAAGTTATTGTATGCACTAAAACAATCGAAAACGCCAAACAAATTATTGTACACAAAACAGTTCAACGTTAACTCAAACTCAATGTCACTGAAATCGGAAATAAAATGGGAAAAAACTCTAAATAAAATCGACATTAACTGGAAAAGAGTATACTCTCAGACCTTTAAAGCAACAATTGACACAAAAATGAGAAATTTCCAGTATAAATATATCATGCGAATTTTACCCACAAACACGACCTTGTTAAAAATGAACATAGCTAACACAAATATATGCGACTTCTGTAATATGCATCCTGAAAGTCAAGAACATTTATTTTGGACATGTACTTATGCTCAAATTTTATGGAATAGATTAAGTGAGTTTTTACAAAGACATAACTTTGTTATTCATTTCAATTTAGAAAACATAAGCTTTGGAATATTACAAAATAACATGAAAACTAATGTTGTAAACTTTCTTATCATTTTGATGAAGTCTTTTATTTTTCAAATGAAATACAGAAAAAAGTTACCACATTTTGACATTTACATTAATTATCTGAAAAACAGAATCAGGATAGAAAAAGAAATAGCTGAAATGAATGGCAAAATTCAATATCATAATTTAAAATGGGGAACTCTTAATATTTTCTAAGTTTTTACACAACAAAACCTCGTACCTTGTTGTATACGATGACTATTATATATGTTTGTATAAGACTGAATAACAGAAAGAACAAACCTACACTGGAGACGACACACAAATCATATTTCCTCTTTTCTTTATCTTTTTTTTAATGCATTTTGAATTAAATTACAATACTGTTCTGAAGTGTTAAGCGTGAATCAGCATATTTACCAAGGGAGTTTAACATCAGATATTGTTTTTGTATGAAAATAAGTATATGTATATCTCATAAATCATATATGTTGAAATAAATGATAAAAAAAAAAAGTTGTTGTTGTACATTTTATGAGTAGATAGCGATTTATTATTGAATAGTTTTAATAAAGTAAGTAGTAAATGGGTATAATTATTTGTTTATTCTGCTACTGTCATGCCATTTTTCACTTTGTCACTTTATCTAATTTCTCTGCGGTCATATTATTTATATCTAGATATTTTTTATCTTAAAAGCCCGATAAATCTTGATCTGTAAGTCAGCTAGCAATCCATTAAAACCATGATGAAATATTCATACGTTTTCTGTTTGCCTGCACGGACAAAAATAATGAGACCTCTTAATTAAATGCTTTCTTGCAACGGTGAAGTTGTTCTAATACCATCATGTGTTTTGTTGAAATATTTATTTTCACATAATTAACATAGGTTGAGTAGTTTAAACATATTTATTCGTCAATTTACACAGAGTCAAGTTAGCATAATACATACATCAGGTCTAGACGAGTAAATAAAACCGAAAGCTTAAAGCATATTTAAGGTTCTTTCCACCGCACAATAATACACGGTGTTCGAGTTTATGGCATTTCTCTTACAAAATTAACGACGAATTGGCTGAGGCGACGTTGTATTTGCAACGATTGCAAATTAAAGTGGTAGAGTATGATAAAACAGTACAGTAATGTAGAAAGAGAACAATGAAAGAATTATGAGTTGAAAGAATTAGAGAGATAAATTATGTGATTAGAAAATCAGATTTAAAGATACAGACACACATTGAATATGTCATTATCGTAAAGATACAAACTTGTATTTCATATCAAGTAATCTTCTGATTGAATATACGGCATCACATCTGCTGTAGGAACTCGTGCTAAGCTGTAACATTTAATATAAACTCATTGTTAATATAAACATCATTTTAAAATTTACCGTAACAATTTACTATATAGATACGAAGATTGATTTTTACTACACAAGTTTTAATTTCAAACACTGGTAATACAATCAAACGGTGCCATACTGTAACATTACAGGTTTTAAGACAACAGTAAATGAATACGATAGCTAACTTAAAGATAGTTGACGCCATACATTTTAATATTCATGACTGTGTCTTTTATATTACATTTGATACTCCACTAGCTTATCTCTTTTCTAATGCAAATATTACACAAATGAATGCAAACAGAATTAAAGAAATTCTTCTGTCAAAGATATGTAGGATATTGCCAATCATGACCAAAGCAGTGTGTCTGAGACACGTCTTACCTAACAACCAGCAGTTAGGTAAACGAATTTATACAAATAATAGTCAACATTAAATGATGAAACATATTTTATAAGAATGAAACTTTAATGTAAATTGATGATTTGAATTATACAAAATATAAATTAATGATTTATAGTCATCTTACCATTCAAAAGCTTAACTATGCTCAAGAATGAAGCTTAAACCACGACAGGCGAGCTTAATGTGCGGAACAATACTTATGTTGCTTTATTTCTCGCACTGAAAATAAAATTTAAAAAAATACGTACATGTAACAAAAAGGTTTCATTTTTAATTTTTAACTCGGACAGTCAAAATCAGACTTTAAAAATTTACAAATTTCCTAATTATTCAATTCGAAAAAAATGTTTACACATACGATGTATTTATATAAGGCGTAAATTATACTGATGATATTCCTTATTCTAGGTGTATATAAATATCAGTGATTAATGTGTTCTAAATATATGATGATCACTTTGACCGGCAATACCTTTCATGTCTCAAACCCTTTTTACAGTCAGTATGATAAGATAACATAAGATGACAAGATAAGACAAATACAGTTAAATGAGGTTTAGATTGAAAACAAGTAAGTCCATTCATGTTTAACTTTCAAAAAACTTTTTTAAACGTATATTAAAATGTGTTAATATGTCTTGATTCTATGTTACAATTTAAACGTACATGTATATTACGTGTGCATAGTATCATAATGATTTACTTAGTATAAGTAAATAAGTAAAAGTACATTGAAATACAAAAAAGACTTGTGAAGGAAAAAACCCATACATGCCCTGATTTAATAGTTATTATTTTAAAGTTATACTTTCCATCAAAGTTTCCGTATTAGGTTAAACTCGAGATCGATGCTAAAACAAAGTAAATGTTTTTTATGCGTCTAAGTGTAAGTTAGAGTTATTAAGTTCAATTTTAACAATTAAGAAACCCCAAGGGAGCGAGCGGTAACTTACTTAGTGTTTTACATAGTACCTCATTTGGCCTTTTTGCATACCCACCGGCATGTATTGTGGCACAGACCTGTTTGTTAGGTTCGTGATTGTGGGCGGAGCTAAAGTGCTTTCTATTTAGAGCGAGCTCTTGAGAAATTAAGTGATTTTAGTAGGTAGTTTTAATAAAAAAGAAAGACGTTTATTTGAAAATCTGTGAGATTCGATTGGTGGGCAAAGGGGGTCAAACACTAAATGAGTAATTTCTCTAATTGGAAAATGTAAATTAAAATGTACCTAACAGAACTAATTGATTCTCAAACACTGATTTGGTAATATTTGTTGCAAAGATCATGTTTCAAGTGGTATAAAATCAGTGATTAATGTCTTCCTTCCGGTGATTTTAACGGGTAATATCACTTTAAAATTATTTCAAGTATGTTCTATTTATCCTCTAATTATTGGGAAATCGTACTCATTAAGCTCTGGGCAACTTCTGTATTTAAAGCTTTCAGTAGACATCATATTCCAAAGTTTATTTATAGATGAGATATTCAAAGAACTCTCTTTCTTCACGAAGTCCACTTGCACTTTCAAATTAATGAGTAAGATAAAAGCAAAACAATGATCATGGTTTATTTTACTTATATGTACATTTGTTGGCAAGTATCTCCTTTACGGCAAACAGATTCGATCAGGGCAAATATATTGATGTAAAGTATATTATAATAAGTGTAAACGTTATGAAAGCGTTAACTCTTAAAAGATGAATATCAAATATAATGATAATGTTCTCATGTCCTGTAGATCTGCATTCGTCTCTTCTTATCCCAGTTCAGGTAGAGAATACTTTAAGTATGTATTCTATTTAAGAGAACGGTGAGATGTAAAACTTTCAAAACTGACAGATATATTCCCTAAAGGGGTACATCCTACATCTAGCAGATTATATCATAAAATGAACGTTTAATGATAAATTAAAACAACATATATCAAAAAATAGTTATTTTAGCACAAATAATCAACAAAGAGGCCATCTATTATGAATCGCTATCCACCCATACATTTTACAACAGCAACAATACATAGATGGATTTACAATTAAAAGGTGTGATGCCTTAAAGGTTTTTTTTTTCAAATACAAAGAGCCATTTTTTTTTTCAATTAATACTTTTCTTCAGATCTGATGATGTATACGATAATTTTCGATCTACATCATCAGATAATATAGCTTGAAGTTAAACAAAGCGAAGATCGAACTATTGTATTGGTTTCTCAAACAATTTATTTACTTATGGGAAACGTTAATAATTTTTTAACTGCTTGTCAATGAAGAGTTTGCTGCGTTTTATACACATCATGTTGTAATTTAGTGACAGCAACTATCAATTATTTATAAAACTAAGAATACAATGCTTAAAGGGAAAGGCAAGTTAGAAAATAATTTGACTTCAACTTGAATAACTTGTTAAGAGGAACACACTGTTGAAAGAATTTCAAAATTCGGAGTATCAAATGTGAAAATATTGCAGATTGAAAATCTAAAAAAATAAGATTTATGGAGGCCGTCATTTTGAATTGGTGATGTCATAGTGCAGTTATCAAATATTCATGCCAAGTATTACTGCTAAATTAAAAACAGCAGCTTTAAACGTACATTTTGTATATTAAAATATTGTAACCTACAAATATGACACTTAAGTAATGTAACCAACTTCAGGTGAAAAAACAATCATGGAAAAAGAGTCACTGGGCTTCAAAATTAAATTTTGAGAAAGGGGCATGTCTAATAGTATGTCTTATTTGCATATTTACTACATCTTTTATTTCTCATAGCTCTTTTATTTTTTATTCGATTTCAAAATTTCTTTCAACCATGTGTTTATGCTAATAAGCTCTTTGATTACAGGCTAAGTTTTGAATTTCGTTACAAAATGTACCCTTTAAATCAATCAAGCGGTACATGTATTAATTTTGATCCTATGTTAAAGTACTTTCGTGAACTGTTATTCAATGTTGAACTGTTATTTATACAATCTGCGCTCTAGTTCGATCAGAAAATTTAGCCTGGATTTTAACAGCATTAACCACTCGTGAAAATCTAGATCAAAACTACTACACATGCAAGCTATGTCACAAGAAATTGTTAACATTAACCTCGATGTATGGTAAATGTTGAGACATGTAAATTTGTAACGCATTACGCAGTGCGAGAGATAAAAAATAACTTTGAACTTTTAACCACTAAGTGTGATTTAAAACGAACATTTACTGCTTATTTATAGTTTATATTTATATCAAAGGAAAAGTCATGTCTCATTCCACTTTATATCATAGTTAATTGAGTCACGACCAATTTGTGTGGAAATGAATCACATTGACTGATAGCTCTAGTATATTGATCAACCTAATAACTAGTAGTTTACTGATGAAGTTCAAAATGTTTCAAAATGTGTTTTGCCAATGTCGGTTATATGTCTACATAGCATCCGTAATGTTGGTAATTCTGGTGTTAAACTGTAGTAGATAGTTTTGTCAGCTCTCAAATGTGTTTTAAATATACTCAAGGGTAGGACTATTTATGTTAACCACAACTAACCCCAAGAGGTCATATAAGCTAGTTTTGAGAAAATTGAAGCACAACTCTGTTTGATTGATAAATGGGCTTTACATGTGTATTAAGCCATAAAGTTTCAGAATAAAAATATTATACAATGAATGGTAGCATACTAAAATATAAAAGTATTTTTGAAATATCTGAGGTGTTCAACCGCCAGCTAAATTGTTTTGACTAGATATTAACACATATGAAACAAAAAAGTATTGACTAGAATTAGTAACATTCTAATGACTAGAATTAGTAACATAATAATGACTATACCTAATACGAAAGTGGGTATAATGAAAACCCTACAAATTACAACGATAATGTATTTAAAACTAGTAATGAACAAAACGATTACTCTAAGAGGATGGGTAGAGGGAGGAGGTGGGTTTTGAATGAAATCGCGTTTCTCTTTGTTTGTTCGAAGTAGGTTAAAGACAACTAAATAGCTCATTAAATATGCGGAAGTTTCTTTTCCGGCTTCAAGCTGGTATTTCTGCGTCACAAACTGATCTAGCGAAAGGGGGTCCAGTTTGTCACCTAAATTATTTTATGAGACATAAAATAATTTATGTTAAACACAACTAACCCCAAGTGGTCATGTAAGCTAGTATTCAGATAATTGAAACACAACTCTGTTTGATTGATAAATGGGCTTTATTAAGCCATAAAGCTTCAGAATAAAAATATTATACAATGAATGGTAGCATACTAAAATATAACAGAAGTTTCGAAATATCTAGGGTGTTCAACCGCCATAAAGTGGGGAGTTTTGAATTTGGCAAAAATTGCCACCACCGCCAGACGAGTATGAGCATTGGGGTATTGGATGGAAGTTTTTGTTGTTGTTGTTTTTTATCACTGACTAGAACCTATGAGCTTCGAACAGTAGAGGACGGACGTATGAGGTTACTAATGGTATGTACACAGAAAACTAACGAAAATGATTATGGTAAACTGAGATCGATTTACCCTATAAAGATAAGTAAAATATTATGGCGTCAGAAGACCCTGAGGTTTCAGAAAACAAAATACGACTTGCTTTAACTCAGTAACTCAGCCAACCGAATAAAATAGAACTGAGTCAGATATAACAAAACAAAATTAACTAACAATAAACTAACAGCTACATACATAAGTTAAAAAATTTCGTGATTGTCAACAAAATACCGTAAAATAAAATGTACAACAACGGTATATTATAGTAATGGCACCAATTTCAAACTGTGACAACAAAAAAACAAAAATAATATCAAACAGGGAATGCCACGTACCAAAAACGCAGCCTCCCCAAAACGAGCCCCACAGCACCCAGAAGTGCACACCACCAACACACACACACACACACACACACACACACACACACACACACACACACACACACACACACACACACACACACACACACACACACACACACGACACACACACACAATCATGTACACACACACATATACACTACCAACACACACTAGCATACAAAGCAAACACACGAGGACAAAACGAACAATTAAAGGAACACAGTGGGGCACCGCCTTGGAACGGTCAGTGGCAAAAACACCACTGGGGAGCTTAAACCGGTTTATGGTGCGCACCCAACCTCACTCTTACCCCCACCATGTTCCAAAGTCACACAAATCGTTGTCGTAAATGCTGATAACCATGCCCCTGCTGCCTAAGCCAGTCAGGGGGGTAATTTAGATCATGCTGCATTTCAAAGTTATATGTTTCTGCTGCCTAAGCTAGTCAGGGGGTAAGAAATGAAATACTTAACAAATAAAGACTCTTGCTGCCTAAGTCAGTCAAGAGTTTAACGAAACACGTTACCGAAAAAGCCTTCAATCAATTGTTATTAAGAGCGGATGTAGCTTTGGTATGCTTTGGATTTCCAGCGGCCTAACTTCTGTAACTGATGAGCGGGCAGATTACAGTTGAAAGCATGGGTTGCACCACCAATTCTAAAAGAATGTGGTGTATATTTGTTTGGATCTAACCCAATATGAGAAACACAGTGTCGGACTATTCCGCGTACTGTGACACTGTAAAGTGATTGACCAGATTGGCGTTTAAAAAGCTGACCCTGGGATGATCCTTGGACCCGCAGAAATCAACACAAGGCACGTACTGGACATAGATTTTTGTCGACATTACGCTGAAGTTCTACAACTTCGGGGGTTCCAGCTGAATGTTTGTACCTAGGCACATTAAGAGACACAGTTAGTATTTTCCCTCTTTCTTGACGAAATGCGCACGTTCGACAAGGATCACATTATTGCTACCGGTGGTGGTACGTGCTATTTCTCCAATTCTTAACAAGCCCCAAAAGGCAATGAGGAAAATTGCTTTAAACAAAACCTTGTCTTATTACGAATCCATTACGTATTCCAAGGCCCCAATAAGAGAGGACAAAATAGAAATTGTTATTGGTAAGCGGGAATCTGAAGTGCCTGTTTGTATCTTGATGGCATACAAGAGTTTGCAGATAAGAAAAGAATCGGACACGTTTTGACCCGAGTGCAACTTTTGCAAGTATGTAAGGCTCGAGATACGGGAGCGGATAGTTGAGTATTTGTAGCCTCTCCTGTAGCAGTAAGCAGTATATTGTGTGGCCTTTTGTACTGTTAACGGAAAAGGCAGATAATTAGGGTATGTGACCAGGCAAAATTCTTTAAACTGATTGAAAGCCGTGCGGTATGCTTATTTTGTAGCAGGTGCCATTGAACTGTTGAGCAAATGTAGTACACATTTGTTTAATTTATATCTAACAGCGCGGCTTGAATGTCTGTTGGCGTGGCGTCCATGTTTGGTGCTGCAGCTTTGAACTCTCTGATCTGCAAGCGTGACAGAAAATCCGATAAAGTATTAAGTTTACCGGGAATATGTTTTGCTTGTACAAGAATGTTGTAGCGCATACATAATAAGACAAATTTCCTGACCAAGCACATGAGTTCAGGATCCTTAGACGTTTGTTTGTTCAATATATGAACAACAGCCTCATTGTCAGAGTGTAGAATAAGGCATCTATTCCTCAGATAATTTCCCCAGATGACCAGTGCTAAAACGATTGGGAAAAGCTCTGTGTAAGTGTGTTGGCCAGGTGCCATAGAACCAGTGTTTCCAAAAAAGAGCTCCGAAGCCCAGCGAGCCTGATGCATCTGTGAACAAATGCAGTTGCTTATCTGAAACCCATTTCCCATCTAAAAGGAGGTTTTTACCATTAAAATGGTCTACAAAAAGTAACCAAGCTTTTATATCCCTACGACTTTCTCGATTGAGAGTAATTCTGTGTTTTGGATGAGCGACTGGTTTTGTCAAATCTATTAACCGACGCAAAAAGCATCTGCCTGGTGTTACCACTGTACAACAGAAGTTAAGGAGCCCTATCAGACTTTGCAAGTCCTTCAATGTAATCTTGCGGCGTTTGACCTGGGCATTTAACCTTTCCCGCAGATTAACCAGTTTATCACGTGGCAGCCTTGCCACCATGTGAAGAGAATCTAACTCAAGACCCATAAATGTTACGGTAGTTGTTGGCTGAACTGTTTTTTCACCCTTGATAGGGAAGCCTACTGAACTGCACATTGTCAAAAACTTATTCAGGTAAATATTACATCTATGGGAGCGCGATGGACCCATTATTAAAAAAGCATCTAAAATGTGAATTATTATATATTTAAAACTGATTTGGCAATCCATTGTAGACTTGAACTAAAACGTTCGAAAATACAACAACTGCTAGATGCCCCCCATTGGCAGACATTTGTCATAATAGAAAAGGCCATGGAAATGAAAACCAAGCAGGTTGTAGTCATCTGGATGGACTGGTATAAGACGATAAGCGTCGGCAATATCTGTCTTGCTTAATAAAGTGCCAGGACCCAACTGAAGTAATAATTGTACAGCGTCATCAAAACTTGCGTATGATACAGCTTTGAGGGCTGGGTCTAAGTTGTCGTTAATGGACATGCCTTCCGGAAAGCTAAGATGCTTGATTAAGCGGTATTGATCAGGTTTGTCTGCCCGTGGATGAACTATACGTGTGTATAGCTTTAGTTGCTGTCTCAGCAAAAGAACATTATAATTTGTATTAAGAGACCGCCCTTGGAAAGTTGAAAAAGTGGTCTCATGATGAAGTATAGTTTCTTCACAAAGTGACTCCTAATACGTGTCGCTTGAGCAACTTGGACTATACTTTCGTTACTAATGCGTAATATATGAGATAAAGTACTTAAACACAAGTTCTTAACAATGATAATATGATGAGACGAACAAAAGAACACATGCCTCAGGTATATCACTTTAGAGCAACTTGCTTAGATACATCCGCATGTGTCAGTACACAAGTCTCCCACTTCTTCCTTCTTAGACATAATAACTTTGTTGAACAATATTTAGTTTACATAAACAGTTCTAGAGATGAATAAGTATGACACTCAGTAGTTTGTCAAGTGCCTTGGGTAATATTTCCTAAGTAAAAGAACCCACTAATGTGTGAATAATGTTAATATAAGTTAGAAAATACGATTCTTTAATTTTCAGCGTTTATTAAGAAAAATCTCCGCATAAACTATGCATGAACACAACCAAGATGTGAGACCAGCATCAGTCGTTAGAGTCTTTTCAAACAATCATTCAATATTCCTATAAATTCTTTGATATCATGGTCTTAAAATGTTAACAACATCTCATATATCTGACGTAATAAAGGGAGCACGTGTAGAAATGAATTTGGTAGATTACGCAGGGTATTGAAAAATAATTGCCTTATTTATGGGCGTTTAAAGTGTTTCAAATGTCACCTAAATCTCAACAGACTATGCAAGGCTACCAAGATGTTTGCGCAAGAAAGTTTGCTATTTAATTTGACGACGAATCCATTTACTTTTCTTCTCTACAGTTTTAAGTAGAACGAAGACGTTTGCTCGTTCTAATGTGTTTGCTTCAAATGGTCGCCACTAATTTTTCGCATATTATAAAACATATATATTGATAACAATTCAAGTTTATACATTTATCATGTATATTGTTCAAACTGATACTATTACAGTTACGTATTGATTTTGCCAAACATATAATTTGATTTGCCGTGACGTTCATTGTCGTGTATAAAGATATCAGTTCTTTTCTTTGCATTCATGCCTACGCCATAATGCAAACGGTTTCTTTTCTCTCAATTATATTTGAATATCTTTAAATGTTTTCTTCTGGACTATTCTGTGACGGGTAAAGATTTAAACAATCAGACTTTAAATTGTTAATTATAAGAAATACTCAGTCGTCCTAGAAGTATTTCTACATGTACATGTACTTTATTTTAAAAATGCATGGGCAATATAACAATATCAGTATCTCATATCATATTGTGATTGTAAACTGACACGTAATTGTTTACAAGATGAAAATTAGGCCATAAGTTTTATCTGCGAAGATCAACACGATAATTAAAATACTGTGTACACTACTTTGTGCATGAAAGCTAAACAAAATATAATGAGAAAACATGTATTCAGTAACATTTTATTTAATACTGTTTAAGGTACTACGGGTTCTAAGACTGTGTACTATCTAGCATTAGTTCCTTGCAGGTACCGTATACAGAATCTTATGATTTTGTTGCATATGCTTCAAATACAGGAATAATAACAAGAGGCCTGTAACATTATGTCTCAGTCATTGTGTCACGTTTTGGCCGCCCCGTTGTGCCCCGTTTATGACACCCACGATTTGGAAATTTCAGCCTGGTGCCATGATGTGCAACGTTGTCGCCACGTGCTAGACCACGTTGTCACCTCGTTGAAGTCCCGTTGTGACACGATTGAGAGGGAACAACACATATCAAAGTCGGATAATGCCATCACGCTGTCGCCTCGTTCTCGCCACGTTGTTCCACGCCGTGCTTTGTTATGTCTCGCTGCCGCCACGCTGCCACCGCGTTCAGCTATAACTCGTCACGCACTGGCCTCGCAGACTTCTTTGACCATGAAGGATATTGTGTTTTGGGCTACTCTGCATGAGTACAATAGCAAGTGGTAGCTGTCTCCAGTGACAAGGTGACAGAGAGTGGACGCAACTTTCAGACCAGGCTGCAGCGCTTTCTTGAACCAGCTGTCCTTCATTAATCTTGGGGTCGGCCTCTCCACCAGCTCCTGGACGAGAATGGGATCAACTCTGAGTAAGTTCTTGAAGGCGGCCACATCCTCCTTAGCTCTTAAATGAGTTGGTGGAACTGGCCAAAATCCTCGCGTCACCGGAGCCAGCCCCTGCAGAACATGATGCGTGGGCCCCAATTCTCCCTTTCTCCTTCTATCCTCTTTCCTATGGAGCAGCACTATATTTCTCAGCATGTCTTGGTCCAGGGCTAGGGTAGCACTCGCCAGTTTGAGATCCGTGGTAGAGGTTCAGCACCAGAGCTTACCCAGAACACAAATGATTTGAGGTCCTAGATGGAGGGATATATATGTGGGGTTTCTGACAGATAGCTTCTGATGTCATTGACATGACAGAACGTATCATATAGCTTACCACAACGTTTCAAAATGTACCACAACAAAGCAGAAACGTACCACAACGTCGTGCAACGTAGAACACCGTAGCATAATGCAGCTCATGACGTTGTACAACGTGTTACAACGTATCATAGCGTAACACAGCGTGGCATAGCGCGGTACGAGAAAGGTTGGATCAACGAAGTCACAACGTAGCATAGCGCTCCACAACGTGTCAACAAATTATACAACCAAAAAATAATCAACCACGAAAGGGGGGCATCATGGCCATATATCGCTGTACTATTGTCCATCACGCCAAGGTCACAAGTCAAAATATGAACTCATACATTCCTCTAAAATTTGTTCAAAATATGTCGATCAAGGTTTTTTACCTTAAAATTGTTTTTCTATTTTTAGAAATAGAATAATGACATTGGCGCTAGATTTGTGAAATTATTTTGAAAAATTGGGTCTACATGTATCTTGTTAAACGAAATATTGTTTAACTTTTCCTACATTTATATTGTCTAAGTAAAACTTATGACACCCAAGGTTTTCTCAATTTTCACCCAAAAGGACTGTAAGGCAATGTTACATACTAAAATATTTAAGATCTGGATCTTGCGAATTGTGACAAGAAGGTTTTTAAAGTTTCCACTATTAACATTATATATAACCTCTAGGACGGAGCCAATTCTGACCACAAAGGCATATTTAGAACAAGCTTAGCAGAGATTGCAAGATAATGATACACACGAACTATTTAAGCTCTGTGACTTACGGTTTCAGTCTAGGAACAATAAAACAAAATTTATTTGACTGATGTTACAACAATTTGAAAAAACATGGTCTTGCACCTTCACGTAGCATAGACACGTGCGTTATCCACAGAGCTGTTTTTTAAAAGTAGATTTTTCAATTGAATGACGTTTACTTAAAAAATATAAAATGCTATAGCAAATAGTTTCACCAAGAATTATTATGTCATTAAACCTTCAAATCAGCATAGCATTTTATGTACATCTTCTCCTTCGGGGAATCATCTATTACGCATATGCCTACCCTGCTTCGTTTTATTGCATATACACTTTTTATGTATTTGAATTTTAATTTGATTGTGAAATGGTACATTAGTTACATATTTTCTTGCATACCCCCCGGGGAAAGTATTGGCGGATCCAAGCACGAGGAGGGAAGAGATCAGCTTATACTTTCCCTAGGGAAAGTACATCTCGGGCTTACTTGACAGCACCCGAACTACTTTCGTGTATTCAACTCGTACCTGGAACACTTTATTTCCGAGATACGTTTCACGGCGGTTTACAAGTGAAAGATTAGAATGTTTTTCGTAAATGTAAACTAAGGTCTCATAAGAAAGCACACACTTCAATATTTTTCAAGTTAATGTAACAGGAATTTAATTTTTTAGGAATGGTTCGAATTTTCAGGGTACGCAATACCGATTCAAATTACGAAAATTGTTGGTAACGAACATCCATGAAGTTTTGAAGCGAGAGTTGATTGCGAAAAGAAATGGTGCTTTTTATGGTGTCACAAGCAAGAGCACCAAATTTTAGAAATGTGTAACAACAGAATATATTCACATTTCAAAGAACATACCTGTAATCATACTTTTTTCAAAACAAAAAATGGCGGTAAATGACGTCACAGTTTCTCTTGATAAATGACGTCACTGTGTAAACAAAACAAGTTAATTGAGTCAATGTTGATGGTATAGTCGCATTAATCAAGTAAACTGGACGTGAGTAAGGAGAATTTCTGTTTAGGATTTAATTGATTATTTTTTATTCACAACGTAAATAAAGTATAGTTTTGGGTGCGATCAAGCACTATGTTTTTAGCTCTAGATACATAAACAGTGGTAAATTCACGTGTGAACCTACCAAATTTCCTACGCAAAGGGGTTCCATGCGGGGAATTATATTTAATCAACATGAAGTATTGATTTACCGCTCAACATAGTAGGGCCTATTTAAAGCGGTTTCCTCGTAGAATATGCAATAACATCAAATAAAGTATGCAAGAAAAAGGATCTTATATGGTCTACTGTGGAGGACTGGGTTGTTCCGACCCTCGGGAAAGCGGAGGGAAGTCGGAACCTCGCTTCGCTCGGTTCCTCCTATCCCCCCGCTTTCCCTCTGGTCGGAACAACCCAGTCCTCCACAGCAGGCCATGTAAGATCCTCATAATCAAATATGCAGAGGTAATCAATATAGCCCACTCAAGTATATAGCCATATAAATAAACTGTTGCATAATTTATTTGAAATGTGCGAACTCTTTCATTTGTAAAATCATTGGGAAAGTAACCGTACTCGTGGACGGAAGAAAGCATAACGTAACATGGATACTTTCCGATTTTTTTATTCTTGCACTGCGACTGGTATTTACGTTTTCATCCTTAGTTTGTCATTAGTAAACGCAGCTTCGAAGTTTACCAGGTATGAAAGGTTTGCAGATGCTAGAATGCTTCCTATTTCACTCGCTCAGCTGGAAGAGAAATCACTTCCCCAGTGCGCAATATTCTGCGAACATGAACCGGAATGTAGATCTGTCAACTATAACAGCGCGGAGGAAATATGTGAGCTCAGCGAGCACTATCCAGAAATCGTTGTAGCATCAACAGACGACTACGGAGATAAAGCTGAGCATTTAACAATTGAACAGGCATCAGACTGGGCAATCTACTACAAACCTAATCCATGTAAGTACTCAACTATATATTTGATCGAGATTGATATTTAGTGTCATTTCAAAAACGAATCAATCATAATGTAAACCCATGCTATGGATATAAAAGTATGATAATAGCTTATCATTTTAGGGAAAATCATGCATGTTTAGTTTGTAGCAAAGCTATGTGAAAGCTTGATGTTAATTATTACAACACGTCCCTAACCTTTTCCAATAGAATATCCTAAAGCAAATTAGATTTTTAAAAGGTATGAAATATATAAGGACCAACATCACAAAATGAATTGCATACCGCATTAAAGAGATTTTAGGTTGGAGACGTCAACATTTTGTTTCTAGTATATTATCAGTCCGTTGGTGAAGTTCATTTAAATTTCCGTAACGGAAAAAGGCGATAGCGAATATTATATTTCCTATTCAAAATTTGAACGTTAAATATCTAAAATACATATTAACCATCTCTTGTGAATATGATCTTAATATACGTCAATCAGCATGAATATGAAACATTAATCAGTGAATATTGTTCCAAAGAATCTAGTTGATTTCTTCTTATGTCAATATTTTGATTTTTTGCAGTATGCGATTTTGGACATTTTACTGTTCTCCTCGCATCAGAAGACGTTCGCACAATCACATCACCAAATTATCCCCGCAATTATCAAAAGTAAGTTAAAGAGGCACATCTTACAACTAGCATTAATAGTGTGTTTATTATGTGTATATGTAGAAAATGTTTATGTGTACAGTATAGGCGAGATTCTGATTTGACTGGCAGATAAATTTCTCAAAATGTTAAGAATTGGCGAAATGTATGTAGGTGATTAATACAGCAGGATGCACTTTTGCAGAGTTTTCCCGTATGCAGGTTACGCGTAAATTAAAAGCAAATTATGAATTTAGAATAATTTTAATATACCGTTCAAGTTAACTTTCGGTTCTTCGTTACAGGAACCATCTTGGGATTGCCGGGACTAATGGCGGGATAGCAAATCGTGAAAAAAAAACATTTCCCTTTTTATTTTTCAAAAATCAGCTGATCACAGGTTGAAATACTTAGTCAATCTGAAAACTTTTAAAAAGAAATGCTTCAGCTGTAAAATTATGCCCCCTTTTGTCAGGAAAGCTGATTTGGTGGGAAGCTTACCGGAGCGCTGTTTAACAAGCGTCTATTAACCGAGATCTGTAGCGTCATCGGAGCATTATACAGAACGTTTTTAGCTCGACTATTTGAAGAATAAGGAAGGCTGTTAAGTCACATTTGCGTCAGCGTTGCAAGCTTTGGCATTAATATGGCCCTTGCTGAAGTTAGAAACTTTGGTTAAAGGTTTGCATGCAAGATACTATCATGCACATACTTCACTAACCGCTTATGGGAGTTATTTGAAACTAACCGATAGTGTTCAGGTCAGGGATATCAAGCAATTAAGGTAGATAACTCTTGACTGACTTTACTATTAAATATAGACCTTGTTGAACTTAGAATCTTTTGTTAGTTTTGCGTGTAAGGTACTATCATGCACATACATAGTGACAATTGATGGGATTATTTGAAAGTTAGCAATAGTGTTCAGAGGTATCAAAAACTTAAGTTACCATAGATAACTTGTGACCATATTTTGATGATAACTGTTTTCTAGTTAACATAAATTCAGAGAGTCATTAAAACTTTGTTTTGTTATTTACTCATAAACCTTTTGATTTATTGGCAAGCACTGATAATAGCTGAGCATGCTGGCATACGGTGTATCCTTGTTTGGTTAGACTGTAGTAAAGGTGGTGTCTTTTTTGTATTAAGATTTCCAATTACAACTAATTGCTAAACTTGGCTAATATATCGAGGAATGTCTCGTTTCTGTCCAAAATGCCCAAAATACCTTTTAAAATAAATATCTTCAGTATGTTCGATGGTCACGATATTTGCCGTAAACTGAAACCGACGTACATGTATGTACATGTATGTTATTCTATTTGTTTTATTAACTGCACTGTTTAATTTGTCAATATCTCACTTTAATATAACGATAGACAATATTCTAAAGGCCCATAGTAACCCATATTTAACAATGTATACCCACTGCAATATCCTTATTTCAAACATAAAAATAGTACAGTCATTTTTCTTTTTTTATATGACGCGAGTAAATCATACGACGACCCGCGCTTTCAATGAAATATACAACATTATGTCACTTGTAAAAATCTTTTTCAGCGATTTGTGAATACCAGAAGTAGTTGTATATAATTATACATGTGATATACTTGCATTATATTCATAATTCATATATTCTAGCAAAACATAATTGTCGCCGCACTGAAGTGGTGGGGCACGTGACTTTATTTTTTTCCAAGATTATTCGATGCAAGATAATTTTACCCACTGACAATAAAGAAAAAGTATTTGTAATACGTTTTTATTGTTTTATTTTATTAAAAAACAATCTTTTAATTTATTCCCTCATGTGGTGCACGATTTCAAATGGTCAAGGTCTATTTTGACTGATAAAATATTTGAAACCAGTCTACGGAAAGTGAATCATAATTTATTTTTAGAAAGTTGAAAATAGTTCTCACGTGATGTAAACAATAAAGCTATCCACTCCGTATATACAAAATTAGTTGATAACTCAGCTGTTGTAACGCAAGGTCAATGAACAAAATATTAACTTGGAGCACTCTTCTGAAACTGTTATTCGAAAAGTCTTCTTACAACGGTACGATCTGTGTATGTTATACTCGCGATGTTTTCACAAAACTTTGATTCAGCTGGATCATTTTCAAGAAAACAGAAACAGAAAATACAAACTAAAAAAAACTATTTTAGTTGTCGGTGTAATACTTTTGGATATATATTTCTTTTAAATATTACGCAACTGTATTTTACGAAAATTGAAATGAATCACGTCTTGAAGTGGTCATATTTTGATGGGTGAACTTATTTATTATATATTCTTTATTACAATCTTTGTAACATGTTAATGCTCAAACACAATTTAACAGTATTATTATTTTTGTATGCTTGTAACAAATAAAAGAATTCTACATTTCCTTTCCTGTTGTTCAATTCTTTAGCGGCGACCTTTGATGCTTTGCATCAATGGTTTTCTTGTATAATACATGTATACGTTAAACATTGTTACTGTCATACATATGAAAACCTTAAAATAATAAAAACATACAATATCAACATACTAAGCAAATATAAAAATTCTAACCCTTGCAATACATAGATTTACTGTATATAAGCTTCCCGTCATACATGATTTTGTAATTCGTTAACTTTAGAATATTCACCTTATTGATTTAAGCTATCCTTACTATTTCCAATTAAAATGTATGCGACAATACCCAATTAAGGATGAATATGTGATGAGTGTTTTGAGGCTGTAAAGTCTATATCTACAAATGTAGGACAGAACACGATCGACTTCATCGGTAGTCCAGTAATCTGTTTTATCAAGACCAAAGTAGAAAAATAATGAAGATACTGGACTAGTTTAGTGTTGTTTTGCAGCTAAATAAGATACGACTTAAGAATTTCTGGTAAGACTGGGTAAAGCATGTGTGCAGCCAACTAAAACATGTAAAAAAGTCATTTGGTATCAAGCCACTACTCTTCATCAACTTTCTTTTGCTTAAAAAATATTTCGAGTGAGGATTTGCATTTTCTTTGAACGAAATAATCCTAGACATTCAAACTATTCTTACATTATCATTTTCATACTTTTTTTTCCAGCAATGACAATCGCTTCTGGTTGTTTATCAAACCCTCGCACACATCTACACTACACCTTGAATTCAAAGATTTTAAAGTCGGCCGTTATCCATGTAAGAAGGATCGTGTTGTTATCTATGACGGTGAGTTTGCAAGATAAAGTCAATCAAAACATTAAAAGTTCATCTACTGTTATGTTTGCATACAATAAATGTATTAGTGGTAACAATTAATTCTAAGAAAATTTGAAGCAGTCACATACAATATCACCATGTCATTTTCTTTTGTAGGAGCATGCAAAATGAAACGAGAACATGCTAGATTTTGCGGAAGATATACAAAACCGATTGTTCATACAAGTGGCATTTACGTCCTCCTCAACCTTGTAACAGATCACGATGTAGCTCACAAAGGCTTTAAATTAAACTATTACGTCAGTTAGATGTGAGCGAAACAATAAACATATTTGTTATTTAGCTTATGTTGTGATACTGTTTCATTGCACTACATGTACATATTGTTTTAACAATGTATGTACTCCATACGAAAAAAAATCTTAACTTATCTTGTAACACAACACGACACTGCATTTAATTAGTGGCTTTTGTTTTGTATTAAACTCATTCTCTCTCTTCTCCTAGCATTTATCAACTGTAGAAAATAGCAAAATGACATGACTGTAATGCACAAGATTTACTTCCTTTTGTCGTAAAAATATTGTCTCACATTTCACGTTTAAAGTATGTATGCCATATATAAACGGACAACACAATGCATCTCTGTATATCTATGGAAGTAATTTTCTAATTAATCAAAACTGTATTACATTTATTGCAAAATATCAACATCATGTAAATGATTTTTAAAGTAAATCAGTTTTATTTATTTTAGCAGTGTTTATTGAGGTACCTCCATTACTATATCATGTTGGAACCGAAAATTAAATTGTCCGTGGAATGTCTTTTTAAATACATTAAACTCAAACAATAATAATATAACCAGTTCACAAATACATTAGAAACAAACATGAATGCCTTGGCATCCGTTCTTCATTGAGTGGTGGCATGACAATGGATTCCTCCTTCCACCCATAGCTTCCACGAAGGTGTTTAGTGTTGCTCTAGGCATAAGTAATAATTCTAAGGCCATGGCCCTGTGCCTTCTTCCGTGCTTGCGGATTTGCCTTTTACAGCGGAAAGCCAAAATGCAAAACAGTTTTCGAGTAAGGGCCTGGCTGCTCCATGTTCACGGTTTCTTCTCACTGGGCCCAATGTCATAGTATCTGTTTATTCTTGGGGGCCTTTGATTCAGCTACGGCTAGATGGGATTTCCATTTAAGTCACCTTACAAAGATATAATACACCTACTTATTGGTTATCTTCCATATAGGTCAGAGGAACATTTTATTGCGATGATATTCGCTGTCTGCATATGCGAGAACGTGGCTTGCTTTAGACCTTAACGCACAATTGTTTTGCCCGAGTTAAAAAAATATGTTTAGAGATCGTAGAAGCCCTGGACGACGTTTTTTCCTATATGTGATTCGTAAGCAGGCCGAGTTTATGCATCATTTGTATTTAATTGGTTGTGGACGAGGTGTTGCCTTTAAATGTTTTTGATGCTGTCTTGAAGTATTTATATTTTACAAATGTCTCTAGTATGCATTTAAATTACAGGGGGTCTGTCAGAAAAAATCTCTTTAGAGGCTTTGTGTGAATGTGTGAGATTAGAACATGGTTTCTATAGTCCGATTTTCAGTCGAGTATGTACTTTTATCCTATTGTAAAACAACGGGTTAAACCAAGTAAAACATAAACGTTGTAGCTGAACATAATATAATATGCCTCAGTATATATAGTGATAGCATTTCTCTATTTACTCTTACACTTGTATTGGCTGGTACTTTTATCGAAAGTTGGGTACACTGAAAATAGCCTAAATGAACTCTAAACTAATCTTGTTATTGTAACATTGTATCAAATTAATTAGAAAGCTTAACATGCTTATACAAGAGAATTAATATGACCTTATTTTATAATGTGATATTGGCACCAGCAATTTACAAGTTATTGCCCATCAAAAAGATCTGTCTACATAAGTACAATTCATTTGATAAACTTTTACTCATTTAAAGGTCCATAGCCATTTTTGTTATAATTACATTACCAAACAAATGTTTTCTCGGTAATATTGGCCATCATTTGTAAAAATAAGACATTCCTATTGCCGGTTTGCACATCGAAAGTATGCAATCAAAACATAGTGTTGTATTTTGTTACAATTATACTGTGAAAATAACATTAGCACACGATATTGTCTGGCAAGTGTAAGTATAAATTGTGGTATATGTAAAAGTGAAGTGTAAAAAGGGTTTGAACATGTCATTTTATTTACGCGTAAACAAAATAGTAACTTTCCAGAAAACGAACATTAAAAAACAGTCTAACATTCAACAGCATCTAACATACTTTTTTATGTAAAGATAACTAGTAAATGAATAATTGTTATGCACATTTCAAAGATTTTCGTTACACAACGAGTCTTTTCAAAACAATGTATTGAATGTATGTTGTAATGCCACCATAATTTCAGCAATAAAACTTTTTTCTTCATATCATGTTTTTGTCTTACTTTTTGCACGGCTGATAAGAGAAACGACACACTTCATAACCACGACCCCAATACGACAAGCTTCATAACTACGACCCCAATACGACAATCTTCATAACCACGACCCCAATACGACAATCTTCACAACCACGACCCCTATACGACAATCTTAATAATCACGACCCCATTACGACAAACTTTATAATCATGACATTAACTTTCATAAAGACGCTAGTTATAACAAAGCTTAGACGTCCCATACGTCTTCTTTCACATGAAGTAGGTAGAAGAGTAAAGGTACAAGTGCAGGCTTTCGTTGAAATAAATATAAACGTGTACATTATCGAATGAAACTAGGGCTGTATCAAACAGAAGTGTATTTCCGTTTCTATGTGAAGAAAGGGAAATAATTTGTTACACTGATACAAGTTATCAAACAGTTTATGGCGGCCTTGACGTAATAAGCTAAAAATATTAATGTAATTTGAAATATCTTTAAAAGTGTTTGCTATGTATACTTCTATAGCAAACTTCGAAATGAATTTTCTTAACCCAAAGGGAATATGAATTTGTTACCCTAACTGGAGTTGACTGATGATCCTAAAGGTATATATAAAGATTAAAAAAAATAAAGTGTGCTTGTACGGAAAGCATCTCTCCTGCTAAAACTTAAAGCTGTACTTTTTAATTCAAAATGGTCATCATCACTTGCTCTTGCTCACAAATGGAAGTGATTATTGTTATGATATGTTACAAGGCAGTAAGTGAAAGGGTTTAGAAACAAACAACCTGGACTAGTACAATAACTTAACACGAATAACTTCAAAGTTGGAAAAGGGCCATAATTCAGTCAATATCTTTGACAGCTACTTTTCTACAATACATTGACTAAAAGAAACAGGTGCGATAACCATCAGTATTTATAAGCCCGAAGGGATGTATCATGTGGACACCTGCGGCGGCGGACGGGCAGGTGGCGTCCACATTTTTTCCGCTATCTGAGTCGAACAGTTTTCATCTGATCTTCACTAAACGTGCTGAACATGTTTGTGCGTATAATGTCCTGGCCAATTACGATAACCAGACAAATCGCCTCAGGCACTTTTAGATTATCCAAAATTGACCAAAATTTGCCTTGTCCGCTCACTAAGTTGGACAGTTTCCATCTGATCTTCACAAATTTGGCTAAGTTCAACAACCAGCTAAATCGCCCATGTACTTGTAGATCATCGCCCTTGAGTTATCCAAAATGACCCAAATTAGCTTTGTCCGCTTTCTACGTCGAACTGTTTTCACCAAAACTTGCGAAACGAGTTTAGGGCATCACTGCTGCGAAAAAGAGGTGGACATTCGAGAGTGTACGGGTTCTTATTTTTCGAATATACGGGAGTATACGGGACACATTTGAATATTGTATATTACGGGCTTGCAGCATATACGACTCCGTACAACTCCGTATTCTATGTTTTCCGTATATTTGTCCGTATATTGATACAATGTACTATACGGAGTCCCGTACACTCCAGTATATTAACCCATTCTCCGCAGTGCATAGTTTGATAACCAGCCAAATCGCCCTAGGCACTTTTGAATTACGGTCCTTGAATTATCCAAAATTGGCAAAATTAGCCTTTCCGCTCTCTAAGTCAATCAGTTTACATCCGATCTTAACCAACCTTGATGATAATTTTGTGGACATTATGTCTAGGCCATGTTCGATAATCAGCCAGATCGCGCTTGGCACCTTTGGATTATGGCCCTGTAATTATCAAAAATTGGCCAAATAAGCCTTGTCCTCTCTCTACGTCAAACAGTTTAAATCAGATCTTCACTAAACTTGCTGGTAATGTGTGTTGGCATAATCACCTAATGTACTTTTGGATTATGGCCCTTGAATTATCGAAACATAATGAAATTAGCCTTCTCAGAGGAATTAGCCTTGTCCGCTCTATGGTTCTCTGGCGGGCGTATTTCGTGACCAACTGGCACTCTTTTTTGTTCATTCTTTAGCACCCAAATATCTTCAACGCATTGACTTACTACTTGTTTCGGTAAAGTTAATATTACCGGCGTTAAGGGAACATTTGGTACACTATTCGACCAATAGTTGATAGAAAAACAACATAAACTTGACTGTTTTGTCACCCACTTTTGATACAAAATCATTGTAAAAAAATGATAGCCGTTATATTTTCCAGCTCAGTAACATCATTTTTCCATGGCAACAGCATTTCGAATTGGTTTTGTTTTCTTATTTTAGCGATATCTTACGAAAAAAGTACAAAACGAATATCACTTTAAGTAGATAATATTTTTATTATAAAGTTTTTACTTGATGTGATATGTATCGAAAGAATGTAAAATTTTGCCACCAAATATGAACGTTACTATTAGAAAATGATAACCACAGTGTTGACGTCAAATTTTGGTATATGACGTCATTTTTAGTACACATTGACGCCTAAGATGTACATATTGATAATATTGAAATTTGTATCTAAGAGATATTGAACTATTATTTTTTCAAAATATATAAGTAAGCCAGATTCCAAGTTTGTTCGAAGTCCCTTTTTCCTGTGCCCCTTGTCATATATGTCAGTGTTAAATGGCCATTAGTGTACAGATTTTATATATGCGCGACCTTTTAATCTCGACCTTGGGAATAATAGAGCTTTCCGTCTCACCATTGCATCGGTGTCGGCATTTGTCAATTGGATCTTAGTCAAACTATGTAAGAATTAGTGTCTATATGAGACACTCGGGTGAGCGATATATGGTCATCATGGGACTCTTGTTATATCAGTCTATGTTTTCGAAACACCCATACAGATATTGCTTTGAAACTTAATCGCTTCTTAACTTTTATGATCTCCATTAGTTGGCAAAAGTGGGTAACTTCAAGGATATTAACTGAATTAAGGACTCATTGTAACGCATAGTAAAATTATTACGTTATGGCCAAGAGACAGTGAACCTATTGATAAGTAAAATTAATTCATTACTAATAGTTTATACTTAAACAGATTGCTATTATGAACTTCAAATATACCTGATGTATCTCATATTTACAGTTGTATATATTAAAAAAAAATGAGAATTTGTTTTTATAAAAAGGCACATAATTTTTACAGCTTGTAAACAAATTACCTGTAATATTTTCATAATTAAAATTTAAGCCAAGCTTAAGAAGCGCCCGTTATGGCATAAGGGAGAAAAGTGCAAATATGAATAGTTTCAAATAGTTAAATGTTATCTCCCACATAGCACCGGTCTCGAACAAGTCAGAGAAAGAAAATTTATATAAAAAAGACAAATTATTACGAAACTTAAACGTTATACAAAATGTACGTCTGCAAAAGCATGTAAACAGACAAGGCACAAAAACGTGATGCGGGTATAAAGGTAGTGAATTCCTAATAAAAACCCCCACTTGGAACTTGTCAATTTTAATGAACTAGCCTAGGTTGTCAAGCACAGGACAATATATCTTTTGAGGTTTTCCGGGCGTAAGTTCGAATCCAGCCGGAACCACATTTTTTTGAAAACGTTTTTTTCTTTGTTTTCATTATTTTGCATTTTTCTACATATGTTTATATTGTATTTTTACACTAAAAAGAAACTGAATACATTTTACACATAAAAATTAGCTTATTTGAATATTTTATTACTTGATGGACCCGCTAAAATCGCTGATGGGAAATTTCAAAATCTAATTACTTTAAAAACAGATGATAATGTTATCCCCGTGGCTATTTTACTTATAAGCCATGATACCATGACTAACTTAGTCTTATGTTTCATCCTTTATTTCATGATGTCACCTTTAAATCAGTCGTAATTTATCTACAACTGCATGGGTATCGTATATCAATGTTTAAGAGATTATTATTAAACTACTTCATTAGCTCAAGTCTATCAAATGTAGATAACTGAATCTACATCGTACATATGTATAATCAGATGTCTATAAATCCATGGATCCGATGTATCCAAATGAAGAATAATAGAATCTGAAATAATAACATTAAATGTTTTAAGCATAATTCCTCAACTCAGTGTTTAAACATACCATGCAATAGTCATTACTGAATAACTCGCACATGATAATAAGTATATTAAATGTACCTTTCTTATACAATTTACCTCTGTGTGTGGTGGGTTTAATTACTTAAAAATGCTAAAATTACAACAGTTACAAAAATTACGCAAGTATAAAAACATGTTCAATTTGCTATTCAATTTGGTCTTACAAGTTTGTGGAACTGTATTCTCTCCTCATCACACACCAATCAGTGGAGTTAATCTGACAACTGTGCTGAAATACCAAACCACAAAATATTCATGCATTTGTTAACAGTTCTATGGAACCTCAAATCAACGCAACAGCCATTCCACGAAACACCACCGAGAAACAATCACCAGAAATGCAACCTCTGAAAGCATTTCAAGTCATTTCATACGTCAAACAATTCATAAATCAACATACAAACATACCAATTAAATCCATAACTCCTTCCAAGAACACCCAATAGAGTTGATAAACTCTAAAGACCCTCTCACTCACAAAAATTAATATGATTTCCCTCGACGAAATTGAGTAATGTTCTGCAAAACATGCTCTTTTTAATCTGACTAACCAATGAGAATGAGCAAACAGCGAAAGGGAAATCACTCATGGAATGAACATACAAACTGAATAGTCTCCCTTGCAACAAACAAAGATTACTTCCCTTACACTAAAAGTACTAAAGAAAGCAAATAAAATTATATAAAACATTCTGTACAAAAACATGAGCCTGCTACATCAACGCATTGTGAGTTTGTAGCATGCTGTTCCAAAAGTGTTATAGATAATTATGAATATACCAAAAGTTTTGCCCCATTTCTAGAAAATGTTGTTTTTTCTTAAAAACTTTGATGTTTAAAATTAAACATGGTAAAAATTAATATGAAATTTGTATACTGGTTATTTCATAAAAGTGTTATCAAACTTGTTGATAATATGGTACATGGTGTATAGTTAAATATAGTTCTTGTTACTCTGATACCAAATTTGTATCAAATTATTGAATAATAAATGAAATATATACATTTTCTTATCTCTCGCGCCTTGTCAATTTTATAAATAATTCCAGAATGGGGGTAGGGTTATTAAAATTCCTATAACTTGGTTATTTCACGGTAAATTTCTTATAAAATTTATTTTTAGAACCTGGAAATAATACAGATTAAGTATATATCAAGCACCATATACTTGTACGCTTATTTTGCTGACGATAAATGTATTAGACTAGTGTTGAATAATTTATCTATATAATCATTTTTTGTAGATTTAATGAATGTTATTCAAATCAGTTGGCTACCATAATATTTAATTATTATTACTCATACGAATCTATGCATTTTCATACAAAAAGGTTAATGAAAAATCACAGTATCTCCTGAAGACAATCCATGTAGATCTAGAAGAGATAAGCATTTTAAAACACGAACAACAAATACCAATGTGAGCATGTATACAATACAGATAATACAATCATAATGTTGTGTTTATAATAGGCAATGATTAAGTTCAGGTAAAATCTTCAATGACTTCAAGCGTGACCGTCAATAACTATTATAATTGTATACTTCACAATCGTTTACAGGAGTTTGTTCCGGATCAAGAGGTATTGAAAACGAATTCTTGACGTTCATTAATTCTGCGTCAGTATTAATATCGTGGACCTTGCGACTGGCATTCTTGACCATGACTGCGCCGTCTCAGGTCCGAGCACCTGTCAGGTAACGGCCTTTAAGTAATTGCCTAGCCTTATAAAATAGATATGAACGCGCCTGTGTCAAGTCCTCATTTATGAAGACCCCGGGAAAGCCAAGAACATTAAGACCAGTCCTTGAGCTATGTAGAGCGTTCCTTGCTATGTGAGATGTAAACTTAACGATTATGTCCAATCGTTTACCGAGCTTCATCTTATCGATCCGACGGGATCGGTAGATATCCAGTAGTGATACATGTAGGCTGACATCTAGGTACATGTAGGTCGAAATTTGCAAGACATTGCTATCTGTGAACTCTTTTATGTTATCGTCACCAGACTCTGAGGACATTTCGACAGTTTGATTAAAGTGATTGTTTAGCATGCTTTCAGGTACAAAGGTCAAACCGTCCTCAGGAATATTGCTAGTAAGAGGAATATTGTGTCTACTGTATTGTTCAGTATGTTTAACGATCACATTCGAACAGGGATATACTTGCACGTAGCGTCTTATTTTCTGTCAAAAGATGTTTGATGTTTTGGTTCAAATCGGCTTAAACACCATTACCTCTATATTTTATTGCTGAATATACATGTATATACACATGATACAATTATACAATAAGGATATTTTACAACATAAAATCAGCAAAAGGGTTGGGCCACGAGTTCTTCCAACATTAGTAAACGGCCATTACCTCTAGCTTGCACCTGATAATCAACGTAAACAATAGGTATTCAGTGAGCCAGTTCAGATGTCATCTCAAATGTTTTCTTCAGAACATTTTCTCTCACTAGATAGAATATTTGTGAGTTTCTGATGTTCTGAACGTCTTCATTTCAGCACAGCCCTCGTCCTCGATATCGGAGAAGCACATTCAGCTGTTTGTGGTTAACTCATATTGATTTTTGTTACACCGTTTAAGTGCTTAGTATGAATTGAAAAAAAGAACATTTAAGCGGGGATCTCTGTCCACAACTGTTACGATTTACATATGCAATAAACTATCAAGTTATAAGATTTGTCAATATTTTCAATACAATTTTCAGAAGATTTTAAATTAAACAAATAGATATTTTGAGAGAAAATCACTTTGCTTCAAAGCTCCTCACATATTCTATAATATGACATGTCTGATAACGTTATTTAAATCATATTTGAAGATTCCTTTTGTTCACATAAATTCAAGTACAGCTATGACCGGACTTCAAAAGTCAACCCAAAGTTGTGTGGACCAGTTTGATAACTAATAGCAGCAAAATAATTGTTCAAAACAGTTATTATTATGAAAACAAATATGTTACAATTTGGGAAAACAAACAAGTTTAAGACAAGAAGTACATCATTCTAAATATAATATGCCTCAACGAGGCGGACCTTTATGTTGCGGAAAGGTGTTTATTTGGTTCGGATAACATGGTGAAATAATGGGTAATTTAATTTTTAAATCATTGTGCAAAGTTTTTAACATTATAGCCACAGTTGGCAACTAAGCGTGTGAGAAAAGGGTAGGATCAACAAATTGTTAAAAAGTTTAGGTAGGGAAACAAGAGCAAGATTGTTGCTACTGTTTGGTCTTAGAACAAGCTGTGGCTTATATTCAAATAAAGTCTTGTGTTACACAAAATATGGACTTTGCAACTGATGAAAATAATAGGAGATGCGCTGTAGAATCTATTTATACACGGCGACAAAACTGATGTCCTCGTTTTCAATCATACATGTATTTCACAAAGTGTGCCATTGTTTAATTTCATTTGATGATTGTTTATTTAGCGATCCACCATATTGCAGCAAACCTAAAAAAAGAGAAAAAGAGACGAAAAGTATGTTTTAATTTTTTCAAACAACTCAATGGTATTTAAAATCCCAGGATCACATTTACAAATAGCTCTCATTTGATCAAAGAATGCGTCTTACTGACAAAAAAGACCTTTATTGGTACCAAAACATTTCTAATAGGACATATTAAAAGCAAAGCGCAGTATTTCAATGATATTGCAAATAATAAGAAATCTTTGACTTGACGAAACGACGTGAATACAAAAGAAAGACATATACGTCATCATTGTTTTAAAGTGATCAGAACATTTTTTAATCAAAATACTATTTAAAAGCGAATTTATTTATTAATTCATAGCGAGGCGACCATGACGAGAATATACTTTCACTACTTTAACTAAACATAGATACCATACAATGTCATAGAAACAGTACCTCTCAAATTCTTGGTAGACAACATTTCATGCAGACACCCATCTCTTTCCAATGGTTCGGACAACACTTGCGACATTGACATTGCATCATAGACGGTGGGTCTGTACTTGAATCAGCTGTAAATTTAGTGATTAAATGGAATTCATTGAAAAACAGTCAAGAGTACCCAGGTTCGATCACCGATCATACTAGTTTGTAACTGTCGTTGGCATTATCTGATACACCGTACGTACTCTAGTCCGCCCAGCTGTAAACAGGTGTTTTCTTTCTCTCTCTCTCTCTCTCTCTCTGTCTCTCTGTCTCTCTCTCTGTCTCTGTCTCTGTCTCTCCGTCTCTCCCTCTCTCTCTCTCTATCCCCCTCTCTCTCTCTATCTTTCGCAGTAAAACCTACTCCATAATCAAGTTTAACCAAATGTATTTAATGCTCAGAATGTATATAATATTTCTTTAAAAATGCAGCTACGTCCGTTAACAGTTGACCCTAAGAGAACAGAGTGCTTGAATATGTTGATGGAAATAATTTCTTCTCAATAGTAAAACTTTAACTGAAATCTGTCGAATATCTTAACAATCTACCATTTATAGAAAATATATTTCACTGAATAGTTTATAACCTAAGTTTTAAAACATAGATTGGTAGTGATTAATCTTCCTTTAACTATTTAATTCAAAATACTCTCCGCAGTTCAGGTTCGAACATTGAACTAGATCTGTACGTAAACCTGAATGAAAAATAAAAAAATAGTGCCGAGAACACCTTGCAAACTTCTTTACTGTTCATAACTGATCTTTTATTCTTACTTTGACAACAGTATCTATTCCTGTTGTTTTCGCAACTTCCGAAAGGAAGTTCATAGGTAGAACATAATAGCGTGTTGTTTGGTAACAGCGGACTGCATTTCGGCACACATTCTGTGAATAGAAATTTATAATTATTTTACCAGCGTATTTTATGATTTTTTGAAACCATCGTTTAAATGTCATACACAATTGTAATGAGCGTCTATAAAAATAACCTTTAAAATTGTTTCAGAATATGGAATTTAACAGAAATTTATATAGAGGATAGTGTGTAGGCACCAAAAGTGACATTTCACGAGTGCCGCAGCCACGAGAGAATATAGCTACAGTACTTTTGGTGTAAATGAAGAAAATAACTTGATATTACAACGTAACAAACATTTTTTTTTCTTTTATCTCTCTTTGGAATTGTCAAAAGACAACACGTTTATTATCACAGTATATAACAGTATCGAAATACAAGATGAAATAAGTAAATATTGTAAACACAGTACATAAACAAAGTATGGTGTAGATATTGTCCATGTAATCTTTTATTTAAAGTAGCTCGCGGGTTCACAAATCGGGTAAATTTTTTAAAAGACAAAGCAGATTTAAGACATTTTGCATGACAATCCCGTGACTTATTGACTTTATTATTGACTTTTGTGATGCTTTGAACTCAGTTTCCAGGTAAAGTCACTTCACCGTATTTGTATGGTAGAATAATACAGTGAAGTGATATTTTCCTGGAAACTGAGTTCAAAGCACCACCTACTGGGGAGGTGTAATTTCGTCAATGTCCGTGTTATTTTCGATATATTTCTGTCTATGTAGATAAAAAAACGATAAAAAATTCATAAATGCATTGTCGAATCATTTATCTATCTGAAAAAAAATAAGTGTCTAAAGGTTTTTGCCAAAAATATGACACAATGCGGAACGAACCCTATAGGGGCGACAATTTGCATAGCAAAAATAACTGCAAAGTTGACGCATTTGGCTTGAATTGCGAGAAATTGGCCCGGGAGATTTTTTTAAAAGCGCTATATACAATGATTATGTAATGAGTGTACACAGGTTATGCAAAGAAACAGTTTGGATGTATAAACTTCAAACTCTATTACCTAAAGGATTGGATTCTAAAGCACTTTTCAGTATAAATCAAGAATAATTTTTGTACATGTATGTATTTATTTTTTCAAACTGGGATAACCGTTGTTTCCTATTTTTTATTTTTTATATTATACTATTATAGGAAACATTTTGCATTTTCAAAATCCGGTACTAATAACCGAGCATGTTCTTTTGTCATTAAAGATTTATTATTATACGTATATGTAACAAATTATCATATTTATGCATAGATGTTTGTGATGCATTTCTTATTCAGTTTTCCCGCAATTTGACGTGACTATAGTTCAAATGTATACGACGTTACGTCACGTCCGCTTTATATTGTTATTCTGATGAAGGCTTTCGCCGAAACGTTAATATGAAAATGATGATATAAAAACGTTGTTGTAATAATGTGTTGTTGTTGAATTTTCCATTTTTGGCCTGGGGACTGAAAGTCCCCAAGGCCTTAGTTAGTATACCACATTTCAAACCCTGCAAGAATTTTAGCCGTGCTATGTGCGAATAACAACTGTAAACATGCGCTATGCGAAAGTAGTGCAAGACAGACCAGACCAATCTTCTGTTTGAAATGCCGCATATGATAAGAACATGTTACAAATAAAAATAGTACATAAAATTTCAAACGACTGCAGGAAGGTATATAGCTTACGGGCTGCATTACACATTTTTTTCTGTTTTAGAAATTAATGCGCTGTTAGCTGATTACGGAAGATAATCATATGCATATCACGGAAAAGTACGGATATTTACGGAAATTTACGAAAACGTACGAAGCTCGATATAAGAGTTTGTAGTTTGATTTTCAAATTTCCGATGTTATTTCACTGACAACTTTGTTATTTACGAACGATAACATATATTTACCTAAAAATAAATGTCTCTAAAAAAAGATAATTTACGTACATTCCCGAGAAGGAACTAACGTGATCAAATTCACCCGCCATTTATCGAGGACGCTGCATGTCGAGGCCCAGTGAACGGTTTCACTGATTACAACTACAGGGTAACCCAGAATCATTTTTGGTTTTCTCTGTTATATACATTGTACAGTACTGTATTTATAATTCATTGCTGGTATTGCTTTGTTTATTTCTGTTTCAAGGTCTTGTCATTGGTACACAATAATTTTCGATCCACATCATCAGATCATATCGCTTGAAGTTGTACAAAGCGCAGATCGAATTATTTGTACTGGCTTAAACATTTTATAATGTTGACTATGTGATTATTTTTCATTTAACGTACATTTCATAATAAAACAAACTTCCCTGTCACCCATATATTTGTGAATCATTCATTCTGTGTCATATATTGAATTTCGTCCTCTGCACATTTCGACCCGCGCTTTAGGTAAGATTCAACGCAGAACACGTAGGTGAAAAGTTGTTTTTCGGGGAGTTAACCTATAGCCCCCGGGCCTTCAGCGCTCAAAGCGCTTTGATTATTTTTGTTCTTATAGAAATTCCATTAATAGCTGGACACTGTCTAATTTTTGTCGCCAAAATTTTAACTTCAATGCTATAAATCAGAGCTGACACTGATTTCAAGCAATTGTTTATTACACACGGGGAGATATTAAAATATAATGCTTTGACCCACTTAAGAAATGACTCTTTTAAACCAAATTTAACCAAAATATTTAGCATAACATCCAAGTCCATGGTATATATATAGTTATGAATATGGAGTCTTTGTTTCATTTTGGTCCATGCAAGGATTTAAGTTTTTTAAAGAGGTAACCGGTTGAAAAACGGGTTCACCAAATTATTTTGTATCATGTATTTAAAGTAAAGTCAGGCATAGCTCCAGATTACCTAGGAGAACATTTGAATCGTGTACACTCATTACATAATCATTGTACAATGTTAAGGGTAATTTCTTGTCCAAATCATGATGATCCATCAAAGTTCAATTTCAATGACAGTGGTTGTTTCTGTATTCAATAGGTGTAGGGATTTGGTAAAAAGCAAAAAGGTAAAATACATAGTATCTCAGTTTTTAAGCATTTTAATGAAGCCGTCGTCAAACATCATGTGTTGTCCTAGTTTTAATTTTGTGTCTTTTGTGTCATTTTGTCACGATCTCTTTGCATTTTTGTTTTTAGTGTCTTATCATTTTTAACGATCTCTTTGCATTTTTGTTTTAGTGTCTTATCATTTTTAACGATCTCTTTGCATTTTTGTTTTAGTGTCTTATCATTTTTAACGATCTCTTTGCATTTTTGTTTTAGCGTCTTATCATTTTTAACGATCTCTTTGCATTTTTGTTTTAGTGTCTTATCATTTTTAACGATCTCTTTGCATTTTTGTTTTAGTGTCTTATCATTTTTAACGATCTCTTTGCATTTTTGTTTTAGTGTCTTATCATTTTTAACGATCTCTTTGCATTTTTGTTTTAGTGTCTTATCATTTTTAACGATCTCTTTGCATTTTTGTTTTTAGCGTCTTATCATTTTTAACGATCTCTTTGCATTTTTGTTTTAGTGTCTTATCATTTTTAACGATCTCTTTGCATTTTTGTTTTAGTGTCTTATCATTTTTAACGATCTCTTTGCATTTTTGTTTTAGTGTCTTATCATTTTTAACGATCTCTTTGCATTTTTGTTTTTAGTGTCTTATCATTTTTAACGATCTCTTTGCATTTTTGTTTTTAGTGTCTTATCATTTTTAACGATCTCTTTGCATTTTTGTTTTTAGTGTCTTATCATTTCTAACGATCTCTTTGCATTTTTGTTTTTAGTGTCTTATCATTTTTAACGATCTCTTTGCATTTTTGTTTTTAGTGTCTTATCATTTTTAACGATCTCTTTGCATTTTTGTTTTTAGTGTCTTATCATTTTTAACGATCTCTTTGCATTTTTGTTTTTAGTGTCTTATCATTTTTAACGATCTCTTTGCATTTTTGTTTTTAGTGTCTTATCATTTTTAACGATCTCTTTGCATTTTTGTTTTTAGTGTCTTATCATTTTTAACGATCTCTTTGCATTTTTGTTTTTAGTGTCTTATCATTTTTAACGATCTCTTTGCATTTTTGTTTTTAGTGTCTTATCATTTTTAACGATCTCTTTGCATTTTTGTTTTAGTGTCTTATCATTTTTAACGATCTCTTTGCATTTTTGTTTTAGTGTCTTATCATTTTTAACGATCGCTTTGCATTTTTGTTTTTAGCGTCTTATCATTTTTAACGATCTCTTTGCATTTTTGTTTTTAGCGTCTTATCATTTTTAACGATCTCTTTGCATTTTTGTTTTAGTGTCTTATCATTTTTAACGATCTCTTTGCATTTTTGTTTTAGTGTCTTATCATTTTTAACGATCTCTTTGCATTTTTGTTTTTAGTGTCTTATCATTTTTAACGATCTCTTTGCATTATTAGTGCAATGCTTTGACGGATATACTTGGTATATTACTTTTTAATCTAGTCAGTGATTTTATTGTCATAAGACTGATTGATGCTTCACGCAGTACTTTGATCTCATGCATACAATGATGTTGTAACAACCTAGGTTTGTGATACCATTGATGCATTTGAAGAAAATAATCATGCCATTCCATGGTGTACCATCAATGTTAAGGATCACACTGGAAATAAGGGATAACTACTTTTTCCCTTTGCTGCGTTATCTTCGCTATTGATGTGCATATCATGGTTTATAAACCTGTGTATACATCCAGTTATCTGTATATGTATGCATCATGTTTATTTTAGCCATGTTTGTACAACTGTGAATTACTGAAATAAATATAGCTATCTATCTATCTATGCCTGCTTCCAACATTATGAAAATTGATCGGAAATATATTTTTCAAAAGTTGAATATAACACACAGAATATACTTACCACAGCAGCTACATCCCACATTTGAACCATCTTGAAGATACACGAACGGATACAACTTTGGACCACAAAAGCTCTCGTCGCTAACGCAGATACATTCACCGCCTGTATTGTAAATTTGAGACTTGCAAAAGTCTTTTATCAGCACAAAAATTGGAGAAAGTGAAACATTAGACTTTGAAAAGTAATGAAACGTAACAAACTTTTGTCACCTTTGTTTACAAATTGACTCCATAGCTTATATTTGTACATGTATATTCAATGTATGTTTATCTATGTCGAAAGTAAAACATATGTAAGTAGTTACGTATTCTTGCTTTTTAATCGAATGTGTACTACCCTATTACAAGAGCAGTTATTAAATCAAAAACAATAATGCTACTCGCTCTTCGATTCTTGTGAAAAGCTATGTTCTTTCAACTGTCTGAAATTAACATATGTTAGACAAATCATCAAACAAAATTGTTCCAGTATAAATTCCTGTATTTCTGTATTTTTCAAATTACTTTTGAAGTTTTACGCTACCAAACGATTATTTTTTCACCCTCCATGGTCAAGTACGGGAATAAAAATAAGATGCTTTTATAAGTTAAACATGTAACAATAACTTTGTTCTATTAGGAGGAAAAACTTTAAATCTGCCGTACAAAATAGTTTGTCTATGCTTAGCATAGTCAGAAAGCATATATTCTATATCATTCAACTTATTTCAATAGCACATAACTGTTATATAGACATACATGTTTAAGTTAAAACTTCATTTTTCTACCCCATAGTTTAGGATAGGGAGGGGCTATGGTGATAAATTGTTGTAACTAGCATTAATTCAACAGTTAAGTTTTAGTATACATTTTTTCTTATTTTAAAAACCAATATAAATAGAATAATGCAAAAAAAAGCATATGCAATGTTTGAAATAATTCTGTAGTTCTTTCAGGGTAAAAAAGGGTTCCCTGATATTAACGAGTTCATATTTCACAGAGAAATATGCCCCTGTGCTTTCTCCTGGCTTTAGTAAGGGTTTTAAGAACATAATAAACAGTGCTTAATCTCTTTCTTTCTTGCTATTTGAAAAGATTACATCAATTTTAAGAAGAGATCTTACTCGGTGGTGGAAGGCCCGACAGTCCTGAATCCGGCTTTTTGCAACACCACAATTTCCCACAGATTCCTGCAGATGGCACTGAACACTGCTCATGACTCGGTATACAAAGACCAGAAACTCCACAAGTTGCTGCATGTTTAGATAACATGTTATATGTTATCCGAACATTAATATTCGTAAGAGGCAAGAATGATTTTATTGATAGAGGTTAGAAGTCTGAAACGTTTAACATGACTCTTACTTCGTTTATTAGTTATTCTGAATTTCAAAGAAAACAATCAATTGGAAGATTACATAAATTAACAAATACATTTAATAAATCATTTAAAAAAGCTGAAGATATATAAACGCTTATACGAATTATTGGCGCGAAAAGGGTAAAACGTGACGGTTTTTAGTGTGCAAGGGCTTGTGCATACGTTGTAGATATGAAACCGTATTGAAAGTGTGACTGCCCTTTCTTTCAAAGGGCTAGACCCGTTATGTATGCAAATGTGCCTGTTTTCACTGTTAATTTGATCTCCCATATGTGGCAAACAATTAAATTAATAGACAATTTACAACTTTTACCATGCCGTCGGAACGTCAAGAACGACGGCCATGTACAGTGTGACGAAAGTCAAAGGTACTTCTCTACGTCGCCCACGACTTCATTTACATCGGTTATGTTATATCAAAACATCTTTCAGTCATTAAAATGTCATTGTGGGCGAAGCGTGAAAAAATACTTTCATTTTAAAACAACAACAGATAACATATGCATTATGTTGCTCAGTGTGTCACTCCAAAACACGGGAGATAATAGAAAGCGTATTATTTGCACGGCTATTTTTAACGTCGAATCGGTGTGTGCAAAGCATATAAATTTCATTCGTGTTACAAAGATATTATCCATAGCCTTGAACAGTCAGTGAAGATTTAATCAAGGCAAACATTCGATTCAATTAAATTAAGCCCCCTTCCCCTCCCCTTCCCCTTCCCCTCCCCGAGTATGCATCAATGGAAAGTAACCTCCAGGCACATCCAAGCACCTCCAGGCACTATAATCACAGGAAAGTAGGTGACACAATGGGTAAGGCACAATTACGAGAAATTGCTAAAATATGAATGACTTGGTATTTTCACAGAAAGTTATGAAATGTCTTAAGGAAAGAAATAATGACACAAGTGTTTGAATAAACTTATTTCACAAAAAAACATAGCCATAGTCACCTGAAGTTTGGATCCCAATTACCATTGAATGGCCTTGATCCCCCCTAGTAAATACAAGCGGTGGGTGTAAACAATTAAAAAGAAACCAGCATGGGTAACTAAAGATGTAAGAGAGGCTAAAATAGAACTAAATAGTGTAAAAATGACATTTTAAGAGACGGAGGACAGCAGACTTGCTGCAGAACTTAAAGGATAAAGACACAGCATAATTATAAGAATGTTTGTGAAATAGCTGAATTTGTGTTTGCTGATATATCGTGTGACCTTATAGATAAGTGCAAATAACTAAAACAAAAGTAGTTATCATTTCACAGACTTGCAACATATAGACATTCAGATGGAAGAAATATATATCCATTACTAAATATACCATGGCAATCCAGTTTTGATGAACAAGGAAAATGTAAAATACTAAGAGACACATTATTTGAAGGAGTGCACATAGCAAATGAAAAATGATAAATTCATGGTAGGAATGTTCTCGTTTTTGACCGTGGACCTCTTCATTTGACAGTGAATTTGTATTGAAAGACCAGATATATGTGCGAATTAGTTCACCAAACGATGATGAACACAAGTGTGAAATAATTTGAAAATCGATTGAATGGTTACAGAGTTATGTGAGTATTCTAGAAATTCTCAACGAAATTATCAAAAATTGCTAAAGAAAACTCGTTTAGGAGTGTTAACATTTATAAAAGCGCTGTACCAAGCTGGAATATCAAGCCGATGTAAACAATGGCAATCGATGTGCACATTAATTCTTTAAATTGTAGGTTATTTCTGTGTATTGATTGATAACCTGATAACAGTCATTCGCAACAACCAGATTCGATTTATAAATTTTAAAATTAATTAACAACAATTAACAAGAACATTATACTGGTATGCGCCTTGATATAAGACGAGATTCCATGACTCCGCAGCTCCACACATTTGTTTAATTCAAGTACCATTATGTTTAGAAAATATCAACTTCCTTCAATAGTACATAGACATAAAAGGGAGGTAAAATAAATACTTATGGTAAGCAAGACAGAGTATTTATGTTTCTGCACGTATACACACGTACAGTTATATGTAGAGTATACCTAGGAATAAAAGACAAAGGGCGAAACTTTTAATATTCTACAACAGTCTACAACTTTATTTAAGATTCTACACATATTGCCCGCTATTTTAAACACAGTGTGATTTATTTGATATGGGATGAGATAACCAAGAAAGGGGTCTTGTTTGAGTTATGGTTATTGTTCCTTATACTAGCATTCGCCTCAAAGAACATCTCAATACATTATGTAAAACTTTACAAGTACTCCCCGACTAATGGTAACAAAAACGAACATACAAATACCTACTTCGCCGACAAAACGAAACGATTGTCTTTATTTGTCTACCGATGCATGACATAACGTCGAATGAGAATTTGTCGATTAAAAGTCAGTCTACTGTTACTGTGTTATTCTGTCTAATATGACAAGCTGTCTTGTTCGATTCTAAGCTGAATAACCTCAACTCCTCTCACCCGCACCCCTCCCCCAAACACACACCCGCGCGCACCCACAATTAATAACGACAAATTTTGGCACAACGTTGTTTTAAGGACTTTTATGTATTATGTAAGAAAGCTTTAACTTTTAGTGAGAACCCAGGTTCGAATCCGAAAATCCAAGTTCTTAGTCGAGACTTTAAGTTCTCTTGGAAAATCTTGGATGTCATGCATAATTGCGAACATTTCTAGAACCTAGAGTCTGAGCTAAGAACGACACATGTATATATCATTTATACGTGCAAATCTAATAAATGCCGAGCAGCTGAAAACCCGAAAATTGATAGAATAGTCACAACATTCCTGCTCTCGACGAATCGCCAAAAGGATGTTGTTTTAAAATCTGGTTTTATACAGAATGTCAAAGTTGCCATAAAGCATAATAATGAACATCAAAAGCACACGTTTGTACAGTTTTACAAGTATCCTGCTTTCTATTCAAACATATACAAAAATGAATTTTATCCATGAAAAGTGAAGTTTTAATGTAGTATATAATGTACAACGGTGTGCTTTTAAAAGATGTGAAGCGCGACTTGTGCAAACTTGTTATCAAAAACGAAAATCAGAATAAATAAAGTGCAGGTTATTTCTGAGGTACATTTAGCATTGCAAAATATATCTTTCGTGTGTTATGTTTTTCAGTTAAGATGCGTATAGTTAAACAAGGCTTTTAAAGCATCCTAGGTAACTTATTGTAAATGTTTCCCACAAAGCAAGTGCCTCTAGTTTTTTTATTTACGGGCATTTTACCTAATTGTTTTTTCTTAAGACAAACAAGTATTATGTAGATTCCTATCCTCCGAAAAAATAGTGTTGTGTTTCCCACACACAGAAACATGTTCAGTATAAAGGCTCAAATATATGACCCTAAATCTGTGAGATTTTGCAATGATTTCCAGCATATGATATAATATCGCATGCCAACTTAATTTCATATACAAAAGACTTGTATTATTAATTATGTGTTTGTACAGAATATTTACATGTATTTCTATACGTTTTATAACACCACATTTTGATTAAAACACACCGAGAACGCCTATTTGCTTGTAAAGTTATGTTCTTTTGATATGAAATAATCGAAGTACTTGAGTTGAGTCAAAAATGTACTGGGTTACTTCTCAACACAAACCATTTCAGATGTAATATCGCAGGCTGGAAACCTACCATGCCATTGTTACATTGAATACAATTTTAAAAGGATTGATCTTTGACCGATTACGTATTATTTACAATTTATGAATCGATATAGCACTCGTGGTGACTTCAAAGCTTTTATAAAATATACATTACAAACGAAACAAAATGCTACCTTAATGAAACATTATACCGATTAAACATTCTCCTGCTCCATGTAGTTACATCACTGAGAGCAAAACCACAGCTCAAATAAAGAATTTTAACATTAAAGAAGTACAGAGCAGCAGGGCAAATGACTTACAGAGTATATGCGACGCCAGGATCTATGGCAAAATCTATAAATGGGTTCTGGAATGTACTGAATACTGTGTGAAACAGGACCAGACACTTCTTTATATATTTCATGAGGCATCATCTGGTCCTCGTTACGTAATTTAACACTAGAAAATCAACAAATTACAACATTAAATTTGCAGAAACGTCGCTCTTGTTACGTTTTTGACGATGATTTGCGTGGATTCGGATACTTAGATTATGATTAAAAGAAGCGAGACACATAATCAACAGGACAAGAAGTGATTTAAATACACGAAAACAGATACTGGTTTTCCTTTACCACATCAGCAAGATTTGAATGTAAGGAAGACTTAGTCTTGCTCTTTTTTAAAGATTTAATCAAACTTATAGACATGACAAAATAGAGTATTGATTTGTTTCAGACAGCATAGTGGTTTAAGCACTCCCTGAAAACAGTAGGAAAGGACAAACACCTAGTAGAGTGTTTTCAATATGGCGGAATAGCGATCGCAAACTAGAAGCCGTGGGACTCTGCCTTAAGTGGAAAGGCGTAGAGAAGTAAACGAGTCCTAATAATATTTCGGTTCATACATTTATGTATTCACATGTGCATGTCATGAGTAAGTATTATTTAACATATTGAAATCTTGTTCATTGCTACTTAAGGTCAACATTAATCTCATGTTTATTTCTAACCTTATCCGTAACAATGTTCAGTTGAATTGTGTTTGTGTTTGTTCGCTACATGTCTTGAATTATGTATTTTGTAAGTCATCATGGGATGCAATACAATTGTCTTGTCTTGTATAACAACACTTTATTTATGGTTAGTATTTACTTGGGCACTCATAAATGTAATTGATATTTCGATGTCCGAACGTCAATCACAATAGAATGGCGACTTATAGATGATACAATGTATAAAGCCCCCCCCCCCCCCTCCCCCATTTATTGACTTGTTTTACACAGAATCACATAGTAAAGACAAAACAGAAATCTACTTGTATTAAACAGAAAGGCCTATAGCTTAGAATTTCGATTTACGGCATTTCTAGCGGCTCATTCTCAAGTATTTTCAGATCATTCTCCGGTCTTAATACTGAACACGCAAACGTGGTAATTCTTTTGCGTAGACTTACAAAGTATAATATACAGTGTAAAGTGGTCCATTACAAATTGTATTCTGACCCTCTCCCTTGGGTTGAAATTGGCAAAACCTAGCCATGCCCTGTGTCATTGCCCATGAATATTTGACTTAACTTGTTGTTTTAAAGCTACAACAACGAGATCTGAATCAATTCAATTGTATTGTTTTGTAAACAGATTTCAGTTCTGACCTAAGCTGACCTGAACTCAGACCTTTAGAACTACTTTCTTGTTTTGACATTAACTTTTAATAACCTTTTTTCTGACCATTTGACCTATTTTTTGTCGAATAGTGACTCGCAAACTGATAACCGTTTGCATACATCTTGATTTTAAGGGAAATGAATTGGGAAGTAAATGTGTCCTAACATTTTGAAGTCACTTATAATAGTTTGCGCATTAAATTGCACGAATACAATTGTCGCCGGCTGCCAGTTAGCAATGTCAATGTCTTGGGGTTGACAGGGGACAACAAAGAGAAGTAACTCAGATGATGTTGTTTAGTGTAATCCCTCAAACTGAGATAGACTGAAAAAAATATATAACAAGATATACTAAATAGCATAGGCAATAATATGTCATTACAGAAAGTACAGAAAGTACAACAATACATAGAATGACTAGCGAAATAACAGAATCGGGATGCATATACTTTCTACTGACAATTGAAATCATGTCAAAAACACATCGGATCACTCTTTCTTGTAAAAATGTACAAGCGATCTTTCAAACAAAAATAGTTATAGAATCTGAAATAATTACCTGTAAATATATATAAATGTGCCCACAGAAATATGAAATAATGTATCAGCACCAAAAAGTATGGCGTTCGTTTGTTTTGAAAATATGTCGTTTGCGATGAATGATTGTGATTAGTTAGTTTGCGTGATATGATTTGTCAGTCACGCGTTTTTGGTCAGAAGTACGTATACACTACTGTTCAAAGGGAAATTGTTTCTTTGCAAATAATATATAAACTACTGTACTACATCTGCTACGCTACTATAACTACACAAAGGTGCTTCACATTCGGTTATTCAAACAGGCGTCAAATAACAAACAAGTAACTTTGTTATTAGATATATTGGATACATTTTATTATCATTAAATCTATACAACCTATGACACAATGACTGTATACAAGTAACTATTGAAGATCGTTTTTATGCCGCGAAATAGGCATTTCCATCAATTAAAAACCTCACTAGACAGATATTTCACAATGACCAATTATCAAAACACTTTGCTTTTACCAACTCCTTGGCTTGTACATTTTTGTATCGTATCTATTTTTACAGAAGTATCAGTATATCCAAAAACAAAATCTCGATGAATTATAGTGGATGCAATATCTTTTGCTGGGTGAAGTGTTTCGTGTAAATGCTAAAAAAGGATTAGACTCATTGTACCACCTATTTATTTTCGTTGTTTTATACTATATAAGCTTATGTTGTACGTCTTTAAAATAATTTAAGGATATAAGCTGTGAAACTGTCAAATGAAATCCAGTTACATGATATGTAATTTCAAGATATGTATCTTTGCGTTGTTAAAACATGTGATTTTACGGTGCCCGTGAAGTGACGTGTACGGAAGCGTTAAAGGGCCACTAGTTACGAGAACAGTTGTGCGTATTTCAATTATTTTTTTTCCTATTGGTGCGAAACTTTAAGTCTTTAGCATTTATTTTGTTTATAAACTTCTGAATTACTCATCTTGTTTGATGTCGACGTGATAAAAAATTTAATTATGTCGTTTTACATTTTGTCAAAATACAATATAAACTAATTAATTTGAAAATATTATTTTGTAACTTAAGATATGTTTTGTTGTAAAGCCTGAAGTATTTCGCTATTATACGTATATTTTAATGGAAAGTAAAAACCACTCACCTTATTGTCGAATTTATTTTGTTCTTAAAAACGTATAGTTTTGCAAAAGTCGCCAAAAATATGTCGCATACTGGTCTTAAAATCCGATTGCGTAACCAGAATCAGATTGAGGCTGCCTACATGGTTGAAAAATTGAGAGCGAACATTTGTCGTCTAAAGTCTTTTAACAAAGTCTATTGCATATGTCATTGTGCAAAAATATTCACGTTTTACATGAAAACAAAATACGTTTTAACTAGTTTCTTTTAGTCTTTGTGAAAATGAAAAAGTCAAAAACATAAAAACTTCAGTCATCACAATTTTTTTTTGTTTCAAACTAAGGAGTACAACTTTTACTTAGTGAAAAATCATGACGTCAAAAAATAAACTTTGCATGTTGTCAAATTCCACGAAGTTTAATCAACCAGACCTTTCTAGTCTTTTTGTAAAACAACAAATGTTTTAGACCAAATGTTTCACATTAATAGGAAATAAATTAAAGTGAAATATGCAAATAATATCTCGCAACTGGTGGCCCTTTAACACTTCCGTACACATGTGATACATTTTTTGTATAACGAAATACATTTCGAAAAAAAAATATTTCATAAAAACAAAAAATCGTTTCTAGTGAAATCTTCTTTCGTATTTACGAATGTATTTATTTCGTTTTAACGAAGTATTATTTCGTTTTTACCAAATCTTATTTCGTTTATACGAAATAACATTTCGTTTTAATAGTGCAAGATACAGTTTCGTTTTCATGCCATGTGCGTAACACAGATGTTGGGATCTGAATTTAAGGTCTCATCCGAAAGACCAATAGTTTTTTAGTGATGCAGCGAGGGAGCGAACTAGCGATTCTTGGAAACTTTAGATTTCCAGTCGAGCACGTTAACACTAGACCATATATCATCTCTAACCAGCTTCGTTTGCACCATTTACAGTGGCATAAGTTCACGATCAGAATGTTTTTACTGATCTATCAATAAGGACAATGTTTTTAATTTGTAACAAGCTGCTTTATTTAATGATTTGATGACCATGTGAATAAAACATAACCAACTAAACAAGTATGTCTAGACATTACTACGTAAATAAGTATGTGACGACAACGACTTGATAAAGATTTACAACAGTAACATGATTGTGCAGTTTGGTGGTAAATTGAGATTGTGTGGTTTTATTGTGGCGGAATTTTAACGAGTCTCCAGTTATAAGAATCAGCAAAAAAAAAGAAACATCCCAAACTGCTTAGATTTAGGGATGGCAAATTAAAGCATTCTACAATGTTGATAATTCTTTTTTGACACAATGTGACATATATCTAGGCTATACACAAACAAAAATGTAAAAACGGTTCGAAATAACAAACTGTGCACGATTGTAGTCATACACTGAGGTCACATTGACAACGATAAAACATCATTCCACTTAGACATGAAATACCAGTACTTTACGTATTATCTAATTAAAACGACAACAGCATGAGGTATGAGGAATTCTACGTAGCATTATGTTTGACAATTATATGGTTCAACCTTTGGGAATGCATTTTGAGTTTAAATATCATTGCCACATGTTAAAGAGGTTACAATAAATTAGCTATTTTCTTCATTTTATAATTAACATCTACATCAAAATACGTGGTGTTTCTTGTAATCTAAAATAACTTACCATAGAAAACATTTTGCGCTATTAATTCCTTACGGATATAAAATCAAATGTGCAATGCTCATTTAAGTATAAAACGATCGAAAGCAAAAATAAAATATATTTATTTTGCAATGACAGATAATGCAGGTGTAAATAATTCAATATTGTCAACAACATGAATCATATCCGACGATTCAAATCTTTCAATCTTATATGCACCTTTGCTTGGAAAGTATTGATCTGCAAAGTTGTGAATATAAAATCAATGTCTATGCAGACTTATTTTGAATTATTATTTGAGTTATTATTTGACTTGCATTTGTAAGTATTCCGTATATATGGCCGTGCAATTAATTTACGGCGTGAACTACGGTAAGTCGACATCATTGTCGCATTCATAAACAATAGGTCAACGTTAGAAAATAGTCCTCAAATGTAACAAATGCAAGGAAAAGCAAACTACACTCAATCTATAATTGCGAGCAAAAAATTATTTTAGTGGACATGTGAAGTTTCGAAACCTTGTATTTGATCAGTGTTGAAGAAAATGGACCCCATGACAAAATGTTATGTTGAGAGTATAATTCATTCTTAAATGAAATGAAGATTACAGCTGAACATACTGTAACATGACCATTAACATTCAGCTCAACGTACAGACAGACGAACGAACGAACGGACAGAGAGATGGTCATAATAGCACGGGTGTTACATCTAGAGGTTGGGTATCTTGGCTGATGTCATTCAGAAAACATACAAAGTTTCCACATTTATCTGTAAAAATATTTTGATCAAATCACATTTATTGAACATTTCTAGCCCTTACTTTTAAATATTGAAATGTCCAATATTCTAATCTGGATAATATAACAACATCATGCATGGGAAAGAATAAGTAGCATATAATTATATGGATGGGGTTTGTTCTCATAATGCTTACATTTGTAAAAGCGGTATTTATCTATGTAAATAATTTATGACAATTTGCAAGTGTTTTTGATCAGCTTATTCGTTACAGTATGACATACCACTTGTATCTTCATTCAGCTGCAAGTAGATTAGAAAATATTCCCGCTAATATTTTGTTACATTATATGTATTGAATTTACGTACAAATACGTGTAGTTGCCGCAAAATAGCGGGGAGGGGGATGTACTAGTGTCATTAAAATCGCCTATAGTGTTGCTTTGACGATGTGCATAATAGAACACGAAAATTAAAAGCTCACAACTAGTTTCGCATTTACTGTACCACAAATGTAATCAGATACTGTTTAAATGTTAACCACAATATAAAAACGACTGAGCTGTAAAGAATATATGCGTTAAACGATGAACAAGGCATTATACGACACTTTTCATGTTTTTGCATTAGAAAGATAGAATAGAAAGAGATTGAGTCGTATGGAAAGTGGGTATTACAAGTGTAACTGAGGTTCTTCAACATTTAGTATTCAAATATTTGTTAGAATGGTGTGTTGTTTCCTTGCGTCTGCCCTGTAATAACTCAATAGTTTCTAAATAGCGCCTATTATTCGATGTAGCGGCTCTAAGCTCCTCTCTGTTCTGCTTCTTTGAATAACCATTAAGAAGACAATATATTTATTTGTTTAACATACGTTCTTCAACTTTGTATTTATCTATCATTTTACGTTTATTGAACATATTATTTATGTCTGGACAATAAAATTTGATAGATGTAGGGCGTGTCCGTTTAATTATGTTTTGCATGTTATAAGATGTACTGTTATCTAAAATTATCACTGAATGTGATCAAAACCCATTGTCAATGCACTCTTTGACTCAAATAACAGCGATTTATTTAATATTTTACGGAAAGGTCCGGACAAATGGGATAAATCGCATTGTTTCCGCAAAACTAGGAATGTAAGGTTACAGCCAAGTACATGTATATTATCATTTGTCTTTATTTTATTATACTCGTACTTCGAAGCGTTCAACCATATATGGCAAGTCTTATGCATCTTTCTGATGTAGATCTTTAAAGTTTTAAACTATAATTCTTACTTCTGTGGTTCAAAATTGACGAAGAAAAAGCTGTGGAACATTAATACCAAAATGTAACACCAAGGTGTGGCACATTTTAACCCCACTGGCGTAAAAATGAACAAAATTGATAGAAAGTCTCTAGACAATGCAAAATATCTAAGTGTTTTTCCTTGTGGTTATGAACAAGAATGTTTTCAAAGTTTTTTTCCAATATAGCTCTATGCAAAAATTTATCAACTAGGCGTGGTGAACTTTAATCTCACGTGTATGACTTCTACAAACTTGGTAGAGGACCAGTCCACAATGTTACATACAAAATATCTTAGTTTTGATTTATGTGTTTTCAGAAAATAAGGCTTTATAATATAAGTCTATGACAAACAAGTGACAAAACCGAGCGGGGCTAATTTTGAATTTGTCATACTTTATTTGCAAAACGCCCATTCTTGAAGACACGAGATGAGTTAAGCAAATTCATTTTAAGAGAGTGTGCCAAGTATACATATCAATTTTGAATTCATTTAATAATGAAGCTAAACTCCCATAACTGTTAAAATATTGATTGATTTTGTCTCTAGGAACAATGTAATTATTCGTATATTCAATGAATCTTTTTGTGGATATCAGACTAAACTTTGTCAACATGGACAATTAGTTCGAAAGTGGACTTCTGAACGTTTAAGCATCAAACTGAAATTGTTAAAGCCCATGCACGTTTTTACTGTCTATACAATTTTGTCTTTACATAAGATCTAGCCGTTGTTTAAAATGCGTATATCACCTATTACACATGTGTACAGATTATAATACAAAAGCCAAATTTTACCAAAAGCAAATGTACAGTTGTTCAAGAAAATAGTTAGAATATTTGCTTTATGCAAACCTGAGTGAAAAATTTGGTAATAATACAAACTGATGTAAATGAGGTCGTGGGCAACGTAGAGAAACAGCGCTTCAAATGTTCGATTGAAATCTGATTTCGTCCATTTCTTTGACGTTTTTGACTTTCTGTCATTGTATGACGTAACGCATGACGCCACACTATACATGGTCAACGATATTGACGTTCCGACGGAATGCTGCATGTTATCAGCTGTCTATTTATACAAGTGTTCACTATATATTTAAAATTAAAACTTCAGTGAAAAAACAGGCACATTTGCGTACATTGGTAGAGCCTATTGTCGACCATAATCACCATTTAATAATTCATGTTTTGCTGTGACCATTACTTGAAAAACCATAAAGCCTTAAAAAAAGTATGTAATTCTTGATTTGTTTTATGACGTTTTCAATTTTTAGCGTGAATTGAAAGAATACCAGGACACCCGCTGTGAGATGAAGTCAAGAGTCTTGACCATGATGATTTAACATTACAATGGAAGATAGAAAGATTCAGATTATTTAAATTCAATTTCTCAACGCTAACAAAATAAATAAAAGCCCATTTATTTGTGACGGACAACCCACTCGTGGAGTTTTAGATGCAAAGTCGAAGAATTGAAACCATGCCGTTTTCACATTAAATTCAATTTTAAGACTGATTTATCTTCGACCGATTACGGTTTGGTAAATACGTTACAAAATTTACAAACCGATACCTCTACAGGACTTCTTTGAATATGTTTTAAACAAAACACATTATATACCGAAAAATGCTAATTTGATAAAAAAGAGATACCTTGAATCCCTCCATCTGCACCATGTACTAACATCACTTAGAACAACAACACAGCCTAATCAAAGAAATTATATATTTATAGAAGTACAGTGCAACAGGTGCAACGCCAGGAACTATGGATCTATAAGGGGTATTTCAGTCGATTCTAGAATGTATTGAATGCTGTTTTTAAAAATGTTCTAACCCTTTTTTATATATTTCATGAGGCATCATATGAGACCCTGCACGTTATTCCCGAAATTTTCTTGTTAAGAAACAGTTTTGAATCCGTATGTATTTAATTTATTCGTTTATGAAAAACTATCAAGAAGTCTGAAAAGAGTATTGTCTTGTGTCAGATAGTCATTTGTCTTGGAACAGTGGTTAAAGCACTCCATGAGTGCTGAAGAAAAAAATATGAAATCCTACAACGGTGTTTTCAGTATCATGGCTGATTAGTGACTGGCGAACCAGCAACCGTGGGATATTGGCTTTAAGGGAAATGAGTAAAGAGATAACTGTGTCCTAACGTTTTAAGGGCCATAATAGTTTGTGCTTTAAATCAGTCTGCTGCTAGTACTCGTGGAAATACAAACAGTGGTTTTTCCTTCGCTATGTGGGCATTTCCGCAAATCGCGATAAACCCGCCTTTAACTATCGACGCAGATGTTTGTCAACGACTCATTGGTAACACATTTTGTTTGTACCAACTCGGCTTGTGTCGTTTCTACTTTAACAAAAGTATCAGTTTGTCCAAAAACATATTATCATGATGAACTATAATAGATGAAATATCTTTTGCAGGGAAAAGTGTTTCGTGTTATTTTAAACAAAACGTTTCGACTCATTGTTACAGTACCAGATATTAGTTGCCGTTGGTTTCTCCTACAGAAGTCTATATTGTACGTTTTCAAAATAAGTATAGGGTACAAACTAGGCTCTGCAATAGGTAACTGAAATTCAATTTCAACAAAATTCAAAATGTGCAAGCTTCGTTAGATGATACGGTATAAATTTCTCTTGTTGTGTGTTCTTCTTTCCTGACGTACCATTAACCTGTTTAAAAGTGTTTTACTACATTGAAAATTCTAACATGACTACATTTTATTTGTTAGTTAAACAGAGAAGGCAATCGATTGTTAAAATATCTGCAATATACTGACACGACATCATACGTTGGAGCTTATTGGTATTTAATTAGAATTTGACCATGTTACAGATTTGTTTGAAACTTTAACATCTGATCATTTACACTCATCTATGTTCACTTAGCGCTTAATTCAAGTGAGATTTTCACTGGAGGTGTTTCCCTATCCTGGTTGCCCAACCAAGATAGAGTTATTTTATCATATGTAAAAATTTGATACACATACTTTGCCCAAGGAAAGAGATAAATATATAAGTCCTATTGTATTATATTTGTGAAATATTTGCATTAAAAATTATATATTTAGATGGAATTCATTAGAAATTCAAGTTTGAAAAGATATTATTACCTCCCTTTACCTATCTTGGGTGCGCACCCAAGAGAGATTGCAAATAAATGAATTCAGAAGCTACACGTAGGTTTAAAACTAGCATTTTGGTGCAGCATGTTAAAATATTTGTATATCTATCCAATTCAAATGTAAAAGTAGAAATTATACTGAAATAAAAAAGAAATACTCAACGTTTTAAATACTTTCATATTAAAGGGGAGTAATAACAAAATTGAATAAAAGTTAATAAAATGTAAATTTCTGATGGGGATCTAACTCTATGAAATAGGTCTTTTTGTTCATTAAATAAATCTCTAGCAGAATAAGCAAAAAGTAAAAATTGTCATAAAATGTTGCTTAAAAGTAATTGACCACCTTTAAAGTGTAACGTTAGAAAAACGCTGTTTATACAGTTGACGATGGGAAATAACGTGAAAGTCTGCTCGTTCTCGATATCATAAAATCTTTCTATTACTGGTTTTAGTAATGACAAAAAAACTTAAAGCATGTAGTCTTTCTTGATTACTTACTAAGTTTTAAATTATATTCACGCTTAAATGTTTTCCGAGCTAATAATTTCAACATGTTCATAATACAACTGCATTGTATTACAATGCAATTGTAATTTGATCTGTTTAGCCTTTTAAATGCCTCTGTTTTTCTTTTTGTTTGATATTATTTGATCCCTCTTGCAGGATGGCTGCAATGAATAACAAATAACGTTGAACTATCGTCTAGTATTAACGTTTGGGGGAAAAAACAGCCTGTGTATGTACATTGTCACATGATATATAGCGTAAAAAGTAGTGAAAATATACGAAAATATCACAGAAATGATGTCTTGAAATCCGCGCATGTTACAGGTCTACACGTACTTCTGCAGACCCGGCACGGCCAATAAGGATGAAAGTATTTATGATAGGTATACGATATTCATTTTTATTCTATATCTATTTTATTTATCGAATCGTGAACGTTCATTTGCAACACGTGACCGTACAATATATTACCATATTGGACGCACATGCGTATAAAAAATCCTGTATTTTTTACCATATTTGGACGGTTCAACAGTCCCATATTAAACATACAATAAAGCCCGAAACGCATGAATATGATCCGAATGAAAATCGGGTGAAGTAGGCGCTCTATGTACAAAGTTTGTTTAAGCGTCTTGAAATCAGGATCATTTGTCGTTTGCTTGTAAACACAAAAACGAGGAAAAGGCAGAACAACAATATTCAATGAATCTTTTTTAATTTAAACTAAAATAAAATAGATATTAAATAAAAAGGTTATTTAACAGTTTACTGTACAATACGGATATACATTTGGACAAGTACCCAGCTGAGAAAACCATATTGGACGAGGCTATCTCCGTATTGTACAGTACAATGTTAAATAAACTAATAATATGTTACCGAAACATACATTTTAAGTCGTATCAAAAACGACACAATAGTCTTACATTTAAATTACAACCAGTCAAAATTTTAAGTTTAATTCAATTCTACTCTTTTCGCGCAGCGTCTGACATTTTCACTAGACACAGATCTATCGCAAATTCTTGTTTGGCATTGAAAGGAATAATCGAAAAGATGCATATTCCGAATAAGTACAAAAACAATACTTTCTGTTAATGAAATATTATAGATGTGGGTTTCAAGATAACAAGTCCAGCGAAAAATATTTGTTTTGCTTCAGTTCACAAGTCTGGTCTTTCCTCAATCTCTACAAATCAATGTTTCACATTTGAACTGCATCTGACATTTTTCTGTTGCCGTCATTTTGTTTTACGTATATGACGTCGGTAGTTCATGCCAGACGTGCATTTCACGGAAACTTTAATACACTCCTGACGTGTTTTTGTTGTTTATTTTACAGTTTTACTATGTATGTGTTTAATTTTAGGTTACATCTCTACAGTGGGGTTTCTTAGTGTAAGAGCTGTTCAGCTCACAAAACTCTTCAGTGGTTTATTTAGATTTGATTTAAAACTATAACACGCAATAAAGCTTGATTTCTACTTTCAGAAGATGCATTGCATGATATAAACATTGTAAATCAAAAATATACAGTGATAATTGTACTTCTATTATTGAAATTATTTCGAAAATGCAATAAGCTCCAACTTATGACGACGCGTCACTACGTTTTGACGCCCAAGCCGTTACGACCTCATAAATGACGTCAAATTACGCCTAATGACGTACTTATAAATGTCCGAGTTGAATATAGCACGTTGAATTTCTATCTGTTTATGAAAATATTTAATCTTATTGAAATCGAAATTATATCCGTTTTGGTGGTGTTCATCGTCTAATGATAATCTGCTAAGTTATAAACCACTCATGCTTATTGCGCATCAGAACTCAAAATCGTGGCTCATTAGACGATGACAGTCGCTAAAACGGATACTTTTTCTAAAACAATATCATTCATCACGTTAGGATTTTCGTCGCTGTTGATGAGATATTAAATTTTGTTGTGTGGTTTTTTTTTTGAAACGTACGAAACGTACACTTTTTTAAATGTTAATATGCATTATTCTTCAGCGGTAACTTATAATAAATGGAGTTAATATGAAAGTATAGTATACATATGACGAAAATATTGAAAATTTAAAACATTTCTCATAAATTGTGTGACACTATACAAAAATGTTTATCTTGCACTCATCCCGTAAAGTTAATTTTAGGTTTAGGAAAAATACAAATAAAACACGTTGATATTGATAATGTTTTTCATAAATAATTGTTTAGGTAATTTTGACATAAACGGATTTTTCAAGATGCACATGTTGAAGGAAATGCAAAACCATTCTTCATCTTTCTGCAGATATATAGGTAAACAACTGAAATCATAGAACATGAGAGGGCGAAAACGGCGCACAAAATAATGTCACCAATTGAACAAAAATAGCCATCCACTAATAAATAACTAAAATTTAAATCATCTGAGTGTTTCGATTTCAAACCCATGGAAACTTGCTTACAAGATGTTCATCTTACCACTACGCCACTGTCTGTACGGTGTTAACTACAGTTGGTGAAACGTATTTGTTCGATAATATAATCGATTGAAATGACGAAAACACACCCGCACACAATCGAAGATACTGACGATGATTAATAAGTGTCAGGTAAATAATGTCGCGTAATAATAACAAAAATATCGCAATCATGGATTTTATCGCTCATTCGAGTTCAGAGAGCTCTGTATTCCGTTATAATTATTATCTTTTATAGTAATTAAATGATAAAAATTAGCCCCGTTCCGTGTAGTCTTTTTATTTTAAATGAGTGTAAAATGTCGTTCAACTTAAAGGTCCAATACTAACGAAAGGGATAATTCAAATATACTTTAAAAAACACAGAAATAAGTTATTTTTATTGGAACTGACCGTTCCAAGGCGGTGCCCCACTGTGTTCCTTTAATTGTTCGTTTTGTCCTCGTGTGTTTGCTTTGTATGCTAGTGTGTGTTGGTAGTGTATGTGTGTGTGTGTGTACATGATTGTGTGTGTGTGTGTTGTGTGTTTGTGTGTGTGTTGGTGGTGTGTGCTTCTGGGTGCTGTGGGGCTCGTTTTGGGGAGGCTGCGTTTTTGGTACGTGGCATTCCCTGTTTGATATTATTTTTGTTTTAATAAAAAAAGAAAGTTGGTATGTAGAAATTCTAAATAAACCACAGTACATGTACACGTATTTTTCTGTGCATTATGAACAAAGTTAAAAAGACCTGGGAAGTCATTTTGTCGAATCACTTTCTGTAAATTTTAACCTGCAAATCTTCATTATTTAGTGTCTTGCATAAGGTAATGCACTTGCCATTGAAACAACTGTCACTTAATTTAATTTTCGCTTAGTAGTGGACCTTTAAGTAAGAATAGTTTCCCTTTAACTCGTTGGCGACGACGTAATCTGACGTCTAACTTACGACGGTAAATATTTACAAAGACTATCAATGCCAAATACATGTAGCTCTGTTTTAAAAAAGACGGCAACAGGGCGTGGTACGTTGGCGTGATAAAGACATATACATGTACGTTGCCCATACGTATCCAAGAAAGTTGTCAAATTCATTATTCCGCGATTGAAATCAATCTTGTAAGTGTGTAAAGTTATATAACCCTTCAAACTGGCCGTACTGAGTTATGATAAGGAATTATTCTGTAAACAAAGTTTCTCTATATTCAATGGGAATGAAACTGGTGTGCAGATCCATATATTGTAGGTTTAAATATGACATGTTTATTATGCTAGAAGTATGAATCAATAAATAATGTCTTATTTCACATGATGAGTGTCACATTTAATGGTAAAACCACTTTAATTTGAGAAATTACAGCATATGAATATAACGTGTAAATGTTCATGTGTTTTTTCATAAACTGCTGTTTTCATTTTCTATATTAATATTTGTTGCAAGCAATTAACTCAATCATTGAGAAATTTGACACAGTTACGGAAATATTATCACGTTTGCAGTATTGATTAAACTGAAGAAAACTGACTCTGAAATTTACCTTGAGTTTATTTTTATGTCGGTGGTTAATGCATTCAAGCAAAACGTCATATGATACAACATTATTTTGATTTTCTATGCACCAAGGCAATTACAAACACTTGTGATGTTTCCTATCCTTCAAATTGATAGATCACATTTTCTATGGGTACCTTGGTTTGCAAAATTATTAATATAACGATATCTAATTGATGATTTGGGCACTCATGAATATTACGTAAATTATTTTTCAGTGTCCGAACGTAAATCACAATAGTATGGTGACGTATAGATAATGCAATTTTCAAAGACACTTAATTGTCATCAGTGTCGCATTTATGAATAGCATAAAAACGCTTGACAATATTGATGGATAATTACTTATTTGCAAGCAGAGCACTCTCTCTTTCGGGTTTAATTTTTCATTCACCTGTTAACATTATAGATACATGCACAGCATAGTCGCTCATAAGTCAAAAGATCAGTAAAACATTTCGAAAGTCACTTAAGAACAATTTCAAGCATCCTCTCGCAGGAGTCGTGATAGATATTGCATTTCAAGATTTCTGACGTCTTGCTCTCCAAACATTGTCATCACAATATTTGACAATTCAATACACGACAATAACAAGTTACAATGTGTTTACAGGTATTTTAGATACATGCTTTCATGATCATAGAAAATGTTTAATTACCTAAACTGGTACAATGTACATATATACATTCAAAATATATTGATGGTGAAATTCTCCTGTATGATAAAGGAGAGTACCGCTTAAGTTCATAAAGCATTTTTACAATGGCACGAAAGCTAGATTTATGTCCTGCTTTCACTTGTGTAACAACAGTACCAGTAAATGGGCGTGAAACGTACGTTTTGTAAATAATTTTATTTTTTTTCAATTTTCGTTTTGAATAGTTCAAATTTCGGATAATCAACAAATCTGTCCTGATAACATGTAGCTTTAAATTCCCTAAAACGAAAATGCACACAGTCCTTTCGGAATGATTAGGCATAGTATCCCCATATTTGTTTCTTACTTTTAGAGTAAAAATTTTCTGCCTTACTTACATCTTAAATTTTGATTTTTCATTCATACTAGGACTATTTACATAAAGGCACATATTTTAATCATTAAACTACACATAGACGAAACGAAATAAGTCCTGACATAATCTTTATTTTCTTGGAAATTGTATTAAATGAAAAATGATATATAGTAAGATATAGCCGCAATATGTATGTTTCTATGGCTGACAAAGTTGTGATGGTGATGTCGTTTTGATATATGGTGATGTCGTTTTGATAGATGGTGCTGTGGTTTTGATAGACGGTGATGTCGTTTTGATATATGGTGCTGTCGTTTTGATAGATGGTGCTGTGGTTTTGATAGACGGTGATGTCGTTTTGATATATGGTGCTGTCGTTTTGATAGATGGTGCTGTGGTTTTGATAGACGGCGATGTCGTTTTGATATATGGTGCTGTTGTTTTGATAGATGGTGCTGTGGTTTTGATATATGGTGATGTCATTTTTATATATTGTGCTGTCATTTTTGTATATTGTGCTGTCATTTTGGTATATGGTGCTGCTTGTAGTCTGCACCATATACGTGTACGCTTATTTTACTGACGATAAATGTATTAGTGATGAATAATTTATCTATAGAATCAGTTTATTGTAGATTTAATGAATGTTATTCAAATCAGTTGGCTACCATTAGATTTAACTGTCATTACTCATACGAATCTATGTATTTTCTTTCGCTTTATATGCATTTCAGCCACTTTAAAACCCCGCATTTTACTCACACAGTACAATATACAATAAATGTCCATATGAAAAAGACACTTTGCATCTTCATCTTTTTGTCGCTATTTAATATTGAAGTCATTTCAGAATCGAAGTAATATTAGTTTTAGAAGTGTTCATCGTCTACAATGATGCTAAGATATACAGTTGTCGGAACGTAACAGTTGTCACACAAAGCGCACGACACACGCACGATGTACGCACGTTACACGTACGGTAAATACACGGTACACGATTCAGAACGATACACGATATGAACGATATACGAAGCGCACGCTACACGATAGACGGAGTACACGTCATACGATTACTTTGACCTTTTCACATTTTACTTAAATTTTGATTGATTTTTTTCACCAAATCTGTTTGTTTTGTTTCTTTTTATTAATGTGTTGTCCTTATACCGTTAATGGGACCAAAATAATAAGACCAATTATTTACAGGTTTCACACCTACACAATAGAAAAAAAAGACTTCGGTAAATTTCAAATGGCAACAGTTTAGCTAGGTGCGAAGTAATTTACAGTTAGTGTCAAATTGGAATTTGAATATTGATCCCGAGGTGCGGGAAAATGGGCGGAAGTTAACTGCTGTCAACACGTTTCTTTAAAGCGCCACTACACGAAATACGCTGTCCATTTGACTTTTCAACAGTCAGCATAATTATCTTTTCAATAAATCATTCATAGTTTTTAAGTAAATTCGTGTGGCGATTATTTTTTATATGTATTACGAGGATTACCATAAACAACATGTAATTTTATTAAGGTACTGTACATGTACAATTATTTTTTTATTTTTGCTCGGACTTTAACAGATTTTGTAAAACAACCGATGATTCGTCGATTGGCCATATCATTTTTATCTGCCTAATAAATATTCAATACATGTAGTTACCTTTTAAAGTAGTTGATGTTCCCTGTCCTGTTAAAATTTCCAATTAATTTCCTTATAACTTGTCTACTGCACTTAAGATAATGCCGTGATAACAACAGTTTAGATTACAATTATGTCCTTTCCGTCGATAAAATATGATTAAATTTCGGATTTCAGAATTGTCTTCCGCCTGTCCCGGAAGTCATTATTGTCCGTATTGCACTGACAAATGAAAAATAATAAAATGAGCAGTCAGCTCTTGATTTCTTTTGCGGAGATGTACACGCTTAGTAAAACGATTCACGAGTGAATAAAACATCGAATCGTATACCGTATAGGCCTATCGTGCACCGGGAATCGTATATCGTGTATAGTATATCGTGTATAAGTATATGGTGCACGTTGCACGATTAATGATACGATATGATACACGATATACGATTGACAAATTACACGATGAGCGCACGCACGTTACACGCACGATATACCCAAATTTTGACAACTGTTACGTTCCGACTACTGTACCACTCGGGAAAAAGGTCTTTATGGTTTAGTACTGTGCACAAGCAATCGAAATGGGAGTTAATTTGATGAAAAACACTGTTAAAACGGATATTAAATTTTAGATAACATCATTCATCAACTTTGAATTTTCGTCGCTAGACATTAAGTTTTCATGATATTTTTTTACAAGACGTACGCAATATGTTAAATAAAGTTAATGTTTACCTTCAGCTGTTATGAAAATGGAGTGAATATGAGAAGATACTATACAAAAATAGAAAATCGTAGATATTGAAAATTTGAAACATGTATTATCTTATAACAAAATAGCCTTATATCGCTCACGTGAGATGCATGTAAGAGAGAATAACATTCCCTTACATGAAAAATACCCGTACTTTGCTGCCTTTTTCATCGCAATTGAGCGCAAACTATCGTTGTTTCTTGCGTAAGAATAATTTCTTTTTAAATCGGAGCTCCAAACCAACAACTACAAATGTAAATCAAGATTATAACATTCAAAATATCACAATTATTCAAACGGCGACGATAGTTTGACTACGTTAGGTGTTCAAAGCCAAATATCTCCGTCATCAGTAAGACGACAACACGGCGTGGTGTGCCGTACATGTACGTTGCCCATACATATCAAAGAATGTCATTAACTTTATGGATCTGCCATTAGAAATTAAAGTTTAATGTGTTTGAATTAATATGATATATATAAATTCGACATGTTCAGGTGTTTTTCTGTTTACTGTTGTCTTCACTTGATAAGTAATACTGGCTACAAGGGAATTCCGTAGGAAATCAGCACATTGAGAAATTCGAGAAATTTTAAACAACTCACCTGATGACAAAATATATTCCAACTTTACGGATGTGTAATTATGTTACTTTGAAGTACTATTTCAACGCTGACATTTACCTTGATGTTTTACCTGTTGGTAGTTTATGCTTTCATAGAAAGCACCATTAAATAAAAATAAAATTGATCATCTTAGCACCAAGGCAATTAGAAAAAAACATGATGATTCAAATCCATCCAAATAAATAGCTCACATTTTCTATGGATATGTTGGTAAGCAAGTATTATCAAACATATTAAAAATCTTGTTCATCGCTACTTTAGGTCAAAATAAATTTCATGTTTATTCCTGACCTTCTCCGACATGTATCTATTAGGACACTCATAAATTAAGTCCGAACGTAAATTGCAATATAATGGTGACTTAAAAATAATACAATGTATAAAGCCCCCATTTATTGACTTGTTTTACACAGATTCACATAGTAAAGACAATACAATCATAAATCTTCTTGTATTAAAAAGCAAGGCCTATAGGTTAGATTTTCGATTTACGGCATTTCTAGCGGAACATATTAAGTATTTTCAGATCATTCTCCGTTCTAAATACTGACCACGCCAACGTGGTAATTCTTTAACTTAGACTTACAACGCCTTTTATATACCTTTTGTACCTCCTCCTGCTCCATGTATTGACAACATTGAGAGCACAAACACAGCCTAATAAAATAAATGTAATAAATTATAAAATAAATAAATATAGAGAAATAAGATTTTCACATGAATTCGGTACGTTGATTTGGTGATTTAAACCAAGATTTCGATGGTTTCGGATAATTATTAATTGGATATTTTGAATGATTGCAGTAAAGCATCTTGTGAAACCGTATCGTTTAAACACTTCAAAACTATCATTGTTGCAAATGTCTTGTGTAAGACAGTCATTTTCCTGAGCCAGTGGATTAATCATTACCTTTGAGCGTTAGGAAAAAAGGAAAAAGGGTAGTTTTCTCTCTTTTTCATGTCATGTGCCTGACACAGATGCTAACACTAGACCATATATCATCTACATTGTAGTAACTGCTACATTTGCACTATTTACAGTGGCACAAGGTCACGATTAGAATTTGTTAACTGATCTATCTACAGTATAACTATAAGGCTTTAATTTGTAAACAAGCTGCTTAATTCGATGATTTGATAACCATGTGAATAAGACATAACAAACTAAATAAGTACATGTATGTCTGGACATTACTACGTAAATAAGTATGTGACGATACCGACTTGATAAAGATGTACAACACAAACATCCTTTATAAAACATGATTGTGCAGTTTGGTTGCAAATTGACATTATGTGGTTTTACTGAGGCGGAATTTCGAGGAGTCTCCAGTTATAAAACTCTATCAAAAAATAAAACAACCAAAACTGCTTAGATTTAGGGCTGGCAAATTAAAGCATTCTACAATGTCAATAAATCTTTTTGACACAATGTGACATATATCTTGACTATACACAAACAAAAATATAAAAACGGTTCGGAATAACGAACTGTGCACGATTGCAGTCATACACTGAGGTCACATTGACGACGACAAAACATTGTTCCACATACAGGGTGATCATTAATATATAACAGGATAACAAAATTTAATAACATCTTTATCTGTAAAGATATTCAATTAGGCAATGTCTATTTTTTAAGCACATATACATAAATTTTGTTCTATGTGTAAAGTTCTATGATAACACATTTGCATTGTGTACAGCAGGTGTTCAACATGGCCACCCTTAATCTCAAAAACCAACGATAAAAATATGGCCATATTTTCCCGTGAACACTAAGTGCTACCAAAACGGTCACCTTTTCACAGTGTCATGCCTTTTCATCGTGGAATTTAGTCATTTCAGTACTTCAATATAGGAGATGACCTATTTGCATAAAATTGTGCATCATCTGAAAACCAGATATTATCAGTAATGGTGCAGCTTTGATGCATCTACTTCATAAATGATTATCTCACTATGATGCTTCTCTCTAAGAGATGTTGTATGACTTTTCGTTTTGGTGTTTACATTTTAAGACATCTTTCAGAATTTTCCGTACAGTTCCATTACCTCGGCTTGTTTTGGTATTTGATATATTCTTCATGACACATTTTTTTCAGGGAGTTTTTCAATAATTTGACACAACTGATCAACACTCTGCTCGGTATGGACACTTCGTTATCTAACGTGGATGTCTAGTCTCAAGTCCAAAATATACTCTTCCCTTTCAAACTTCAAAACTGACCTGACTACTTGCTGTTTAGGTGGTACAGTAGTGTCAGGGTACAGCTTTGGTAATTGTTTTCTTACCAAAGTTGGATATTTCTCCAAATCATAGAACATTTCGATAATTTACGACTTGTCTGCCATTTTGGAATTCTAAGGAAAGTATGACGTTATTGATGACGTCGTTTGACAAAAGTTTCAATGTACAAGAAAACAATATTTCCATTTTCTTCAAATCAATACCAAAATGAGACATAGAGTTCAACATTTGACAAACCTATTGGGATTTCTTATCCTATCATATATTAATGATCACCCTGTAGACACGAAACGTATTAACTAATTAATACGACAGCAGCTTGACTTATAAGGAATTCTACGTAACAATATAGTTTATAATTATATGGTTCAACCTTTGGAAATGATTTTTGGTTTAAATATCAATACAACATGTTAAAGAGGTTACAACATATTAACTATTATCTTCATCTCATAATTAATTTTACATCAGAATACGTAGTGTACAGAGTTTCGAGTAAATAACTTACCGTATACAACATCTTCCGCTATTAATTCCTAACGCATATGATATCAATTGTGCAATGCTCACTTAAGTAGAAAACGATCGACAACAAAAAATTTGTATCTATTTTGCATTAACAGGTAAAGCAGGTGTAAATAATTCAAAATAGTCAATAACATGATTCATATCCGACGATTCAAATCTTTCAATCTTATATGCACCTTTGCTTCGTGGGGGGTGGGGTATTGATTTGCCAAGTTGTGAACACAAAATTTATGTCTATGCTACGAAAGCATTAGAGGGCATCGAGTTGCGAGATATTATTTGCATATTTCGCTTTAAATTATTTCCTATTAATGTGAAACATTTAGTCTCTAACATGACTGTGTTGTTTTACAAAAAGACTACAAAGTTCTGGTTAATTCAACTTCGTGGAATTTGACAACATGCTAAGTTTATTTTTTGACGTCATGATTTTTCAAGGAGTAAAAGTTTTACTTATTTGTTTGAAACAAAACATTTTGTGATGACTGAAGTTTTCATCTTGTTGACTTTTTCATTTTCACAAAGACTGAAAGAAACTGGTTAAAACGTATTTTGTTTTCATGTGAAAGGTGAAGATTTTTGCACAATGGCAGATGTAATAGACTTTGTTAGAAGACTTTAGACGACAAATGCTCGCTCTCCATTTTTCAACCGTGTAGGCAGCCTCAATCTGATTCTTTTTACACAATCGGATTTTTAGACCGGTATGCGACATATTTTGGCGACTTTTGCAAAACTATACGTTTTTAGAACAAAATAAATTCGACAATAAGGTTAATATTTTTGCTTTTCATGAAAATCTACGTGGAATAGCGAAAATCTTCAGGCTTTACAACAAAACCTATCTTAAGTTACAAAATAATATTTTCAAATTAATTAGTTCATATTGTATTTTAACAAAATGTAAAACGACATGATTATTTTTTGTAACGTCGACATCAAACAAGATAAGTAATTCAGAAGTTTATAATCATTTTGTAAAAACATTAATGGTAATGACTAAATATTTCTCACCAATAGGAAATAAATCAATTGAAATTCGAAAAACTGTTCTCGTAACTAGTGGCCCTTTAACGCTTCCGTACTATGCAGACTTATTTTGAATTATCATTTGAGTTATCATTTTACTTGCATTTGTAATTATTCTGTATATATGGCCGTACAATTAATTTACGGTGTGAACTACAGTAAGTCGACATCATTGTCGCATTCATAAACAATAGGTCAACGTTAGGAAATAGTCCTTAAATGTAACAAATGCAAGGAAAAGCAGACTACGCTCAATCTATAAATGCCAACAAAAAATTATTTAATCGACTTGTGAAATTTCGAAACCGTGTATTTAATTAGTGTTGAAGAGAATGGACCACATGAGAAAAGTTGACGTTGACAGAATAATTCATTCTTACCTGAAATATTACAGATGAACATACTGTAACAGGACCATTAACATTCATGGTCATAATAGCACTGATGTTACATCTAGAGGTTGGGGATCTTAGCTGATGTCATTCAGCAAAACATACAAAGTTTCCACAATTTACCTGTAAAAATATTTTGATCAGATTAAATTTATTGAACATTTCTAGCCCTTGATTTTAAATATGGAAATGTCCAATATTCTCATCTTGATACTGTCACAATATCATGCATGGGAAAGAATATGTAGCATATAATTATATGGATGGGGTTTGTTCTCATAATGTTTACATTTGTAAAAGCGGTATATAATTTATGACAAAGTCTTTTTGAACAGCTAATTCGTTACAGTATGATATACCACTTGTATCTTCATTCAGCTGCAAGTAGATTAGAAAATGTTTCCGCTAATATTATGTTATATTTCATGTATTGAATTTACGTACAAATACGTGTAGTTGCCGCAAAATAGCGGGGGGAAATGTGTCATTAAAATCGTCGTCGCCTATACTGTTACTT
>JAFMSR010000004.1:34197313-34229220 GCA_022818135.1 Saxidomus purpurata
CATGCATTCTCAAAAAAGATCATTGAACTTGCTTAATCACAATTTCATTGATTTGAGTCGAAAACCTATTTGAAAAAACATAATTAAATCAAAGATTCTAAAGGTCGGCATCTATAAGATATTTCAAGTTAAGTTGCGTTGCGTGTAATATGAGACACAATTAAGTGACAAGATGACCATGATGCAGATATGAATTCGTAAAATATTATTTACCAATGTATTATTTGAGTTTGTCATTAAGGTAACTTGCCCTGCAGCGATGATGAATATGTAAATTAGAGACCCACAAAAGTATTCATGTCAATTTATCAAAAATTATTGGTTGAACTTAGTTTAAAATAATATGGATAAGACTTTATACCGAAATGAGAAGAAATATATACTCTCCACCAAAAATATTACACTATCATGTAGTATATGATAAATAAAAATGCTAAAAATATCGTATTTTTTGTGCAAAGTTTTCAACGTATGTGGTGAATATAATATGACATAAAATTATATTTGCATACTTCAAACTGTGCAGCAGATGCTCGACCCATCCACTTTTTACCATATCCAGTTAAAAGCGACTTTCCCAAAACATTCACGTTTCTGTGTAAAAAATTGATGACGCCATTTTGCAATTTTCTTCAAATTTTACTTTCATTTTCCCACAAACTTGTCTCAATATTTTACACAGATCTCACAAAGATCAAGTACATTATTCATTTACTTCAGCGGCGAGGAGTGTTCTTTTTCGTGTTTACAACATTACGAAATGTTCACATGTGTATTTTGCTTTTAAATCTTCAATGATTGTATCAATTGCTGTGTTTACATTCTACTTCTTGTTTTGGTTCCTGCACAGCATAAAATCCCGGGTAAAATTAATACGCCAAAGGAAGAAAAATGACATAGATCGTAACTTTTATTATCTTTCAAAGCAATTGTTTTCGGATTATTAAATATTGTAGTGCAAATTAATGAATTATGTTAAAATATCCGAATATTGTGACATAATTTTTAAGCACTATTTAATATGAAAACTTCGTGTATGTTATTTGGCCCAAACCAGCGAAACGTCTTCATGGTTAAGAGTATGGTTTCCTGCTGTAATCTTTCCTAGTGCCGACAATGCGGGTACCAGTCTTTGAATCAATATGGCGGCATGCAGAATGCTGAACACGATGTTGTCATTTGTTTTCCCGTCACAAGGTATTATACATGCCCGATCTGTATTTTAATTTATGTAAAATCGTATGTTATGAAGCATAGACTTCATGTACTGTAATCGATCTTGGCAATAGTGAGGCAAGTTGTAAATAATCATTACTTTCTTATTCTGTCCATGGTAAACAAACAATGATTACGTAATTGTAAAATTATTTGTAATTGTAAAATCATTGCAAATAATTTTATGTTCTTGTAATATTTTTTTATGTTTATAACATGTCTTTTAAGTACTTTCAATCAGTAGGTAAGTATATTTAACTGGAGTAGTAAAATTATTTCTATGAATATAAAAATCATTGAACCGTCACATAATAAACAATAATGGTGGTATTGAAAACAATGCATGGTGCATGGTTCGAGGTGTTACAGATACTTCAAGCATAAAACCTACAACAAGTTATAATTATATTGTTCTCAGTTCACATTCACAAATTGTTAAATAATTATTTGAGTAAAAAATGGCCTACAGGCGTAAAAGATCACGTTACAGTAAATTTGGAGTTCCAGGAGGTAGTCATGGCTTCAAAGCTAGAAAGAACAAAAGAGTTATTGAGAGATGGTTGCGAAATACGTTATGCGCATTGAAAGAAAGAAAAGAAGCCTTTACAGTTTGTGTAAAGAAATGTGATAATTTAAAATTTACATTTGCAAGGTTGTGTGTTGCGAGAGCAAAAAGCTATATAAGCAGAAAAGACACTGATGACAATAAACTAATATTACAAGCCAGTGATGTAAATCAATTACCTGGTAATAGAATTATAAATTTAAACTCATTGAAACACCATGTTAGTGAAATTAGCACTCATTCTGCCCTATGTGAAAAAGCTCGTGAACAGGCTTTGACTGGCATAGATCCAATTGTCCTTATATCCGAAAAGAGACATGGTTTGGAAAGTATTACAAAAGCACAATGTAAAGGATGTGGTAAAATGTTTTTAATGAGTAACAGTGATGCTATTGATAGTGAAGTTGGAGAACTGTCTGAAATAAATGTGAGAGGAGTATGGGGAAGTATGGTTACAGGTGGTGGTTGTTCAAATATGAATGAGTTTCTGGGAACTCTTGGCATTCCTGGTTTAAAACCAAGTGAATACAGTAAAACAGAGAATCAGATTGGTGAGTGGTGGAGAACAGTGTTACAGGAAGATATGGCAGAAGCAGGAAAAGAGGAAAGGGAAAATGCTGTATGCAATGGTGCATTCCACGAAGGTGTTCCATCTATAAGTGTGGTGTGTGATGGTGGCTGGTGTAAACGCTCCCACAAGCATACATATAATGATATGGCTGGTGTTGGTGTTATTTTTGGGCTACATACCAAGAAGCTACTACATATTGGAGTCCGGAATAAACTATGTTACATATGTAGTGCAGCCGAAAACAAAAATGAAAATCCAAGAGACCATAAATGTTTCAAGAATTGGAACGATTCTGCTCAGGCTATGGAGAGTGACATTATTTTGGAGGGCTTTCTAAATTGTGAACAGGTGCATGGTGTTCGTTACATGAAGGTGATAGCAGACGGTGACAGTTCAGTTTATGCCAGTATAGTTCAGAACGTGGCTGGTTGGGGCCCACATGTTCAAAAAATTGAATGTGCCAATCATGCATGTAAATGCATGCGAAGCCATCTGGAGCAGTTGGTCATAGATAAGCCTTATTATAAAGGAAAAGGAAAGCTCACTGTCATAAACAGGAAGAGAATAGTCCAAGGTGCCATAAAAATGAGAAGTGCTGAAGGTGACAGAACATTGGCTAGAAAGAAATTAAAGTTAGATATTAGAAACTGCGCACGGCATGTTCTTGGTATTCATTCAGCATGTTCAACCGATTTTTGTAAACACCGGGTGAAATCAGACAAAGTTGAAGCAGAACAAACAGAAGTACTGCAGGAGGAAGATGGTGATGCTGTAAAGGAGGCTAGTGACATGTGGGTAGACACAGTAAAAGATATATGTGAAGATGAAATGAAGGAAATAAGGAATGGTGGACAGTGTTATGGACAGGTTGATGAAGATTTGTTGAAGGATGTTTTTTTTTCTGTTAAATAGAATGTCAGAGAAGTCAGATAGGCTGATAGGTAACTTTACTAGTAACCTTGCAGAGTCTTGGATGAACATACGATGCAAGTTTGATGGTGGTGAAATGTCAAACCGTACATTTCGTGGATCCTTCTTTGCTCGCTGTTACGGTGGTGGATTGAGATCAAGCCGAGGACCAGCATGGTCCCCTATGGTATATAGTAGGGTGACCGGCCAGAGACCTGATGATATATATCTACAAACATACAGGAAAAGAGCGAGGATATATGTTAGGACTGTCAAAAGGCAACGCAAACCAGAAACGAAAAAGAATAGATTTAAGAGGAAATTAACATCATCTAAAAGCAATGCTGGGAAAAAAGCCAAACTATCTTATGGTCCAAAAGTATTAGTGGACACTGCTGATGTGAATGTGCATGATCTTGAAACGGAATGCACACACTATTATGACAGTAATGTTTCTGTGACTCATTCGGAGGTGCACGCCATAGAACTGGAAACAAGGGGTCAGGCTATCAATGACAAGTGGAGAAGTGAAAGGCGAAAAAGATTGACAAGTTCAGTTTTTGGAGAAGTGATCAGTCGAAGTGTGAACAATAATAGACATTTTCTTACCAAAAGGTTGTTGTATTCCAACTTTCAGGGAAATTCTTTTACCAGGAAAGGATTAATGCAGGAAGAAAATGCAAGGAAGGAGTACATAAATATAAGAAATCAAAATCATAAGACAGTTTCACACATCACTGTTCCTGGATTGCAGGTATGTCAGCAGTTTCCATTTCTTGTCACATCAAGTGATGGAATAGTTCACCAATTGGATGGTACAGAAGGCTTGATAGAGATAAAGCACCTGCTTCAGAACAGAGTTTACAATATTAAAGAGGCCGTGGAAAAAGAAAAGAATTTCTGTCTTTGTATGCAGTCCGGGAAAATAAAGTTAAAAAAAATCATAAGTTCTACTTTCAAATACAAGGCCAGCTGAATATTCTAGAAAAAAAACTGGTGTGAATTCATTATAAGGAGAACTGACCCTTACGATATTTATATAGAGACAGTATATAGAGACAAAACACTGTGGTCAGGTACAATGGTACCAAAACTGTAAGCATTCTATCATTCACACTTACTCCCAGAACTTGCAGTACCAAGACATCAAACTATTTCGGGCATCAGAAAGCCTCCAGTTCCTTGGGTTTGTAAATTGTAATATTTTTTCCCAAAGTGCAGTAAATTCCACTAAAATCAGGTTAAATTAATTATTTTAAAATTGATAAAATTCATTCAAACATCTGTAAGAAGCCAGTGTATGTTTAATAAAAGAGTGCTCTTTAACAGAGGTGACTTGTACAAACAGGTAGAAGTTTCAAGAAAATGTCAAGTTGTCCTCCTGCTGTCCTGACCAAGTCCCTGCTTAATAATACAATACACAATGTTCAACTGTTCATAAATTATAACAATTAGCCATGTCCCTTAAAGTTTATCCCTGCCTCAACTCAAGTGTTATAGGTAAATGGGGACTTCTTTAAATAAATAATAACTGTTAAGGGGAGATGTGACTTATTTTAGCAGTAATTTTACTTAATTGAAACATGGGTATTTAATTGACTTCAATATATTATATATTTTCAGTTCTGTAATGATCTCCCAACACAGAGAGTGCAAGCACCTGCAGCATCTCGGCTAGTCAGCCACCAGTCACCATCACCAAGTACATATACAGCAGCAGTCAGTGACAGCCACCAGCCACCGTCACCACCAACTACTGTAAAACTGGCAATTTCCAAAATCACCCTACCAGAAAATAAAGTGACCAGTAACTACAAACAGCATGAGTCAGATTTCACATCAAAGAGGTACATGTATATTTATGCTTTAAGAGTAAAGTGAGGCAAATACCTTAATTTGAACAATTCATATCTTTCAAAACCAGCAATTACGTAAAATAATTCAGTTATGTTGTACAAACATTTTTTTACATTTTCCTGAAAAGGATAACTGTAAGGCAATGTTGTGTGCATAATTCCCATATAAATATATATATCTCACCTACAGCGTTCCCTGTTATTGTCAGGTATAAGGTAATCTTGCCAATTCCTGACAAATTAATGTGTGTTATGCATACAAGTGACCAAATTTTGAAGCTCAACTTAGCCCACCGGAAAGATAGAAACAAGAGGGCCAAGATGGCCCAATATCGGTCGCCTGGGACTTACTACAATATCTGACCAAACTTCAACTGTATACTATAGATCAGTAACACAAACATTCTGTTTCATCTTCACAAGGGAAAACTTTTCATGATTTTACATGATAATTGGTTTGTAAATGTCACATGTATGCCATACACAAGGTTTTTAACTGGGTTACCTAGTTTTTAACCTCTGATTAGTAATATTGATACTGGACGAAATTGCACCAACACAATCATACTGACAAATTTTATGAAGATAGAATGACAAATGCAACTTCTATTGCATACACATGTTTTTTTCTACAATTATACCATGTGAACTAGTTTTTGACCATAGATGAACCATGTTCAAACTCAACTAAGAATTTAAGAAGGCACACACAAGGTTTTTCTATGTTTGACCCCATGACCTAGTTTTTGACCCCAGATGACACATATTTGAACACAACCTTGAATTTATGAAGGCAGTTATACTGACCAAGTTTCAAGAAGATGCAGTGGAAAATGCAGCCTCTATTGCATACACAAGGTAAAGTGTGGACAGACAGACAGACGACATACACCAGGCTATCACAATAGCTGATCTTTGAGCACTTTGTGCTTAGGTGAGCTAAAAAGTACACTTAAACTTTCCTGCAAAGATTTGTTGTAAAAAGTTATCAGCATTATTATAATGAAGTTGTAGTTTTTGTGGAATAATTTTATTAGCTCCACTATTCTGTGAATATGGAGAGCTATTACAGTCACTTGTGCGTCGGCGTTGCTTTCTTAGTTAAAGTTTTGCCTGCTAAGTACTATCATGCACATATCTCAGTAACCACTTAATATGATATTGACTTTGTTCATGTCTTTAGGGGTGTCATACAATCAAGGCAGATAACTCTTGTATAAATTTAGTACAAATTATGGCCCTTTTTGACTTTGAAAATTTGGTTTAAGTTTTGCCTGCTAGGTACTATCATGCACATATTTCAGTAACCAATTATGATATTGACTTGAAACTTCATTAATGTTTCTAGGGGTGTCACACAGTCAAGTCAGAAAACTCTTGTATAAATTTAGTACAAATTATGGCCCTTGTTTGACTTTGAAAATTTGGTTAAAGTTTTGCCTGCTAGGTACTATCATGCACATATCTCAGTTACCACTTATGGTAGTTATATCAAACTTAGCAATAGTGTTCAGGGGTAAATTTTGTATCAAACAATTAATTTACCAAAAATTAAATGTATAGTTATAGATTTTGACTTTTTTATGATTCAACTTTCCTAGTTTATACTTAATAGTTAGCAGAATTTTGTTTTGCTTTTACACTGATAAAAGTTTTGTTTTATTAGCAAACACCCACAATAGCCGAGCTTGCTGTCTTATGGACAGCTCTTGTTTGATTTTCAGCTGCTGGTATTTCCTTCCCAGTTTTGTTAAAAAAAAAACAAGAATGACAGTACTGAACAATTGCGTTTGAACTTTCATGCCAGCCATTTTGGACTTTCATGGGAAAGTGGCAATGTCTTTATGTCAAAAATTAAAGGAATGGTGCAATAATGTTTTATGCTTTACATTTGTATTGTGTTTTGAAAATTCAAGGCAAGCATTTGTCATAATGATATACAAAATTGTAGGATTTCACGGAGAAGAAAGGTTAAGTTTTTTGGAAGACGGATACGCCACAAGCGGGAAATTGCAACTGGTTGTAAAAAGTGGTATACAGGAATAGTTGTAGGCGTTTCATCTGGCACAGACGGGGAACCTACTGCTGTTTACCAAGTGCAGTTTGAGGACAGTAACAAAGTGTATGATGTTGAAGACATGCTAAATGATTACAACAACGGGACTTTGCTATTTGCAGATTTGTAGGTAAGTCCTTAATTTTTTTATTGTGCTACATGTAGCTGACTGCCATGATATCAGTGAAATGTTGTTGAAAGCATCATACAACCCAATACAAACTACAACTATCACTGAAGATGCTAGATACGCAGTTGTTGCACAGAAGCAGCTTTAAGTGTTACAAATAATCAAAATCTGTAATGGACATCAGATGTTATAAGAAAAAGTAATAGACACGTAGATTATATGGTCAATTTGTGTATGTAATGTCATTGCACTCACTTAACAAGAGGGTCATGATGGCCCTACATCGCTCACCTGAGTACAGGTGCACTTCACTGATGGGTGTGTTCAATTTTGAGCAAACCGGGTTCATTTGAACAGACTTGGTACGGGTCCACTATACAATCTTGAATCTTGTATACTTAATTAGATATGTAAAGTTGAGTATTTCTTTCTTAATTCAATATAATTTCTACATTTACATTGGCATTGGATAGATATACAAATATTTTAACATCCTGGACGAAAAGGTAAGTTTTAAAACTACGTGTAGCTTCTCAATTCATTTATTTCCAACCAAGATAGGTAAAGGGAGGTAATAATAATTTTTCAAACTTGCATTAACCCACCCAACCCAGCACCATGTTGGAAAATCTGAGTTTGTTTATAAGGAGGCACGATGAGTCGTACTCAATAACCAAACAATTTGTGTCACGTTCTTAGTAAAGATTTTTTTGGTGTGCACGAGTGCAACGTTGGGCTTTACGGTATATGTTGCACCAGTGCAACATTAGTACGTAAAACTAGTTTAGGACTTAGTTATAATTATCATTACCTAATTAAAGAGATTGACACCTATTTGATTGAAGAAAAATACTTATACACAGGTAATTTCATATACCAAAAAAGTTGAGCCTCTTTATACATTCATTGACTTCTACAAAGCCTCTGCCATGGAAAAATTATGGTTTGACACCCCATCAACATTAGGGGACTCAAAGTAAAACCCAACATTGAACTAAAGTCTACTCTGATACGGACGTTAGTCATGGGCAATAGTTGACCGCTATACTTTCCTGGGTCCCAATGTCAAAGGTCAAGGTCACTGACTGGGTTCAAAAATGTAGTCCAACTAAGCTTTGATTAACTCGCAAATTCTATAATCTTTCACTGTCAAATTTTACAAAAACACTAGTGATAGACATTTAATGACACATATTGTTTATGGAGTGACTATGGTCAATGGTTAAGATCAAAAATCATATCAAAGTTGTTTAAATGGGTCAAGGTCACTCTAAATGTGAAAATTTTGAAATTCTCCAAACCTTGCTATTTAGTCATAGTAGCTAGGACAGGATTTCAAGTGAAAAGATTTGAAAATTATCGGAATGTATTACAATTATTCTTAAAATACAATTTAAGGCAGAAATTTAATCAGTTATCTGCGAAAGTAATGTACTTATATGATGTGCTTGTAAAAGTTTACTTTTCACAAAAAGCCCAATGTTGCACAGGTGCAACATGCACATTCTGAAAATGAATCTTCGAAATATATGCCAGACATAGAGAAATCATTGTTACCAAGTGAAAAATCGAGCTTTAATTCCATGATTGAACACAGAAATACCAGCTAACTAATTCTTTCCTTTTAAAAAGTACAGCTGTTAAAACAAGTCAATAATTGTTTTCAATTTTCTTGGTACAAATGGCGGATGTATAACAAGGGGACATAACTCATCATGAAAATTGTGTTTGGAACATACTTGTCTTGTTACACATACATGCAAAAGTACAACTAAGAATAGTCTTCAAAAGTAAATAAGCCAAATTGATAGCAGAGTGAACATTTTGATGTGCTGTGCATCTGTGCAACATTGGGCTCTAGAGGGTTAATTTTGTAATGAATTCTATCTAAATATATAATTGTTAATGCGAATATTTTACAAATATTATACAATAGGCCTTATATTTATAACTTTCCTTAGGCAAAGTATGTGTATCAAAATTGTACTTAGGATAAAATAACTGTAGCTTGGTTGGGCAACCAGGATAGGGAAATCAAATTTTAAGAATACCTCCACTGAAAATATTACTTCAATCAAGCGCTAAGTGAACATAATTGAATGTAAATGATAACATGTTTAAGTTTCAAACAAATATGTAACATGCCCAAAATCGGATTATCCTTTTTTAACTCCAAGGGCACATAAGTCTGCAGTGTCTTGACCAACCCTCGCAATAATATGTCATGCATAATGTACATTACATATTTATTATGTTAAAGTTTTATTACAATTCTTTAAAAACGCCAAAAGTATTTCTTTCGTGCCACAACCTGGCATTAAATGCATTTTGTTTAACTTCAAGGGCACATAAATCAGAAATGTCTTCGCTGAATGTCACTAAAATATGTCATACATATCAACGCTACCTGTAGATTATGTGTATGAAGTTTCATTACAATCCCTTAAACACTGTTGAATTGATTCGCAACACAAGTGTCATGGACCCATTAGCCTGTACACACAAACAACAGAATAATTATGCAATGTGTGAATCAACCCTCACAAAAATATCTCAGTAATATTTCTAAAAAACAATAAAAGTATATATATTTTATGAAATCATTTAATTCTAAAGACATTTTTTACTTTCTTCTATTTTCAGATGTCCCAATAGTACTTTATACATATGACATGTGAAATGATGGCCATCTTTGTACACCATACCTTTTTATGGAACTACTTGATATGACAGCTGGAGCTTGTGGATTTTCTCATTTAATGATGTTTTATGAACTGTTAATGTGTGACACTGAATGAACTGTTGAACTGTTTCTATGGTGGAGTATCTACAGGAGACATTATACTAGTGTATAATTACCAGTTTCAAGAATTTCAACACTTTACTTTGTGTAGAAACTTGCACAAAAATTGCATATTTTTAAGTAAGTTGCCCAATAACTGAAGTGACATTTTGTAACATGATTTGGTACAACATACACTAACACAGGTCCTAAAAGCTTATATAACAGTAATTTTGTTGTATGTTATGTAAAAAGAGCACCACACTACATTTTAGTGGTAGCATCATTTTTTCACTGGCGTCCATTTTGTTTTGGACAAGTTACCTTAAACACTATTATTTTTTTATAGAATATCGTTAAATATAAGAATGAAAATGTTGCCTTCTGTTACATAGCTTTTTCTCACGTGAAACTACAAATTGCACTATCCTGCTTTAATCGATTATGTGCTTATCATCACGAAATCAAAAAGACAATCCGGCAATACTTTGTTTATAGTGATCTCAGTACACGCTATAAATTTGCCGTAATGCGTCTCTATTGTCTTTCACTAGGTGTCTCTAGTGATCGGATTCCCGTCAATTTTTCTGGTTTAATAAGGCGTTAGTCAGAAGTCTACCTAGTAACCAACTTATAAATTGCGAACACGGCAGCGCTACTAAATTAAGTGTTAAACTTAATCGTTTTGAAACGATACAAGTTTATGGAAAGAAACGTTGTCAACACTCAAACCCTCTAACAAACTCTTGTATTCATCACACATTCATGAAACTTTGCACGAAATTATAATTAATTAATTTAAAGAAGGCACAGTTACGCTAGGATATGCAGTTTTACGGACGGAACGTTGTTCAAGCAATTCGGGATGTTGCAAATACCACGAGGGACAAACTTGGTGTAATAATTGCACAATATATTGAACATAACAAGAACAGCGTCAGATGAAACAAGATGACCATGATGGCCCTATATCGCTCATCGGGCTGTCAGTGCACTTACATAAGGAAGTCATTTGTTGCTAAATGGAGTAAGTAGTTGCTTAGGGAATCACTGGTCACTACGAGAAGTAAGTCCTGGCAAAGGACAATTGTTGCTAGTTGCTAAGGATGTCAATTGTTGGTTATAAAGTTACTGGTGGCTAGATTATGTCATTGGTTGCTAGGGGAAGTCACTTCCTGCTTAAGAAGTCATTTGTTCATACAGGAAGTCACTGGTTGCTAAGGAAGTCACTGGTTACTAAGGAAGTCACTCGTTTCGCAGGAAAGTCACTGGTTGCTTTGGGATGTCACCGAATACTAAGGAAGTCACTTGTTCCAAGGGGAAGTCACTTGTTGATAAGGGAAGTCCTTGGCTGCTATGGAATTCACTAGTTGCTAAGGAAGTCACTGGTAGCAAAGGAAGTCATTTGTCCATTCAGGAAGTTACTGGTTGCTACATTGTAAGGAAGTCAATTGTTCCAAGGGTAAGTTACTGGCTACAATGAAAGTTGCTGGTTGGCAAGGAAGTCACTGATTTTAAGGAAGTCACTGACTGCTTGGTAAGTCGCTTGTTGCTATCGGAACTCATTGGAAGCCAGGTTTTTCCTATAACTCTTTTGACAGATAAAGACCTCAGGGGCCTAATTGGAATATTCTCTGTAGAGGACAATTAGACGATGCTACATACCACATATTTAAACACTATGCCTTCTTGTTTTGGAGAAGAAGATTTTAAAAGGTTTTATTATTATATCTGTAGTATTAAAACAGTCATAGATAGTAAAAGGATGTGATCTATAAATGTCCCATATTCGAATTGAAAAGTTACAGAAGTAGTGGTAAAGTGGGGGGGGGGCAATCTCCACCGAGTGGAGCAATGCCCTTTTTGGGTGCATTCTCCACCGAGTGGAGCAATGCCCTTTTTGGGTGCATTCTCCACTGAGTGCAGCTTCACCCTTTTTCAGATGACATAATCCGCATGTGTGTACAGTATAAGCCCGCTAGAGTTTTGCCCCCTTACAGTATTATTATCTCGCTGTTCTAAATAATGACATTGCTCGGATCGGTACTCTCCTATTGGTGTGAGAACGGTAAGCAGATGGTACGTGTCAGGTACGGGTAAGCTGCATTTTAACATGAAATTCTTGGAGTTTGTTTATAGTTTGATGGGGGATCTATGGTGAAGTTGAATAAATTAGCAAAAACCTTGCATTTACATATAAAAATGGGATCCCAATTACTTTAATGACTCATATATACAAAGGGATAGATAATTTAAAAATAAAAGATAAAATGACCCATCATAAATAATAAAGTTATATATGCTTGACTTACTTTCAAAAGCCAGAGATGATATCAAGCGAATATGTGACCTTATTTGTAAATAAGAAGTAAATAAGAAGCGACATGTATAAAATATCAGTGTAGCATTACTTTATACATAACTTATCCAAACATTTGTTTGACACAGATGTAAGGTTGTATAGTGTTAGGACTTAAATATTAATATAAATCAGTGAATCTGTCTGATTTTTATTCATTCTTCATCTGGAGCTTGAGAAAATAATATTGTTTTAATACAAAAATGAAAAATCAGTGCCATTTGTGTGAAAAAAACTACACTTGGGCACACGATTTAAACAGACATATAAAAGCAAAACATCATAAAGAGGAGTTATTGCGGGATGATCAACCCATGCAGCAGCAGAAGCAAAGATGGCAACCTTTATATGACGTTATACAAAAGACTGTATCCCATGAAGTAGAATTTATGAAAGGAGTGCCTTTAAATCTAGAGAAAGATGATTTCCTGAATCCACAAGTACGGAACGTCATTATTTTGGACGACATGTCAGTAGAGGCTGCAAAAGATCAACGTGTCACAGACCTTTTTACCGAAGGAAGCCATCACAGAAACTTGTCAGTGATTGCCTTGAATCAGAATTTGTACTTTAGTAAAGATCCTACTCAGAGGAGAAATTGTCATTATCTCGTCCTGTTTAACAATCCAGCCGATAAACAGCCTATTATGACGCTGGCCCGACAAATGTATCCTTCTAATCCGCATTACCTAATGAGACATTTTTAGGAGGCAGTTAGTCAACCGCATGTTTATTTGCTTTTGGATTTAAAACCAAACACTCCAGAAAATTTACGCATGCGCATGGACGTCTTGGGTATATTACACAGGACCTCACAAGATAAACATCCTGTGAAAAAACCATGCTTACTGGGTTCTGATCACATTGAATGTAGCCTTCCTACAGTGCAGTCGAAATTAAGACACGACCCCGAGCAAGTTGAAGCTGACAAATTAACTGTGCACGAAAGAATGGATAAGTGCTCATCTTGTGTTGACTGTGGATTGGTTTTTGAAAACTTACACGACCTTATAAATCATGTAAAGAGTTGGTGTCCTGAGAATTCACTGAAGCGAAAATTTCCGGAAAAAGAGAGCGTTTAAAAAAAAAGAACTGAAATACGACATTTCTGACACTGAGGAGAGTGACATCTTCTTTGAGAAGACGGATCAAGATGAAGTTTATAAGGACTTAGTAAAGAGATCCAAGAAATCTAATGAAAGACAGTGGCAAGAAAAAGTAGAACAGTATGAAAATCAAGGACTTTCTGAAACAGAAGCCCAAGCAAAGGCTGATAAAAAACTACGACAGGATGATATGCGAGAGTTTATGCTTCAATATGACAGATTCCTGTCTTACGTGTTTAAGCTGAGAGATGGAAGTCTTCACAATAAAATAATGAGAACTATTCAGAATTACATGGAAGAGGATTTCAGGCTCGAGAAAGCCATTCGTCTAACACTGAGAAAATATAAACATCATTTTGAAGATATTATAGAACATGAGGAAAAACAAAACAATAGTGACGATGAAGATGCCAGTGATGATGATGATGATGATGATGATGATGATGATGATGATGATAATGATGATGATAATGACGAAAATAATAATGATGAAGAGACAAGTCAGAGCAAGAGCGATGAAAGATAGACAAATTAATTTTTTTTAAGCTAACAGTGTTTGGGTTTTCAAACTTGTGCTAGAACTTATGAAGTATATTTTATATAAAACTGAGTGTTAACTGTAACTTTGATTTCTATAGATTATATTCATTTTGCTTGCAACTGATAGTACAACAATTGTTTGTAAAATAAAAACTGTCTTTAGAAAACCGGAGTGTTTCTTATTAGATTGATCCAGAGGGACTGAATAATACAGTAGATACAGTGTTCACTTTGGGATTTATCAGAAATGAGGAAAGACACAACACAATTTTTTTGGTCTCCATTGTTTTAATTATAAAGTACAGATGTATATATACAAAGATACATGTAAAAAACACAAATTCTCAACTTTTTACTTACATTCTGTTAAATTGAAACAGTTATTTATTCAATTATTCCACTTAATTTCTTTTCCCGAGTAAAAATATAAATATATATGCACAAACACTTGTCTAACTATTTAACAGAAACAGGTACATATGTAGCTAGTAAACATTAATTTAAGGTCCTTGTGAAGTAATATATGGGACCTTGTACAATAAAATTTACAAAGTATATACTCTGAATAGTCCTTTTGGGTAGTATTTCCATTTTTGTTTTTAAGGGAAACTAAGCACTTAGTCTACCCTTTTCACATTACATAAACTTCTTTTCTAGATTGATAATATCAGTTGTCATTTTTATCATTTTACGTTTCCAGTAAGAACTCTTCATTTCAGTTGCACGCCAGTCTGCACATTTAACTCTCAACTGATACATGGCTATGAGCTCTGGTGAAATGTTCAAACACATCACATTCTGATACCAACGGCAACTGATATCCTCTTCGTTAATTAATTTCAACATTTTATCTATATATAATTGCAACAGCTTCTTTTTCGATTCAGATAAGCAGGAGTGGTCCCTTTGTGATAACAGTCCATCTTGACAACCAACACAATTGCTTTTAACAACAGTGTACATATGCTTTGAAATTTCCTGTGCATAAAAGAAGTCAAAGTATGAATCGAGCAAACCCACATCTTTTTTATCCATGCTATTTTTTTCCTTCAAGCTTTCTCTTTTAAATGTGTTATCGCTGTTTAAAAACTAAAGCCCTGAGAGGACTGTCTCGCTCCTATATTATTTGAAAATGATGTTTCATCAAACAGGCCCTTATTTTTAAATGACTGTCCAATCATTTTCAAGTAAACACAGTCAGGTGACCATTTTCTATGCTCATTTATTACACTATCGGGACAGTTCCACTGACATAGTTCCACACCACACATAAAACATTTAACTAAATCACTTTGTCCCGTATAAAAAAGTCCAGCAAATGCTAAATCTTCCCTTGTTGGCCATATCTGTCGAGGCCAACATAACAAGGTGGACAGTCTTTCTTCATAATACATATAATTTTTGTAACAAGCTCCTGTAAGAGCAACATTATTTGAAACATTCATGATGACTGGTGAAGGTTTCACCACAAAATAAATTTTTACGGAGCAAATATAATCTTTTTATTTAAAAAGGTACCAGTCACACCTATTGACTAAATGATCTAAAATGATATTTATTTTCAACAAAAAACATACAGAAAATGTTTAATTCGTTTTTGGCCTGGGGACTGAAAGTCCCCAAGGCCTAAGTTAGTATACCACATTTCAAACCCTGCAAGAATTTTAGCCGTGCTATGTGCGAATAACAACTGTAAACATGCGCTATGCGAAAGTAGTGCAAGACAGACCAGATCAATCTTCTGTTTGAATGCCGCATATGATAAGAATATGTTACAAATAAAAATAGTACATAAAACTTTAAACGACTGCAGGAAGGTATATAGCTTACGGGCTGCATTACACATTTTTTCTGTTTTAGAAATTAATGCGCTGTTAGCTGATTACGGAAGATAATCATATGCATATCACGGAAAAGTACGGATATTTACGGAAATTTACGAAAACGTACGAAGCTCGATATAAGAGTTTGTAGTTTGATTTTCAAATTTCCGATGTTATTTCATTGACAACTTTGTTATTTACGAACGATTACATATATATTTACCTAAAAATAAATGTCTCTAAAGATATAATTTACGTACATTCCCGAGAAGGAACTAACGTGATCAAATTCACCCGCCATTTATCGAGGACGCTGCATGTCGAGGCCCAGTGAACGGTTTCACTGATTACAACTACAAGGTAACCCAGAATCATTTTTGGTTTTCTCTGTTATACACATTGTACAGTACTGTATTTATATTTCATTGCTGGTATTGCTTTGTTTATTTCTGTTTCAAGGTCTTGTCATTGGTACACAATAATTTTCGATCCACATCATCAGATCATATCGCTTGAAGTTGTACAAAGCGCAGATCGAATTATTTGTACTGGCTTAAACATTTTATAATGTTGACTATGTGATTATTTTTCATTTAACGTACATTTCATAATAAAACAAACTTCCCTGTCACCCATATATTTGTGAATCATTCATTCTGTGTCATATATTGAATTTCGTCCTCTGCACATTTCGACCCGCGCTTTAGGTAAGATTCAACGCAGAACACGTAGGTGAAAAGTTGTTTTTCGGGGAGTTAACCTATAGCCCCCAGGCCTTCAGCGCTAACAGCGCTTTGATTATTAATGGTTTACACAACTGGTTATACACACATTCATTCTTCACACAATCAGACAATATATGTGACATATAATTAAATAGATAAGAATCATTTACAGTAAAATTGGATACACTGAAAAAGTTTTGCATGTCCTTGAGTGACACACCAGTAAACTTATGACGAAGATATAGCAAACAATATAAACCACAAACATTTGAATAATGACTATGCATTTGCACAGCATCGTAACTCATGCTTACTGCATTGTCTTTTATCCAGGTTTCAAAGTAGGGAGAATTGTAGATCGGGCTTTTACCGTACGAATCAAAGAAATCTACTCGTCTGTTACTGTCTATATAAAAAGCGCACCAATGTCTACCTTCTTTACTATGAATGTCAGTATTAGCGATGAATCCAGTGGGTAATTTAGAGAGTATTAGTGGTAATTGATCCGCAGCACATACATCTAGAACATTTCCACTCAGAACCGGGTCACAACTGATGCAACATTGAAGCTCAGATGTATTCATTTTTTGTGTTTATCTTCCTATCTATATATTCCAGCACAATGTCCCTCTCTTTACTTACTTCAGCGTATGATGGGGTTTCACTGTACACCACACAGCTTATAGTGTCTGAAATTAAATAAATGAAAAAATCAATAAATGAGGGGTGGATAATACAACGAATGTTAAACACATTTTTTAAATAGTTCTAAAATTGAATAAGTATATAAGTACAATTATATTTTGATGTATATGTTACTCACCCGTTAAAGCGCTGGCAAACTGTACATCCAGTTTTACCGTACCAGTTCTTTTAAGAGTCATGTACTCCCCGTGGTGCGAATATAAAGGCTCAATCTGGAAACTGAAACGGTTGTACTAGATGCGAACTGATCCCTGGTGAGTAAATTTCCTTCGTCCTCTCCCCATTTCCCCATAGACATGAATGCGTTTATATAGGCCCGCACATCTGTTACACCCGTAGCACTGTCAAAGTTCAGTTTCAAAGGATTTCCATTGACTGGCAAACCATCTGCGTACAGGCATATGCTTCGAATGTTACATTGTAAAAAGTTGAATGGGTCATGGTTGTAGTCTCCCGACAGGGCTGTAGAATTGACGAAACCCACAATGACCTTACTGGGTCTCTGACCAGGGAACATGTTAACATAGTGGAAAGAGGAACTTCCACTGGGTATGCTCTGTGTGCGACATTCCACTCTGGTAAGGGGATACTTCGCGTTCTGGGTTTTCAGAATTTCAGCGTGACCATAGATGATTGCGGGATTCACGCGTATTTTTCTGGCCAATATATAAATGTCCTCTATATCTATTTTGAAGGCAGGCGATGCTTCGTCGCTAATCAAGCAAAATTCTGGCGAACTTCTGTACAGCTCCACTTTGACGTCCACTTGATTCAGCATGTATCGTCACATGGAAAACAAGTCGTGAAAAATGGGCCCCAGCAAATCCAGAGCTTTTGATGTGGCTATGAGTTTAGCCCGTTCAAATAGACCCTTGTTTGCCCCACCAGGATTTGTGACAGCGTGAGTTTTAGCAGTGTCCATGAAAAAACCCTGTGACTGTAGCTGAGAAGTCGCATCCTGTCCATAATTCATTATCGTTTGGATGTAGGCCCTGTACGGATTGTAGTTTGCTGTAATGGTCGCTTTATTCTGTAACGTGACTTCAGTGAATGAAAACAGGGCCTGGAGAAACAAGTTCACAGGTCCTACCTTCTGAGCTACTAAAGCAGCATTGGCAGCCGTTTTTACTCTCAGCTTTACGTATATCTGAGACCATTTCACATCCAGGTAGTCTATCGAGTTTTTTCCACTTATTCAAAACTCAATAGGGCTCACTCCGTCTGATACTTGAGAGATGGGTCGAATTTCTTCTCTTTAGTAAATATCCGTAACACTAGTCTGTGTGCTGGGTAAATCGAACAAAGCCAGTTCTGACAAGTCCTTCGTGAAAACTATCGGGATTAAACACTGACATACTGTTTACTTAATTTCCAAACACTTTCTAAAGATATGTCCTTTGTTTTTAGTTTCTACTTCTCGGTGTCCTAGGTTGTTGTATGCTTTTTATGACGTTTTTCAATTTGACCGCCTTCTTTTTCTCTGACTGTTTAGCAATTCCCTTGTGGTTTGTTTATTTTACTAATTTTGCTAGACTTTCCAGTCCTTCTCTGTCGACGTCATTTGGGTTTCTGAATCATGTCTACCATGCTAGATGGTTTTATATTCTCTCTCTTTTGTTCAACTTTTAGCTTGTTGAACTGTTTGTTCAGCATGCGATACTACCTTCAAAGGCAACGGAGCAGCAGTTTGCTTTCTTACAGAATAAATCACTGATATCACATGGGGTCGTCTGGCACCTCCTAATTGGTTAAGCGATGTTAGTCCTTTACTGACTTTATCGAAAAAGGACCCCTTGCGGATAGGGACATACAGTTTAGAAGGTTCATAACACTCAGAAACGGATACTGTTTAAAATGAAGTGTCATGTGCACTGGTGAATTCAAATCTGGTGGGTATGTATTATCCATCTGTGTTATATTTACTTCCAGCTCTTTCAGGTCCTTTTTCTTGACTGGTAGATGAAACGGTGAATCGATTCGATATTCCCAAGATGATTTCTTGTTTTTTTCTAGACGTCTGAGTAAAAGAAGTCGTTGTCCATGTACTACACTTTCAGCGCATATATCAGTGAAAATGTAAAGAGCCTCATTTGACATCGTCTTCTTCACTTTGGTGTTCTCGCTCGCACTGAATTCCACCAAAGCGACTTTCCACATGCCTTGTAAAACCATCCTCGAGGGTAAATTAATTCTAAATTTATAGACTTTATTATCCGGAAAGTAGTTGCTGCTATCATCGCTTTTAATGTAAACATAACGATGCATCGTGTTTACGTAACGGCTTCCGTCGTATCTTTGACTTCATCCGCAGGAATCCAGGAGTTAAGGGTTTGGGGGAACCCATCCCATTGGACGTAAAAATAAAGCTTTTTGTTTTTTCTTTTGCGTTTTAATATCTTTTCAATAAACCATAAACTGTTAACGTCTTTGTCTACCTTCTGCAATTCTGCAGTGTAAAAATTGCCCTTAATGGATTCATCATTTAGGTCCTTTAGTTTATACATAGGAATACCTTGCAATAGGAATCTTCTTTCCACTTTAAAAACTTCAGCGGTGTATTGTTCCTGATAGGCTCTGCGAAAAGGGTGTCTGGTAAATGATATCCGCACTAAGTCACCCGCATTAAAACTGTATACCGGCTTTCTTCGCCTCTTTGCTTTGGACTTCTTTTTTAAATACATAAACGCCCACACATCAGCTTCATTATCTTTAGTAATTTGATTGGGTGTCAAGTTGTTAAGGCTCCGATGGGGTGTGTTGTTGTAACTTGATATTATTTCATCCAAATCATCTACATACCAATAGGAACGTCTATGCCTAATCAGTCTGTAAAGTGCCGTCTTTATCGTTCGCTGAACGCGTTCCACATAGTTGGCTTTAGGGGGGTTTTGCGTTGTAAAAAAGTATATGTCCCCCTCTTTCATGAACTTTTTAAACAATCGATTTACAAATTCGGACCCCTTATCGGAGCGAATTTTCTCTGGCTTCTCATCCTTAAGAATCTCTTTCATTGCTTTCAATACAGACTTTGCCGTTTTATCTTTTAAAGCTTGAACACGAAGCCTTCTAGAAAACACGTCAATAGCGAACAAAAGAAATCGCACTTCATCATTTTCCTTGGACAATTACCCATACTATGCAAATCAATATCCCACATTTCATTGATGCTACTCACACGAACTTGCGCCGTCTTGATTCGACGTCGAACTTGTTTTTGAAGTGAGTAAGAGTCTTGTTTTCCGAGCCAGTCTTTGATAAACTGAAGACTAAATTCACCGGAATAGTCTCTTTTCAAGACCTGATAAAGTTTTGCGGCACCGGCATAAGATGCCGGAGATTGGGCATCATAATAATACTTCTTTAACAGATCTTCTTTTTCTGATGCATTCATGGTGACTGCTCACACACACATGAAAGATAATCTGTGATTTTAATTTTATATATACTTTTGTTTCTCTATACCCCGCTTTTAAACAGACTTATTGGACCAGCAAAAAAAATGGTTTAAGTACTAAATACTTACTCAATTCACCCAACACAAGGCGCGCAAACTATAAACAAACTCTTTGAATTTCTTGTTGAAATGCAGCTCGCCTACACTTACCATCTGCTTACCGTTCTCACACCAATAGGTAAGTACAGAGGCTGGGAACCAACATCATCCGAGCAATGTCATTATTTAGAACAGCGAGATAATAATACTTTAAGGGGGCAACACTCTAGCGGGCTTATACACACATGCGGATTATGTCATCTGAAAAAAGAGTGATGCTCCACTCAGTGGAGAATGCACCCAAAAAGGGCATTGCTCCACTCGGTGAAGAATGCACCCAAAAAGGGCATTGCTCCACTCGGTGGAGAATGCACCCAAAACGGGCATTGCTCCACTCGGTGGAGAATGCACACAAAAAGGGCATTGCTCCACTCGGTGGAGATTGCCCCCCCCCCCCCTTTACCACTACTTACAGAGCTGTTGAAATTTTTACTGAATTTTTATAAGGGTTGCCAGTATATACAGAAACAGAAAAGTAAGCATATTTTATGGACACTCATTATGTAGAGTCTCTCAACAATGCTCTAATACAGTTTGTTGACAAGATAGTTCCATCTGATTATTCCACTTATAAATTAATGATTGACTTTGCTCTACGAGACTGGAATGAAAACATAAATAGGAATTCTGCACCTGAAAGAAATGTTAGCTACAAAAGAAATCCCGAAATGACATACAAAATATCTACTAAAAGCAAAAACAGTTCAATATAAAGAAACTATTTAAAATAAGTGGATTGAAATGCATAGCTTGTCGAGTAAATTTTATCGTCTGCTTTAGTGTTTGTTTACTTCAGTTATATTTAGCACAGGTACAGCATCCCTTTGCATTAGTGATCTGAAAAACACGCCTTCCACATTCTAAATACAAGGGCAGGGATTTTTTAGGCTTTTTATTGACATGGCCGAAGAGGTTTGCTATTTACCTGAACATTGTTGTATATGACTTAAGGTGATGCCTACCATTAAACTAATGGTGACAAAAGATTGTGCCTCTTTGCAGCTGATTGTCAACTGTTTGCTATCAAGCGTGTTAATTTGCAGTGAGGAATGGAATAGAGCAAATTGAAAATTTAGCAGGATAGAGGCTGAGGAAGTGTTAATTGTCAATCGTGTACAATTCCCACGTCATGTTTCGTTTGATTCTTGCAAAATAAATTCAGGGCCATGCTCATATCAGGGTATTCACTCGTAAATTATTATATGCTGTTACCGCACAACTAATGTTAATTATAAGTGAGAGTAATCATTCTTTCTCGACAGTGAATAACGGTCACTATTTCAAGTACCGTAATTGATAATTACATGTAAAACAAGGATTAAGTTTGTCTTCCTGATGAACACTTAATGGCAATTTGGTAGCTCAGTTAGGAGAGCATGCGGTCTTACAGCCATGTACGCGAAGTGTCATGGGTTCGCGTCCCGATTACGGTTCACTACTTTTCTCACGCTATGACATTCTTACTGCATAAAAAAACTGACAGGAATGTAAATTTTAAAATTGCTTCATATCGCTTACATATACTCAAAATCATGCCGACCATCTTGTTTAAAGATAGTTCCTGTTGATAAATCACCCTAAAATATACATTTGCATATTTGATTTCAATTTTTCATCAATAACATTTTTATAAATTTCTGTTTGTGTTTTTATGTTTTCAAGTTTCAATATTTAATTGGCGAGATGGCATTCGCAATTTGGAAATCATTTTTCTATAAACTACGTATATGCGAAAATGCATTTTCTATATATTATACATGTATCTCAAAAAAAACTGAAAATGACAATTTAATGCAATGAAATAAGCTATAAGCCTGTTTTGTCGCTTTTACACAATGCTGAACCTTTTTATTGGTGTGGCATATAAAATGTATATTAAGATTACCGTGTTTCTTCGTTTGATACATATATACCAAGTACCTAAACTATAACGTTGTTATTGTTGTTGGCTTTTATGATGTATCAGATTATCAACATCCGTCTTTTTATAATTAAGAAGTAAATAACCAAACTTTACTATTCCTATTGGAAATTACAATGTATCCGATTACCGTGTTGCACTTAATTTGTTATTGTCGTAGGCGGTTATAATGTATTGAATTGCCGTATATTGTGATGACAATGTTAAGAGAGCAAGATGTCAGAAATCTTGAAATGCAATATCTATCATGACTCCTGGGGGAGGATGCTTGAAATTGTTCTTAATTGACTTTTGAAATGTTTTCACCGATCCTTTGACTTGCGAGCGCCTATCATGTGCAGGTATCTAAAATGTCACCAGGTGAATGAAGAATGAAATCCGAACGAAAGAGTGTTCTGCTTGCAAATAAATGTTTACTCTGGTAATTTTGTATCCAATATTTTCGGGCGTTTTCATGCTATTCATAAAGGCGACAAAGTGTCTTTGAACATTGCATTATCTATACGTCACCATACTATTGTGATTTACGTTCGGACACCGAATACATAATATTCATGAGTGCCCAAATCAATACTAACCATCAATTAGATATCGTTATATTAATAATTTTGCAAACCAACGTACCCATAGAAAAGGTGAGCTGTTAGATGAGTACTCTCTAGTTAAATGAGTACTGCAAACGTTATAACATTTCCGTTACGTTGGAATATGTTTTATAAGGTGGGTTATTTAATATTAATCCAATTTCTCAATGAGCTGATTGCTTGCAACAAATATTGATCTATCGAGTGAAGACAACAGTTAATGGAAAAACACATGAACATTTATAAGTAAGTTTAACTTATATGTATGCTATAATTTCTTAATTTAAAGTGGTTTTACTATTAAAAGTGACAATCATCATTAGAAATAAGACATTAATCCTCATATTTAGTCATATTTAAACCTTCAATATATGAATCTGTACACCAGTTTTATTCGCATTGAATATAGAGGAACTGTGTTTACATAATTGTTCTTGACCATAACTCAGTACGGCATGTTTGACGGATAATATAACTTTAAACACTTAACAGATTGATTTTCAATCGCGGAAAAATGAATTTGATAACGTTTTTGGATACGTATGGGCAACGTGCATGTTCATTTGTATATGACTTTATCACGCCAACGCACCACGCCCTGTCGCCGTCTTTTTAATGACGGAGCTACATGTAATTGGCATTGATTGTCTTCGTCGTAAGTTAGACGTCAGATTACGTCGTCGCCAACGAGTTAAAGGGAAAACTATTCTTACTTAATTGACAATGACATTTTGCACCCATTTTCGATAAAAGAAAAGGCTGCAGGGGACGGGGCTAACTTTTACTATAGAAGATAATTATTATAAGGGAACACAGATATTTTCTCAACTCAAATGAGCGATAAGCCATGATTGCGATACTTGTTATTATTATGCGACATTATTTACCTGGCACTCATTAATCATCGCAAGTATATTCGGTTGAGTACGGGTGTGCTTTCGTTGTTCGTTATTTCAATCGATTAACGTATCGGACAAATACGTTTCACCAACTGAAGTTCGCACAAACTTATTTATGAAAATTATATTTATAAATCAATAAAAGACATCGGGCCTGATGATAAATTCGAACTGGGAAATCCAGAGATTTACAGCTTAAGCCTCTATCCACAGAGCTAATTGGGACTACCATATGTTATCAGTTTAGTTTATATTTTTGTTATCAATACCAGCATGTGTTTTTATTCGTAATTTTCCGAAACCTAAAATTAGCTTTACGGGATGAGTGCCAGGTATATACTGTCGCATCATTGATAAAAAATGTTTAAAATTTTCAATCTTTTCGTCATGTGTATACTATCTTTTCATATTCACTCCATTTTGGTAACAGCTGAAGATGCACATTAACATTTCTTTGCGTAGGTTTCGTACGTTTCGAGATAAAAAACACAACAAAACTTAGTCAGTATTCTCATTATCAATGACGTAAATCTTAACGTGATATTATTTTAGAATAAACCACGATTTGGAGTTCTGGGGCCGTTTTATCAACATAGGCGTAACTTACGCTAGTTTTCTGGCGTAACATAAACTTACGCATTTTTTTTACGTTTTGCGCAAAGCGTTTTATGAAACACATTTTGAATTGGCGTAAATCGCACTAGCGTAACTTTGGCGTAAATCGTAAAGAAATGCGTGACACAGTCAACAGCACCTGTTTCCGGTGACGTCATTTTACCGCAAAAGTGTCAACTTGCATGGCCGCTAAACTGTCAAATAAAAAAATCGCCAGAAAAGGAGGATTATCTTACTGGTATAGATCAGAAAAAACTTTGTCATTGGAATTTCCTTTCTTTCACTACTATTTGATACAAGTTCACTAAATTAACAGAATTAGTTACCAAAACAAGTAAAATGTCTGTATTTTATTGACCTTGAATTGTACTGCATTTTCGGACAAGATTACATCTAAATACAGATGTATGTGCGTGCCCACTCTGTATGCGTGGGAGGAGTTGGTGGGTTTAAAATCAGACCACGTCATATCAAAAGGGTAGTGACGACCGTGGCTAAGTATTAAATGTAAATTAAACATAAAAGAAAATAACTTTGAAATACAGTTTTTGAAGAATTTGCTGCATAATGCATTTCTTTCAGACTATACTTACACACTGACATTTTCAATGTGATACATATATCTATATTTACATTTGTAGTTTGGTACCGAGCATACATCTTGCTTGTTTCAGTTTTCATTACCTTTCTTCATGTATCTTTATCACTTATACACAGCAAATATTATAAATAAGAAATGATTGTATAAAAAAGCATACACAAATATAGTGACAATAAGGGAATATAGGAAGAGTATTTCTTCATCAAGTGAATCAGTGCCTGTGTTGTGGTCAGCAACATGCATCAGTAATTTACAACTACAATCACTTGTCAGTCTATTCTTTAAAAGTTCCAGAAAACTACTTGGGTCTGGACAGTATTTGGAAATCATACTTTACCTTTATAAAGTATTTTAGCCTGGAACGCAGCACACTCCAGAATGACGAGCATTGTCATTAGAAATTACAGGAGTGCTCCAATATATTGATGCTAACAAACATGCTGTTTATCTACTCCTATCTAGGTGATCTAGATATTTACAAGCCAATAAAATATTTCAAATGGAAATTAATGAATAATTCAGGTAGAATGATACTTCTTCCACCGGAACTTCCTCGCAGTATCTTCTAGGTAAATGTCAAGTTTGCCGAGTTGTCATTAACCACTGACGAAATATTCTAGGTAAGAGTTGTGGCTCTAGTATATATACTTCAAACACAAACTATGTTTTGGTTCGGTTTATGTCTGCATGAAACTTTACTTCAAAATATGGGGTGGGGTTAAGAAACTTTACTGATGCAAAGTACATTGTAGCCCCACATTTGGCTAATTTATGAAGTAAGGTACAAGCACGGATTGCAATAGGCACTTTTATGACATTTACTTGCAGTGTCTTCAATTTGATATTTGTAAACAGGCCATGTCAAATTCTTACTCATTTAATATAGACAATGAATTAACTTGCAACTGAACCATTTATGGTTTCTAGCAGACCTTTATCTAAAAGTTTAAATTTTACACACTTTTAGTGCCAATGAACATGACTGTAATTAACAGGGTGAATGTATTTCACAGGAACTATTTCTGTATTAACAGTATAACAACAGTCATATAAAATAAGTCAATAATTATGAGGCTAGGTATAATACTGTACAGCTGAAAGTGTGTAAGTGATCACCTAAATAAAGCACCAGTATCTTTACACTAAATCAGCCTTTTGAACATGCTGAAGAGCTAGCAAAAAAAATCGCATTCAGCTTTAGACAGAATGATTATTGTGATGTAGCTTTAGACAGAATGATTATTGTGATGTAGCTTTAGACAGAATGATTATTGTGATGTAGCTTTAGACAGAATGATTATTGTGATGTAGCTTTAGACAGAATGATTATTGTGATGTAGCTTTAGACAGAATGATTATTGTGATGTAGCTTAACACAGGTTTGACTGTACTTTAAGCCACCATGTGTGTCTTTTCTTTTTTGCATGTCCTTTTAGGTGGGATCTTTGAACCTAGGATCTACTTTACTGAATATTCAAGGAGTAAACACATTTTAGAGACTTTGTTAAAACAAAGTTATAAAAGTTATTAAATACTTAGTTCTGCTGAAATTATAATGGATACATAATTTGTGTGCAAAAGATTGCCTTAAAAGATTTCTTGTGATGTTGGTATGAAAGAGTATTTTCTTCCAAACACTACTTCAGATATCTCAACATTATTAGTTTTTTATTTCTTTTTATTGAAACATTGTTGAAATACAAAACACGGTGCATGTATAACATGACACTATTCAAGTTCTGTGTTTAATGTCTCACTAGTACTTTGGTCTAAATAGAAGCAAAGTACACATATTTGACTTAATAGTCACTTCAGAGGAATGTTATACTTGTGTGCATCAGAAGTTTTCTTCCATACTGCACACTTCTGTTCTATAATTCTGTCTTGGCTATTTTTTGTATTTTTTTACCCGTCTAGGTAAGTGGGTACCTGGAGCACATTTCTCTTAAAAATAAATTTACAGTAGGTTATGTTACAAAGGCACAAAGTTAATATTTATATGGCTTTTTTCTGCATCTGACACCTTTAAAGCTGTTGAATATTGTGTTCTCTCTTTGAAGTTTTCTGCATACTTTCATTAATCAATATCATACAGTCTCTCCACCTAAAATGAATACAAAAATATATGAATAAAGATATTAATACATGTAGTTTAATTGTTGACAATTTCTCATCATGCATATCTAATTAAAGAATACCAATGTGTTTATTTCTACAAAGTTCTAAGAAAATAAAGTTAGAAACTTTTCAGAGATAGTTTATTGTCACGGTTATTAAAAAGTTTATACTGAAAAAAATCTCAATCAATGAATGTAAAAACAAGAATACCATGTTGGAGTCAAACATTTCTATTTATTTACAATCAGTGGGGCTGGGATGAGTGCCCAGGTACCCAAAGTCCAGGTTGGGTAAAACAATTTCCAAATTTGTACAAAAATACTACCGGTTCCATTAAGTGTTAACAAGAAAAAAAGAAGGATGAAAAATACAATGTAGAGCACAGGAACACAGTTGGGATATAAATGATGTATCAAGTAACTGATTGACAATGACTGTTTTACCAAATCCAGGATAAATATACTATTATGATAGCTAGTATTTTATTCTCACTCAAGATTAGAAAGCCACTTTTTGTTCTTATATTGCCAAACATGAGACTTTAGTGTAACTTAATTTCAGCAATATCTATTACTAGTGAAAAATTCTACCAATCTGACTTTGGTATTTGGTTAGTATTTAAGTGGGCACTCCAATGAACATTAAGTGTAACAGTGCATTGCTGAATGGGTGTCTTTTAGAAATTTCATACAAATAATGATGCATTTTTCTTACACAATGATGTAACTCAGTGTTTCAATCTAATCATTTGAATTGGAACCAAAACAAAAATACCTTTTGTCTCAAAGACATGATTCAGCATGAGTCCAGCCGTTGTTTGCTGCTATCATTAATTAATGATTTAACTGCCATGGTCATACCTGCAACAGAATAATTTCACAGATATGTTTAAATTTAAAACTCTATTAAAGAGACAAGAGGGCAAAGATGGCCCTATATACCTCACCTGAGACCTACTTATGACCATATAATTATGACAAAACTTCAACCCTAAACTTATATCATAAACTCAAACATTCTGTTTGACCATGACAAGACAAACCTTCTGACCAATTAACATGATGATTGTCTATAAAATATGACTTCTAGAGTACCAACAAGGTTTTCCTCGGAATTTATCTGGTGACCTAGTTTTTAATCCAAGGTGATCCACACCAACATTTTGACCAATTTTCATGATGATTGGGCTGTTAAAGTAACCTGTATGGCATACACAAGGTTTTTATCCGGGTGACCTAGTTTTTTTTTACCTCAGATGACCCATATTCAAACTCTACCTAAATTTCATGAAGACAATTATACTGATCAAGTTTCATGAAGATGATCCAATGAAAATTGCAACCTCTATTGCAAACATAATGGTTTTCTATGATTTGAACCTGTGAACTAATTTTTTTACCATGGATGACCCATAAATTAAAAGTTGATCTAGATGTAATCAAGGTTGTCATTCTGACCAAGTTTCATGAGAACCCACTGAAAAATGCAGCCTCTATTGCATACACAGGGCGATTTACCTGAAATGTCACACTTCAGCAGATCTGCATGTACACTGTGTATGATTTTTAAACTTGTATACAGTAGACATTTCTGAATACTTACCAACACATTTCTTAAGGCACCCATGGATACTGTAATGTGAGTGCACAGCCTAATGAGTTCCAGATTTTGTGTTTAGAATTAGTGTCTTTTTGAATTTTATCAATTGTACCTTACCAGAAAAAAATCAATAAAAATTACATCTTTTAATTCTAGAACAGAATGGGAAACATGTCTTGAACGCAGCTATTGACTGAAGTGCACATAACTAATAAAAATGTCTGTAGTACAGACTGAAATTTATTAGAGACAGACATTACATGTCTTCATGTACTATGTCCCATTATCCATTAAAGGGAATTTAATGCCACTACAGTACAGCATAAACATGTAAAACACACATGTGTTTTGAAGACAACCTTATACATTTGGTGGTTCAATATCTGTAATTTCTACATCAAACTGTGATGTGAACATTTAAAACTAAAAATCTAGAAAATATAATTATGTTGGCCTACAGTTACATAAATACATTGTGTATACATGTTCACAGGCACTACAATGTCATGATGCATCTGTACTTGTAAAGTTTACTGGCAAGTATTTGATTTCATTTACTTCCTCATTCTGTAAAAGGTGAAAATTCAGTCTCTACTGTACACTATTCAACATCGGACACCAATGTTTTTGTCCACATTCTTTATTTCTAAAACTGATCGTGTTCTTATAAACTAATAAGAAGCACTGGCAGAGATATTTGTTTTATTTCATTTTTCTTCTTTGACTTTGTACTTTTTAGAGATAAAAAAAGCATAATAATTATAATACCCAGAAATCACCGGTCCAAAATACACCTCGAAAGCCATGGTTGAGTACATAGAGGCTAGGAATCGCTGAAACCTTTCACAAATTGCGGGTCATGGGTTCGGGCCCTGCTAGGAATCATCATCTCTTTACAGTTCTTGCTGACCCTAGGGTTCTAGTAAGTGCAATTCTAGCAACAATGTTTAAGTAAACAGCACCTGAAAAAAATGAGTGAAATACCATTGACCCATGCAGGCATTAAATTGCAACAAACAAAAAATCAGTACTAAAATTTATTTTATGCTAACTAATGAAATACTGTGTTATATGAAGAAATACAGTAAACTCCATATATATCGACTCCGGATATAACTTAACTTTGGATATAACGAACAGTTTTTTTGGGCCCGATTTTTTCCCTTCTTTGTTTAATGTAAAAAGATACGGTTATATCGTACTCCAGTTAAAAGGAAACTTCCCTTCTGTAAATCTGCCATGGATTGCCATCAATTTAGACAGTGGAAAACGGTGGAGTATTGAAACAAGCAAATTTTGTTGGAAAACGGTGTAAAACAATGAAAAAACAGCAAGGCAATGAGAAGGTCTATCTATTTTCCACTGTTTTTCACCAAGTGCCACTATCTGTGGAGTATTGAAACACTTTCCATCGAATGCCTCTGTTATTTTGCCACTGTTTGCCACTGTTTTCCATCAATAGCTTGAGTGAAAATCAGTGGCAGAAATGCCATTGTTTTCCACCAAGTGCCACCATCGGTGGAGTATTGAAACACTTTCCATCGAATGCCACTGCAATTTTGCCGCTGTTTGCCACTGTTTTCCATCTATAATCTCAGTGAAAATCGTTGGAAAAAATGCCACTGTTTTCCACCAAGTGCCACCATCGGTGGAGTATTGAAACACTTTCCATCGAATGCCACTGATTTTGCCACTGTTTTCCATCAATAACCTCAGTGAAAATTGTTGGCAAAAATGCCACTGTTTTCCACCAAGTGCCACTATCGGTGGAGTATTGAAACATTTTCCATCAATTTTAATAGCAAATTTGCCACCTAAAACCTGGGAAATTGGTGGAAAATTTACCGTCGATTTCCACCAAATGTCACCATCTTCATACTCTTTGAACTCTGTAATTTTTACTAAAATTTAAAAAAAAAAAAGATTCAAAATAAATTGAAATTTATTGAGAAACAAGAAAGTTATGAAACCTTTTTACAAAATTTACATAAACTGCAAGCAATGTCTTTGTAAATGTCTCAATTTTTTGTGTCTTATTATGTTTCTGACACTGTCGTCGCACGTTCCTGACCATTGTTCCTTTACACAATCTGGGGTTTTCTTCCCCCCAGATGAACACAACATGTTCTGAAAAATAATTAAAAACTTGTTTCTACAAAGCAAATGCATACTGCAAACAAACAAGTAGAACACCGTCCATTTGCATTTGAGCCTTTCCAGAGGGTCATATTCACCCCTTATTCGGTTAAGGGGGTCTAACCGAACGTTTCAAAACGTACTAACCGAACGTTTCCAAACATACTAACTAGTTTATACAGATAAATTATACTACATTCCAGCAAAGTTCTGTTTATTTCTGGATATTCATAATAAATAAGTCAAGAAAATAATTGAATCATTCATTTTATGATACGCTGAAAACAAGACAAAAAATATTATACAAGAAAATCGGTTTTGTCTTTAAGATATAAGAGACAACAACTATGCAAACTGATACTTTAGCCGGCTTATGCTGCTATTGAGTACATGATAATATTGATGATAGTGTACACCTATTAGATTGGTTAATGCCACTTAACAAGTTCCCTATATTATAATTCGTACAACTGACGAAATCATAGCGTCAAAACTACAGTAACCGAATTCGGTTTAGCTGCAGAGAAAACATTTGAATC
>JAFMSR010000004.1:34238002-34289138 GCA_022818135.1 Saxidomus purpurata
TACATCAGCATTTCAAAAGCAGCTGCTGTGTTCCGAAACAGGACAAGTTCATGTAAACAGGACAAGTTCATGTTTTTTTCTTCTGAAACTGAAATATAACAAATTAAGGTTTACACAAAAGGTACATAGAAAGGTTATTAAAAGTTGTACTGTATATGCTATCAAAGAACAGTAATTCATCAATGCAGAAATATACTTGCTGGTATAAGAGTAGTTTCCCTTGTGCTCTATCAGTCAGAGTAGTTAACATGACTTCATGGAGCCATCATGGCACAGTAGGGCTGAGTATCAATAAAAATGACCGATACAATATTCGTATTGATACAAAATGACCAATATCAGATATAATTTGATATTTTCCATGAAAGAAAGAAGAAGAAAACTACTGAGAAAAATAAACAGTTTTGCTCTTTTATTGAAATATAACAGTTAATACATGTAAACTGGTTTTCATGTATATTTACCAGCGTTCGTTATATAATTATCATTTATATTAAAAACATAAAATTTACATGTTAATCGTGTACGGGTGGAATAAAGGACGTAATTTTCATTGAAAACAGGGTCATTTCTCTGAAAGTACGCGGCCAAATAATACACATGTAGTTGAAACAATTAAAAGTTCAATAGTTATCATTTCTCTTTAACTCGAAAAATGGTTGCGAAAATGAGCTGACATTAGTCTGCAAACACATATTTTTCGAGTCACTTATATGCACACACGCCACTATTTTCAAATGCATATTAAACAATTCACACATGAGCAGTGATTATGTCTCTTTAAATTTGTAAATGGTCCCGAAAAACAGCGCTAATATGTCTTAAAACTTGCCAATTTTCCAGTTACTTCTCTGCATAGACACCACTAATTGAATCATTGATAAAATTGTTTTAACATGTTACAACCACCTACCTGTGCAATAATTAATATTAGAAAACCTCGGGTCCTAATTGGATGATAGCATAAAACAGACGACGCCTTACATTTTATCAGCTGTCAAGTTGTGTATTGCTGTGATTTTTGACATGCGTTTCCCAAAAATTTCATGCGTCTCGTGGAGTCATCTTCGGCTATTCTAACGTACTTTTGTAAAAAGTCTATGCGTACAACAATGCAATATCAAGTGTCCCTGACAGCCTACTGGGTCAAATAACACTTTTTTATCATTTTTGTTTTGATTGATACTTGATCGATACAGGAATGTTCAGTACGATATATCAATCGAACCCTATATACCGGTATTCGATACGATATGGGAACTGGTACTCAGCCCTATGGCACAGTGGTAGCACGTTCACCTTGGGATCAAAGGGTCCCACCCAAACATGCCACAAAGGATTGAGTTAATGCTGGGAGATTTCTGCAAAATCGCCGGGGTTTGGACGACACACCTTGAGAAACTTTTTCAGCAGGAAATCATGCATTACTAAGGACGAATTTGACATTTTCTTTATGTACTTGCACTAAAAAACGAACTTTCAACATTAGTTTACTATTCCTGTAGTAATGGTTCGCAGAAATGCCTAAATTCCTAAAACTCATAGCGTTTCTGATAATTGATCACAACATAGATGCATGATCGCATGGACACCTGACAATCGATATATGAATTTGTTTTGGCGCTGTTACGGGAACACAAAATCTTTTAATCTTGTTAATTGGTTAAATGATTTAATTAGCAGCATGTTTGCAGCATAGTGACTTGATTATCGTCTAATCACCACTGTTTGAAAAGCTTACGAATCGCCACTACATGTAACTATCCTCCAGACAATTTACCTAAGATGATAGTGACAATTAACACAAACTCGTGCCAACACCTAATTTTTTTGTAAACAATACTATATAGTACTTTATCAATATCAAGTGTCAGGGTATTGAGCCTATTGGCCATGAATATTTAAAATGGGATGTAGGTTGATATTTTATGAACTTCGTATTTTTTTCCCAAACTTTTAATTTCTGAGAGTTTTTAGTGTTTGTGCCGGTTAGGGTCTAAATAACGAGAGAATATCGGAAGAACAGCATGACTTGTATGGTCCCACGTTTGATTCCCATCAGCGCCATGGCCAGTGTATAGTTCTTATCGCTCATCATTTATTCATCAGTGTCATTATTATATCACAGGTATTTCCATATTGCCCTTCTCTCTTCAATGTTGATTCTACACGGAGTGAGTCTTGACAGTGGTTAATCAAAGTTATAAGTACTTGTTTCGCAATCAAGAATAAATAAATTTAGTATACAATGGGTATATAAATAAAAAAAATATATGACTTCAACATCGAAATGATATAGTATTTGCACATATTCTTTTTAATACAGTTTTCCTACATCGAAATGACACAGAATGTGTCCAATAGCACTGTTTTATAATTAATTGCTATCCACTCAAAAATCAAAACTATAAAATGAAGATTTAACAGCATTGTAACATGTTGGTCTTCTTCGAAAATAGTTGAATGCGGACAACATAAAATGCAACATAAAGCTGCCCCCTCTCAGATTTTGGTGCAAAAAAAAGTTCTTTAAACTCTCTTATTAAAACTAGTCTACATGAATTCTATCTATATAGCACTCATGGGATTTTATCGGTACCACTTTTACCTTATACTTCAACTAAAGGTGAGTGGAACCAGAACATTTAATACACAGTCAAATCATCTAAAAATGCATCCCAGTATTTTAACGGTGCCAGGGGCGTAGCTAGGGACACAATCGAAGTACTCCCCGTTTTGAGTAAGGGGGTTGTGGGGGGCAAAGCCCTCTTCGATTTTTTTAAGCCAAATATAATGTAAATAATTAGGACATTTATAACTTATTTTATTGCATTTATGAAACACAAGTTTACCAATTGTGATTAAAAAAAAACCGATAGTAATAGTGTACCCGAGTGGACATGTATCCCCCTTAGGCAAAAGTCTAACATCATTCTACGGCCATTTGAATTTTTCATTTTTGAAATTCAAAGTACTCCCGTGAGTATGGGAGTATGCCTGGCTTCGCGCCTGCATGCAAATTATAACACGTTCTGGTTCCCATGCAGTGCCTTTAGATGAAGTACTTATAAGGTCAAAGCGGTACCGATAAACGCACGCGGGTGCTATATATAGCATTCATGTAAACAAGTCAATAAGAGATGTGGCCAGCCCAAATTTCCAGGTTTATAAAGATTTTTTACAAGAGGCCGGGTTCAATGTTGATCCAGAATAATCTAAATTCTTACAAACAACAGTTTTCCTTTTCAAATGAGACATGTAAGTTGATACACTATCATAATGGTTATTATGCAGAGAAATTGACTTCTAAGTATAAATGCGCTCAGGCGTGTTGCATATCTTCTATATAGGGGAGACCGGGGCTAGTGCAGCCCCGTTTTAGAAAAATCACAATTTATCAACGGCTGCTTTAGCTCGACCTCTGAAAAAAATATATTTAGGTTGGCCATAATTGGGCTGTACTTGCCCCACTATTCCCTATAGTGTTGCTCTATTTTCAGAAGGGTAATTTCTGCTCAAAGAAATCAGGTCAAGGTAACCGAACTTGCCCCGCAAAGGGGCAAGTTTGGCCACCCCACGGGGCAAGTTCGGCCCGCCGAGACGTTATTGTACAAAGTTTGTATATCGCGGAACCAATCTATAAACTGAAAAATCAAAACATATATATAATTCAAACATCATATAGTTTCATTTCTTTGAACATCAGCGTGTAAGTTTACCCACCATTGGTATTTATATTAACATTGAATTTGAACAATTAACCTAGTCCCGAAGTCTAAAGATCTACTAGACGTTAAAAGCTTGCTAAGAAAATCTTTTTACTTGATAGATCTGCATCTGAACAAATACTTTAATGTAAAAAAATGAGAAATAAAAACAACTAGAACTATCACTGAAGGTGATGAATACGCCCCGAACACCCCACTGACGCAGTATATGAAATTTATGTAATATTTGATGCTTTAATTATTGGAACAGCACAACTTGCGGCTTCTGTGAAGTATATAATTAAATTCTGACCAGTGGTTTTGGAGTTTCTAGTGACCCGGAAAATGGACCATGCACAACTAGGCATGGTGCTATCACATCTGTGAAGTATCATTAAATTCTGAGCAGGGGTTTTGGAGATTTAGCGTCCACAAGATTTTACTATCTCAAGCCCCTATGATTTTGACCTTTGACCCGAAACATAGACAATGCACAACTAGGCATTGTACTTATCACTTGTGTGAAGTATCATTAAATTCGGACCAGGGGTTTTGGTGATTTAGCGGCCACAAGATTTTACTATTCCCAGCCCCTGTGACATTGACCTTTGAACTAGTGACCCGAAACATAGACCATGCACAACTAGGCATTGTATTTATCACTTTTGTGAAGTATCATTAAATTCTGATAAGGGGTTTTGGAGATTTAGCGTCCTGGATATTTTTCTATCCCGAGTCGCTGTGACCTTGACCTTTGACCTAGTGACCCGGAAGATAGACCATGCACAACTAGGTATTGTACTTACCGGTATTACTTGTCTGAAGTATCATTAAATTCTGACCAGGGGTTTTGGAGATTTAGTGTCCACAAGATTCTGTCTACAGACAGACAGACAGACGGTCAGACGGATGGTCCATTCTTTTAGGTTTAATGGCTGAAAGCCAAGGGGCTGTTAAGTAAGTGCCTTTTTCCCAAGTTATAGGGTCACGAGTGTCCCCTATTCTTCACCCTGGCTACCAAAAATGCCTCTTGTCCCCCCCATAGACATAGACATTTTGAAAAGTATTTAGTTACCTCCCCCGAGCCCCCTGACACCATTTCAGCAAAATAGCTTGGGAGTCAAGTCCCCTTAACTAAGAATAGCTCCCTATTAGCTTGTGGGCTACTAAAACGGCGTATTAACCTATTTTAGCCACACGGACGGACAGACAAGCTGAATCCAGTATACCCCCCTTACACTTTGTTTTCGGTGGGTATACTAACCATATGACCAGCGACACGGGAAAATGGGCCTTCGGACAAAATACTTGGAAACTAATTTTCTTGCATATTTTAAATAAACAATATTTCAATATCAATATTCGAAAATTTCAGTTACCTGTGTCCAGTACATACAAAACTACAACGTTTTGAAAAAGTATACCTAAGGCGTCATTGTTCACTCTAAAAATGACGTCACATACCACAATTTGACGTCAAAACTCACTTCAATTTACATGGGCAGTAAACTATTCTGGTAATCATTTCCTAACAACATCATTTATTTTTGGTTGCAACATTATATACTCTTTCAATATATATCATATCTGGTGAACTATTTCATGTCTTCTTTCCACGATATGCCTTTTTCATAAGGTATAGCCAAAATAAAAAAAAAGAATCATTTCAAATCGCTGTTGCCATAGTAATGGTCTTGGAGGATTTTGAAGCCGAAAGTATGTTTCTGTTGAGGAAAACATAGTGGCTATCAGTTTTTAACATTGGTTTTGCATTTAAAGAGGGTGACAAAAATGTAAATTTTATGGGCTTTTTTATCAATTATTGTCGAATAATGTAACAAATGTCCGAAGGTACATTTTCGCGCGTCGAAGGTCATATATTAAATATGCCGGCTTATAGAGTGTTAGTGCGGGGCAAGTTCGGCTATAGGCCAAACGTGCCCCTTCTTGAAGGGCCGAACTAGCCCGCCGGCAGTATTTACAAAAATATCACGTGACATCATCTTGCATGGTGCTGAAAATGGAATTTACATGGTATTATATCAAAGCCTATTATCCTTTATTAATATACATATAAGAGTTTTAATCTGAATCTTAACGGGTCTCAAGAAAAATAAAAACTGAAATGGAAGTTGAAAATTTCCGCACAAATCGAAAAAATGAAGTTTCGGTTCCAAAACGACATTAACCATCACAAGGTGGCCATTTTTGTAGGTATGTATATAAAAGCGTCACAAGTGACGTCATAATATTGATGACATCTCTATATCTTGGTTCAGGCACTATTTGTAACCATATGCCGAACATACCCCAAGGCCGAACTAGCCCCGGTCTCCCCTATATGACATACTACATGGTGAAAACGAGAATTTGAAAAGAGTTTCAATCATTTGTTTCTGTCCAAACTCAGAGTAGATCTATCTGTGGTTACTGAATACCAGGACGTCGAACAAGCAGCCACTTCCTTCTTTGAATACGCAGATTCCTAGCCTAATTAATTTGGCATTTCCGTGTGACCCCTTTCACAGATCTGATATTTTATAACTGTCACACCTCTACAACTGCAAAATGTCAACCTGTAAAATCGGTCTGCCTTTGAAGTGGAAATAGTGAGACTAACAGATTCCTAAAGTTACCTGTATTAGCTTTTGTTTATTCATGTAAATAATGGCCAGTTGGTCTCTTAAATACAGGTCAGTCGGTCTCAAAAGTTCATAACAAAATAGTTCAAACATTTTACAAATGGCGGTATAAAACTAACGGGAAGTAACTATGCAAATACTTTTACTATCACGAAACCAAACTTCTCGTAGTGGTTATTTCCCCTTATTGTTCTTGTACAATTTAAAATACAATTTTTAATCAGATACGTATTTAATCCGTTTGAATGATTGTATCATTATGACTATATCCATGAAGATGAGTAACAAATTATAAAACACTTTATGGGATTTATTGATAAAAAAAACAACATATGTTGACATAGACCCATCAATTATGAAGACAATAATATGAGCAAGTAAAAAGAAAACAAGAATCGGCAAAATAACACAGAATATGATATGCTTTTGATGTAGATGTATATGAACATACAAACATATTCGGTGTGCGCACAATGATAGCAGTCTGATTAGTTGTTCAACCGTTTCATGAGACACACCCTAAGACTGGGTGCATTTTAAAACAACACAAAAGCTGTATGTGAAATGTTAATGAAAAGAGTCTTCCCTAAATCTGAAGAAATACCCCAAAAAAGGCATTAGTAACGTGATTATTTAACGTAAAGGGCCATATGGAACTTTCAATTTTTCCAAAAATCGATGTATCGGTACATTTTTCACATTAAACAAAGAAGGATAAAATCGGTTTAACCGTCATAACTTTTAAACGGATTTATATTACGCTTATGCGTTGATGACAAAAGTTGGCAAATTCTTTTATCTAAATGGTGATATAAATTTCAAAAATATTAATTAAGTATTTCACCTACCCATTTTGGTTTAAAATTTATCACCCCGTTTTCCTTATGAAATGCTTATGGCGGTCTTAAATTGCTTCATTTTTTCAGTGATTCGTTGAAACATTTCGTCTTATATAGAGAAAACCATTTAAAGGATCGCTTATGCGTTTGTAGCATCGGCAAGTGAAATATATAAGGAATAAAATGGTGCAAAAATTTTATTACATAGTTTCCGATTTCACCTACCCATTGAATGATTTATAAACTGTTAACATGTAAAGTCTGACGGATCGGGTGTCTCCGTGGTGTTCACGGAAATTATCGACTGGCATTCGGAAATCATAATAAAGCTAGGCTGTTAAATATTGATTAACTTAGGGACCGTCAATATAGATTTTTAAATTGTTTGTTTCAATTTAATAAAATAAATATGGTAGAAGTGCCACCTTTTTTCTGCTTATTGTGTATTTTGGTGTTTTTTTTCAATTGTCGCAGTAAAATGTATATATTAAACTGGCTTCTTTAGAGGTGTATTTGCATTTTGACATCTTAAAGGCCCAAAGATGGGACATGTCACTTGTACGTGTTTTTATAAGTCATGGCTTCTATCAATTGTACCCTTTACTTGTCAAAAAAGTGTGAATATTGTTGTTAATTGCAAAAAGTGTGACACAATGGTCCCATACCTTTTCTGGTTATTTAAGTCGTGAGAGAGAGATTTTGTACTTATGTTTTCAATTTTGAGATAAATTCAGTGTAAAATTATCTTTAAATACAGCGACTGTCGAAAATATTTTTTTTACATCATGAATTACGAAATGAACACATTTGGAGAGAGAGAGAAAGAGAGAAAGAGAGAAATTTGTACTTTTTGAGATAAATTCAGTGTAAAATTATCTTTAAATTCAGCGAGTGTCGAAAATATTTCTTATAAAATTTTATTTTCCATAATATTTAATTATACTAGGATTTCAAGATTGCATTTTCAATTTGACAAAATAACCTTTTGCTTTGTTATGTTAAAATAAATATGGAATCTATAAATTTTCATCATCAATGTTAACACACTGTTTTTATTGCGCCATAAATTGGTTTAATCCGGATGTTGATTATTAGGGGGTAATAAACCCCTCTTGTTCGATAATTTATTACCACGTTTTGACCAATATACGTGTTTCGGTTTTAAACTATGAACAATGACTAAACAACAGTTTTGTGTTAATAAAAAAATAATTTAATCTAAGACTTTCATTTCATCTCTTTATATATTAACTAACTAATTAATTTAAGATGTCAAACTATCTTATACTATTTATGTAACTTAACGAAAACATAATTTTAAAGTTCATTGTTGATTAAATGATTTATGAAATAAAAAAGTAATTTACACAATAATGATTTCTTAGGTCATTTATTATCACATTGCCCCTCTTCATTTTCTTTTAAATATTCTTTAAATCTAGTGCAATAAATCAGTTAGTCAGCGCAATCTCAGAAAGTCAATATCATTTATCGGTACAATGATTGTGAAGAATGTAACTTTCCCACTTTAGCGCTAGCTTACATTATCGATTTTTGCTGACTAACTGATTTATGACTTATCGTGATACGGAAACTTCCGATCGGCAACGATCAATATTGATGTAGACAGTATTGGATTATCGATTTTCTAGAGGCTGTTACTGCATCAGCTAGCGTTTAGCGATGGTACACTTTGTTCCATATGGGATTTTCGCCTATTCCCAAATTTTAGTAAAATTTATATGTGGAAAATATGTGTATCTTTTTCTGAATTATAACATACTAATTTTAACGACACTTAGAGCAGATGCACAAATTGTTTTCGACGTCGAATTTGCCCATATCCTTGCGACTTTGAAACGTTGCGCCGTTCATTGAACTGGCCTTCATAAGCCTACTTTTTCGAGGCGACATATTACTTTGTAATGTTCGCGCTTTTGGCATATTTGCACCGTACGTTAAGGATTTCAAATAGTCGATCACTGTTTAAACGTAATGTCCGCATAAGATATAATTTACCGTAACATTTGCACATTTTATTGTTTACTATGGGAAAATGTTAACTATAGGAATAAGAATTCGATTATAAAAATGATTTATGAAACACCATTGACTTCAGTAAAACATACTGCAAGTTGGAATTTACCAAATCGAAAATGTTTGGCACTAGTTATTCATTTGGTAAAGAACTTTAAGTGAACATGTAAGTATGAGTATGTCCTTTCAACGGTCACTTAGTAGTTCACGAATTTGTTTCAATTATCGTTTTACATATTTTCAGTGTGTGTATTAACATGAATCAAATTTGACGTATGGGAAACTCAGAATAAATTCATAAGTGCAGACTATGAATTTACAAACAAATTTTGACTTGCGGGAAACCGTTTAGTACAATGTTTGTTTAGCAGAAAGAAACTTGTTACGATCAGTGCTTTGTATGTATAAAAATGACTTTCAACGTCGACGATCCTGTGTCATTTTACAGCGGACACAACGACTTCAGTTTACCGAAATGAAAATAAATAGATAGGCTTTGTGAAATACCCTGATTTTGAGTGTTCAAAGAAACTATTGTTGCATATACGCGTTTTAAGCATACATTTAAAATGTTACTAAATATCTTCTTGTTCAATCTTGAGTGATCCGGAACTACAGTTAATTCGAAAAATACGACCCTATAGATCACCTCGTAAAATTGTATGTACAGTTTTAGGAGCGAAATTTTTTAATGCAACAATATGGATCTATTTTTTCAACATCGAGCGCATGCATTTTGTATGAATTCAGTTATGAATGTGCGTTTCTGTATTGGCTAATTTTATCCGATTAGGCAAATTTGATACATTTTACAAATACTCAAGAACAACTCTTATATACGTTAATACATGCAGTTATATACTAAGCACGGCATTTTATAACAGTCAGAAGATTATCTGCAATTGGACGGACAAACACACGTACGAAGCGGCCACTATAATTTACGGCTTCTCCTCAAGAATCATAAAAATGGGACAACGAGTGGGTATGATTAAGTCGTAGACAGCAACATCTACAAGTACAATTACAGACCAAAAATGAGATCTCAAGGAAAAGTTCCTTAAATAGCCACATCAGTCAATCTAGTGCAAAACAACAAACAAAAAGAGTCTATCCAACCGAATGAAACTATTTGTAAGTTAGTAGCATAGGCTAGCCATTTAGGGTCTCTGTTAGGTCCCCTTGAAAGTAGTCAGCTTGTCTCGCTATCTCTGAAATTGATCTGTAACCTACACGTTATTAAAAACCTTACAAGAGTGTTCTGTTTAGTTTTAGTTTTTATTCTTTATAAAAAGAGTGTTCTGTTTAGTTTTAGTGTTTATTCTCTATAAAAAGAGTGTTCTGTTTAGTTTTTATTCTACATAAAATACATTCATTAGAAGCTACATTGTGTAATTGACACATTATTTTCAAAACTTTGTTGCATGGTTGAGATATACATGCATTTTGCCATTGTATAACATGTAAGGTGTGAATTGCTAGTTTATACGTATATGATACGTATTAGGACAATGAAAATGCTTTGGCAAGTAACAAAGCATTTAATGTGTCACATTTTAAAAATTCGAATGAGCCAATTGCTTAATTAATTTATCAAAATTTATTGTTAAATTTCAATATGTTCATATTTGGAAACTTAAATACTCTTTGAAATATCACCTAGAATCTGCTATATATACTGATTTAAAAGGTTTGGTGTTATGTGCAAAATTTCACTTGTTAACTAGTTTGTAAATTCCCGCAGGGGAAGCATACCAGGTTATCAAAGTTTGATTTTTTTCCCGTTTTCGTTTGAAAGCGGGAGTCCATTGGTGATGCGTGTATAAGGTCGCACGGTCACAACTTTGTCACTTATTTTAGTTCGAAAAACATTAAATGCTTCATATTAAAATTAACATAATGCTGTTTTCAATTTCTATACGTATAACATTGTAAGCATTTTTTTAACAACTACTCACAGTGAGCTTGTTTAGTGAGCATTTCTTACAGTGAGTCATTACTCACAGTGAGTATTGTTTATTGAGCATAACTCATAGTCAGCACTACTCGTACTCACAGTGAGCATTTCTAATAGTGAGCATTGTTCAGTGAGTACTTTTCACAGTGAGCATTGTTCAGTGACCACTTCTCATATTGAGCATTGTTCAGTGAGCTCTATTCACAGTGGCCATTGTTCAGTGAGCTCTACTCACAATGAACATTGTAAAGTGAGCTCTTCTTACAGTGAGAATTGTTCAATTAGCTCACTTCACAGTGAGCATTGTTCAGAGAGCACTTCTTACAATGAGCGTTGTGCAGTAAGCTCTACTCACAGTGAGTATTATTCAGTGACCACTTTTCACAGTGAGCATTGTTCAGTGAGCTCTACTCACAGTGAGCATTGTTCAGCGAGCACGTCGTCTCTCAGTGAGCATTGTTCATTCAGCTATACTCACAGTAAACATTGTTAAATGAGCACTTCTCACATTGAGCATACTCTTCTCACATTAAGCATTGTTCAGTGAGATCTACTTACAGTGATTATTGTTCAGTGTGCACTTCCCACATTGAGCATTGTTCAATGACCATGACTCAAAGTGAGTATTGTTCAGTGAGCTCTACTGACAGTGAGCTATGTTCAGTTAAAACATCTCTCACTGAGCATTGTTCAGTGAGCACTACTCACAGTAAACATTGTTCAATGAGCACTACTCACAGTAAGTATTGTTAAATGAGCGCTACTCACAGTGAGCACTTCTCACAGTGAGGAATACCCACATTACATTGTTCATTGAGAATTACTCGCAATCAACATTTTTAGTGAGCATTACTTGCAGTGAGTGAGCAAAGTACACACAACTCAAAGTGAACATTTCTCACTGTGAGCAATACTCAAATAACATTGTTCATTAAGTTCATGAGTCTCTTTGCTTACTTGCTATTCTTTCCTTTTCAGAATGAAAGCCATACACCATAAATAGTTGTAACTTTATTTTAAAATTCTTGAAACAGGTATTTAATTTAAGTTAAATTAAAGGGATTGTAATGGTAGGATAATATCAATAACTCAAAATGACCCTTTATTAACTTTCATTCAAAATAATAGTCTCGACGAATCTTAATTTATAGTTGCAAACCTTTTGTTCTTTATTTCTAGAATTTCGCTATGCATGGTCCTCCTGAGTTAAGAATACATGCAATTGAGCATTAATTGCTCTAAATTTTGATGCCTAACATCACATATTTCTGTTCAAAATAATACAAACAAGAGCTGTCACTAAGAAGTGACGAATGCCCCCGCGGTGGTGATGCTTGAATATAATTATTGTGCATTGTACTACTATTCATTGCCAAAATTACCCATATTCAAAGTTTTGTATAAAATCATTGCATATTAAAGCAAGGTGATCTGACAGAAAACTTACGGAAATAAAGGGCGATAATTTACAAATAAGGCAATAGAGTGTTATGGTTATTGGGCACTGTACTTCCCTTTTATGTCCTCTTTCACTGTATGCAATTTGAATGAATTTCCTTCAGCACTTTAAGAGTTATGCTCTGGACAAGAAAATATAAAAAGGGGGGTAATTGAAAAATAAGGCAAGGTAGAGTTATGGTTTTTTGTACACTGCACTTCCAATCATTTTGCTCTATCACTGTATGACTTTTCAGATATTTCCCTTTAATACTTTTGGAGTAACGCTCTGGAAAAGAAAATTCAATAAAGGGTTTTTGTTGATTGTTATGCCCCCGAAGAAACTACGGGTGGCATATACAAATCGACTCGTCCGTTCGTCCGCCCTTCCGTTTCCGGAGCATAACTCCAAAAGTATTAAATGAATTACTTGACACTTCATACATAGATAGAGCACAGTGAGAGATAGTGCAGTGTGCAAGAACCATAACTCGTATTGCCAGAACATCTCCGAAGATACTGACTATTACATTTGTATACACACCATGCACACAAATGCGCTGGGCTGACAGAAAGCCACGCCCCAACCCGACTAATATGCGCTGGGCTGACGGAAAGCCACGCCCAATCAACGAGATTTATATATGCTGTAAGTATTGGAATTACTGGAAACGGCATCTAACAACGACTGCTGGAACAACAGATGTTCTTATTCTGCAGCAAAAAGACTTCTTCCCCAAGACAACGCCTTGAAATCTGCATTTGAAGAAACTTTTTTTTTTAAATTAGAAAGATTCTTCATAAAACTATAAAGAGGAGGGATACTGATATCAAGTAAGTTGATCTTTTCACCTTAAAGCTGCTTGCAATCAAATTTTTATGAAAATATTAAGTTCTTCGAACTGTCTGAAATTAACATATTTTAAAACGAATCGTCAAATACCAAAAAAGTTTCAGTATAAGTTCCTGTAAAGAATTGGCGGTATTATTGAAATAATACAATGTACACTATATAGCTACCATATATAAACTCTTTGAAATTCCAGTATAAACATATAGAACTTTTTTCACCGACAGCTATAAAAGTAAACTGATATTACCATTCAAAGTCAGCATTATGATTTTAAGATACATATGAACAAATCGCTCGTTTTTATTTATACAAACAGTGATAGCTACCAAGGATATAATTATACTAAGATATATTGCTCTGTGTATAACACCTCAGCAAAGTGTAGACATCTTTACAAAATTCCACTTATTTTTCGAGGTTTACTTTCAATTTTAGTTTCATATGCTAATATAAATATAATTCATTTCTTGATCGGGAACAACTGTTGATTCTAATCGAAACTTAGGACACTGCTTTGGCAGAGGAAATCGTAAAAAATCTAGAAATGCCAAATGAAATCTATTAGGGGCATTATACGACATCGGTACATCAAAGAACAGTTGTGCCTTAAATTGAAACACTTAACTTGGAGTCCACGACTGCAAACAAACATTGCCTAGCTTCTGCCTCGCCGTGTGAAATAATAGGAGATCGCTTTTTTTATTGGTTATCGCCATGGCCGACCTTGGGATTTCTACCCTAGTGAACTCACCAAGACCGCGGTATGACTCCCATGCATGCTGGTACCTAACAAAATTTGAAAATCTAATGATTTTTTTGGTTTACCTGACTGCAATACCAAGTCAATTTTGTTAAAAAATTATGATCATTTTACAATATTGTGTAAAACTCCCGGTAGCCAAAAGATAGGTGTGCGAGCTTGCAGACTAGACACGCGTTTCCAACGTACATTGGTTCTTGAACCTATTTGATTCGTGGTTTCTTTATTTTGTCTTATAATTCATAGTACAGTAGAAGAAAGTTTTTTTGTAGAAGAATCGCGTATTCAAAAAGAATAGTTCGTTTATTCCAGCTATCTGCTTTATCTTTTTACATTCAGACAATAAGTCGGCGACAACATAAAGTCTTATTTTTCCGCATTTGAATATTTCAGTCTACCAATTTCTTGACGGTTAAGATATAAAATTTGATATCTGGGAAATTGTTAATTTGGTTCTTAAAGCTGCTCGTTTACAGTTTCCGATGAAAAAAAAATGAGATATAAAAACATTAAATATAAAAGTTATGGCTAGAATCAACAACACAAGTAAAATGCTACGTAGCAGGGTTGAGAAATTCTGTTGAAAATGTTGGTGATATTGGGTTTACAACGACCGGTATATTATACACTCAGTTCCAAAAGAAAGTGTGCACTTTGTTTTCTGTGATGATTCATCGACTACTTTTCTGAAAGCCTATATATTTGGTCCCAAAATTGAGATCTGTTTACGTACAATATGGCGAACATTTTAGATTTTGCAATCGATCGATGACAAATAAACATGAGATATAATAGTGTGCGAAAATCGAAGCCGATAGGTTTGCTAAATATTGAAATATTTAAAATTAAGAAGTGCACACTTTCTTTTGGAACTGAGTGTATGTTTATATTGGAATTTCAAAAGCGTTTGTAACGCTTTATAATTTTGTAGCGCATAATTTCAAATATCCAGATAAACTTCACAGGAATTTATACTAGAACCTTTTTATATGACTAAATGATCTAAAATGTGTAATTTTCATACATTTTAAAGAAGTTTTTCACCACACTCTCAGAGTGAGCAGCTTTAAATGAATGTAAAAAGAAAAATCAAAGCCTGAAAAGCATACTCCCCACCGCGTACTCCTATGTGTGAAATTGATAACGTAAGTTAGAGAGATGTATACCCCTTTCATTGCACGGACGTCTTGTGACAATACTTGTGGCTCTTTTATTTATTAACTTTATTTTGTGAATGTTACATATTAAGTGTACACAAAGTTTCATACTGCTTATTTCCAGTATGGTCTTCATTTTTAACTTTAAAATATCCCTATAGGTACATTTATTCACAGACACGCACGCACGCACACAAATGTTCACAGTTTCACATGCTGAGAAGCATACATTTTGTTTCTGACGGATGAAGGGACATACAATTTATAGAACACCAGTTATTGACATTGTCTAGGCTATACTGTAGTTCAGATTGTATTTTTGACAGCAGTGACTGAGCGACGTGACAAGGTGGTTGTCCTTACATAATCATAGTGATAGCCTTAATCAATATCCTTATCAAATTTGATCATTTAGTTGTCTTGAAGTGGACACTAGATGCATTTGCAAGTTTTTGAAGTCATTATCATCTCATAACATACTATCTTAAGTACACGGCTTCGTTCAAGGACACATTTAAACGAATTTTATCCACTTATTTTACACAACAAACTGAATTTACTCGATGCTAAAGTTTGATGCATTTAGGACATAGGTAAAATAGTTACCAAATCAGAGAAAATGGGAGTAATGCAGTCCTAGTTCTTTGCCAATATTTAGTTATCGTTAGCATATTTTATTATAAGAAAGGTATTCATTGACTGAGTGAACTGAGTGTGTGCAAACATAATTGGTTCTATTTGATTTCGGAAGCAATGACCTGCATGATAGAAAATGCTTGGAAATTTATCACCCAGGCTCTTGGCATTCCTGAATGTACTAACCGGTATATTAATCAAACGTCACATCTATTTTCTCAATAAAAACCTTCGTTAAATTTGAGGTTAGATTTGTTATCCAAATACAAATTTCAAACAAATCAGTGTGTTCACAGAGCATTTTGTGAAATTCATGCTGAGTCAAGAACATTATTTGTTTTTTTTGTAAGATCTGCCGACTGTCTGTCCTCCGCCGGCGATTGTATTCATGTAATGTTCGATTTGGTATAGTTTAACAGCCTCGACTTTGGTTATTTTTGTTTGTACTTCTGAAATAAGTTCATCGAAAACATCTTCTTTTCATACCTTTTAGAAGTATATAAAGTTTAATAAAAACGAAATTGTTCTTCTTATAGGATGTTAATTAATTCTATACCGTTAATTATAATATGAACTATATCTGACCTTCCTCTGCACACAATTCTTTTGTTTTTTCTAATTAAAAAGGCGAGATGTGGAGTCTCAATTATTTTGTGTAATTATGTTTTCTTTTGAATTAATAATAATTGTGAACTATTGCTTTTTAGGTTATCGAACAGTGACTTATTGTGACCGTCTGATGTCCTTTGTATGAACTGAAACAAACACGCAGAACTTTGTTCCAAATCATCATTAAAAGTGGTGAGAGCGTTTGTTTTGTCAACTTTTACAGAATCTTAATAAACTTGTAATACATTGCCTGTCTGGTGAAATCATAGAAAAAACTTTAAAGCTTTCCTAGATCTCGAACATCCGTCTGCGAGCTTTCAATATTTCCACAATATTCAAGCATGGTAAGATAGCTTTTGGGTATTGTAATGAACGGTAAAGTTTTTGAATTAAAATTGTTTCAACCAGCTATACAAATGACCCGAATTTTTATGTTCCGTACTTTTTTATTTACTGTTGATTTCCACTTCCTCTAGAAATTGTATACGTTTGAGTGATATACATTATAATCAGAGTTTGTAAATACCTTTATATCTTTAAAGTCTATATCTTTTTCAGCACTAGTAATGTTCGATGTTGAAATAGTCGGTATGTAAACTTGTGCTACTTTGTTCAAATGAATATTCTTTCTTTGTAGGATTCTGCCTTAAAAACTTTTATACTTTTTATTTCTTGTATGATTATCAATTGTGTAACATGTGTGCTAAATAAATTTATTCATTACACACAACTTTTAAGTCTTTTGGGGTATGAAAATGAATTTAATAATTTTAATGAATATCTTATAACCATGTTTTAATATTGCAGCCTTTATACCGTCTTCGATTCATTAAAGCTGCTCGCTCTCAGTTGCCGTTGAAAAGAATATTAAAACAATGAGATACGTATACATTAATATAAAACTAAATGCTAGAATCAAAATATAAGCAAACATCTAGATAGGAATTGCAGAAATCGATTGAAAATGTCGGTTACACGGCACCGCTACACTATATGTTTATATTTGAATTTCAAAAGCGTTTGCAACGCTTTTGAATTTGATGCGTATTATTTGAAATTTAGAGATATACGTGACAGGAATTTATACTAAAGCCTTTTTATATGACTATATGTTCTAACATACGTTATTTACACACAGTTTGAAGAACTTTATTTTTTGACCAAAATCTGAGAGGGAACAGCTTTAATGCCTCTATGAAATATTTGAACCGTTCTTGAATTACTGATTGTCTGCTTACCAATAGTTTTGACTGTAATCAATATTTAGTTCCTCAGTTGTTTTTGACAGTTCAGTTTTGTACAAATACTAACAATAAAATACCAGTTACCGCTGACTCACTTAATCATTGACGTATCAGGACATTTCTGCCTCATGCATAAAAGATTTTATTAAAAGACTTTCACTTCACATAGTTGTAAAACAAAAGATAAGCAACAGGTAAAATATAGCTTTAGGTGCTACATAAGCAGATACAAACTGTCTAATACAAGTCATATGTTGAGTGCGTATGTGCTTGCGTGTTGTATTTCAGGCTGTCAAATGATTCTGTTATAACATTGGCGACCGATCATTCTAATTTTAGACATTTTCTCTATTGTGTATTTTCAGGTTTTTGATCTATGTAAGAGGTACGGTCCTGATTGTATACAAGAATCACTTCATTTCATTATGAACAACACAACTTTTATATCTGGAAGTAATCAGACCGATACGGCTGTTGATGCTTTTGTTGTTATATCCGCCTTGATTGTTGCAAACTTTACGATATTTGCGAATGGACTCATCGTCATATGCTTTATCGTAAACCGGAAGAAGAGTTGGCCGAGCTTTTGCACAGAAATCCTGAGTTTAAGCATCTGTGATATGCTTGTCGGATGTTCCGCATTACCGCTGGCGGTTTTAAAGTTCATCAATGTTGACATATCCTCAATAATTTGTTTGCTAATGTATTTTATGTTATTTGCCACACAGTTTGTCTCACTCTATCATATTTTAGGAATATGCATACATAGGTGTGTCATTATTCAGAATTTAACCAAACTGAATCGGAGAGGTTCAGCAGCCCGTGTACCGTTGCTGATAGCAAGTTTGGCATGGGTCTTAAGTATTGTCGCCTGCTCGGTGTCAATCGGCCTTTCCGGAAGCCTAGAAGTAGAGAGAAGCACCTGCTTGGCAGAAGTAGTTTTCAAAAACAATGTGACGAAAATCAGTATATTCTTTTTTGCAATATATCTGGTTCCTCACGTTTTAACGAACCTTCTGTACTTTTTAGCATGTTTACTGCTTAATCAGAACTGGAAAAAGATGTCTCTAACATCTGAAAATACAGATACCTCCATAGCACTCAAAGCGTCTATCAAGAATCAAAAGAAAGTTCTTTTATCAGTAGGTTTGATAATGCTGATCTTCAATATTTGTACAATTCCGCAAATGGTGATGTTCCTACTTCCCGAAAACCTGGATGTAATAAGAGGTGTGCGATTTGTTGCTATAACAATGTTTGTTTTGAATTCGTCTTTAGACCCATTTGTATATTCACTAAAAAATGAGTGGCTGAAGTCAGCTCTGAAAACATTGCTAAAAGATTTTGTACAAAAACTTTGTCCTTAACATGTTTAGAGTAAGACACTATAAAAACAGGATACAGCATGACTTAAGAGATGTTGCGTTTCCACTTCAGATTCATTATGTGTTACTATGTTGATAGATAGATAGATAGTTGATTGAACAAAATGTTACAAACCCATGAGTTCATATAATTCATTTGAAGAAGACGGTGACCTTTGTAATGCAGAAAATGTTTACATTTGCCATATGATAAAATCGTAGCATACTAAACGTGTATTTTTAATATACGCAATACACATCATGTCTCCAGAAAATTCTCTTTAACAAATAAAAAAAACAGCTTTATTCCAGCTGTCTGTGCTATGTTGAGTTGCTTTCGTAGCCTTGATTATGAAATGAGCGTATTTTCAGACTGTTATTTTATAATCAAATGACAAATCTACGGTGTTACATGTATCATCGAAAGTACCGTCTTTACGTTTATATAGAACAGTTTCTTTTATATCCTGTACCTGTTTGCTTTCTTAGTATGATATATTTCTTGATAAAGGTCCGTGCAATTTTGAATATAATTTTCCATAATGGTTATACACGGTTATTGAATTTCAAGATCACCCTGTAAATGTACAAGTCAATAACATAACTCATAGTCAGTGCAGATTTAAAACCATATTTGGAAAAGAGATAATTGTGCAAATAGGCGTTATATCGGACATTGCTGAATGTTGTTTGTTTTTATATTGTATCACATTTACATGTACTTTATTCTACTCTTGTAGTTAATGTGATGTATGTATTCTAATAAAAATAATAACACGTATCCATTATCTATTCAATGTTTAAAATACTTATATGGATTGTTCAAATGTGCCTGATCTGGCATTGGAAAAAACCAATGTAAATATTTACCTCGACTGTCAAGCGCAAACATGAGAAGGCTTTAAGATCTATGAAAAGGAAAATAAAACTGTCTCCTCTAAGTCATTTTCTAACATGATTTGGGATTTTGTCTATAAAAACATAGAGTAGATTAATAAGGTTTTATTATTTAATAAACATGGCGCGGGCCAATATGCCGTCAATATGACGTCATGTTATGCCGGATGGCGTTAAATATATATCCGCGTAGAAAATAACGCTTTGCATTTATATACCTTTTGTCATATTTGGTCATGTTATAATCGAAAAAAATCTATTTAGCGTTGTTATCGTCTAAGAAACACATCTTTGTCGTTCTGATGCGCAGTTTTAAACCAGCCAGGCCTCAAGCCTTCGTTGTTAATTACTGCGCATTAGAACTCTGAAGTATTGTTTATTTATGAAATAACATCCGTTCCAGCGGTGTTAGTCGTATAATAGACAATGATTTGGAGTACTGATACGCAGTAATTAGCCACGAAGGCCGAAGGCCTGAGTGGTTTATTACTGCGGATCAGTACAACAAATCATTGTCTATTAGACGATAACAACGCTGAAAAGGATGTTATTTCGATTCTAACATGACCAGATATTACAAAAGGTGAATAAATGCAAAGCGTTATTTTCTACGCGAACGCTCATTTAACGTCATGCGGCGATATATGACGTCATGTTTACTGCATATCGGTTCCCGCGTTGTTTATGGTTTAATATAACATAATTTTTGTACTCTTTGTATATAGAGACAAAATCGTGAGTCATGTTAGAATAGATGATGAATACCGTTAGAATGGACAATATTTCATCAAAAGTCAGATATCTCAATTAAAAATCAGATATCTCTGTTAAAAGTCAGTTTCCTGAGTTGGCTGGGGAAGATCAGACTAACTTGTGTCCGTGCGTCCGTCCGTTATCATCATTGTCACGGTTATTCCTCAAGAACCCACGACTTGAATTTAGAGAAACTTCAAAGACTACTTCACTATCAAGAGGTGATGTGCATATTATTAGCATGTTTCAGTCCAATGAGTTTACTTAGTCATTTTCCTTTTATTACTTTTTCTTATAACTTCCTTCCCAAACCATTTCCCAGCAACTGAAGTAATAAAATTTATTAGATCTTTATAATATATTATAAAAACTTTCTTAACAACAGAAGATGCGCATGTCGTGAGCATGGTCCGGTCCGATGCTTTTTGCACTGAATTATGGAAGTTCCATGTTATGTACGTACTAGTATAGTGTATATGGCACATTTGTTCCCGGACTCTGTCTATAGAACATATTTCTTTCATGTTCAGCATCAATGCTTTTTATAGTGTTATGGCTTTCAATTCCTTTTTCATCAATCTAAACTTCGCGCAACTGTTCGGCAACCAAGAGGCAATAATAAAAAACTTTGCGAGAAGCTTCAAAGAACAAAAGAAGATGGACATATCACATATAGGATAACTGTTGGTTTTGTTGTAATATCATGTTATAATTTCACCAAGTTGTTACTAAAAGAGATATTTGCAAGGGTGGCGTAGCCACGAGTGAAAATAACTACTTTGGTATTCACGAGTGAAATTATCGTGATGTTAGTAACATTAATATGGTGTCCGGCATTTTTTTGGGTAGAATCTTTTTATACTTTTCACTGAGGGGACAATAAGTTAATCAGGATATAATCCACCGTTATATTTCGATAAACCAACGAAAAGCATAAAATAATATCATGTTCCCGTTCAACGAGTTTTCATTGAATTTAAAGGGACATACCCTATAACTGATGTCAACTCAATAACCTCCTAAACATGAATAATATAATCTTTGGAAGTATTATAACTTAACCTATAAAATGACAGCTATGCATTCCCAGTCATTATAGATAAAATCAGCAGTTTAAAATATACTACACTGTAAAAAAATCAATTATATATGTAAAGTTGTTGTTGTACAATTAATGGATGGATGCGATATATTACAGAAAGGCTCTATATTGATTTATTTTGGTACAATGAGGCATTTTTCGTCATAGGTTCTTCTTTGAAATTGTATTTATTTATCATTTTACGTTCATTGAACACATAATCTATGTTTCGAGAATATAATCTGCTAGATGTAGGTGGTGCCCCCCTAAGCCCTTCCGCGCAAATTGTCTCTATCCGAGCACCATTCACGCAAAATATCCTTACCCGTTTGGTCGAGCGTTGGTTTTAGTTCAACTTAATAATGAACTTAATAAGCAATAAAATCTGGACTTTAATATGAATTAATATTATCGGCGAAAACTCATATACATAGTCACATAACAAAAGATCCTTTTACTCTTGCAAAACAATGTCTTTTGACAACTTGTGCTATTATAAGACAAAAAGATAAGCCTTGGTACCACAATATCATTCGCTTACAGAGGAACCTCATAAAACTGGTGTCAAATTAAATAACTTCAAAAGCTGCATGAATAATATTATATTTTCAAGTACTATCACTTAATCTTTTTAAGTTATACATTCCAGTCATCATAGGTAAAATCAGCGTTGAAAAAAGATACTGCAGTACCGTAAACATTTAATAATCTATATAAAGTTGTTGTTGTTGTATAATATTTGGGGCGTAGGTCTCATTATTTCTTATTGAGGCAGTTTTCGATATAATTTGTATATGTTGTTATTTAAAATTGTATTCATTATTCATTTTACGTTCAATGAAGTATTTATGTTTGGAGAATACAATCTGCTTAATGTAGAGAGGAGGGAGGGCCCTTTAAAGATAAAGAGATGCATAATTTACATAAAGCTTTCAATAATTTAAAACACCAGACTAGATCATTTACAAAACATATCTTAGGGCATAGAGTAAAATAGGAAGAAACATGTATTTTTAACGTTTTGAAATAATTCGATCTAAATATGTAAAGCCAATGCCAATACTGCTGCAACGTACTCGTATTTCAGAATATGTTTTGCCAAAAGTGAATGTATACCGAAAATAAATTCATGTTAAAAGCAGTGGTTAATAGACATAGACAAGTCAGTACCAAGAATTATTTTTTTTATCAATTATTATATAGTTAAAACTTAATATTCGGCGTATGAACTTCACATTTCAAACAAATTCAGGACTGAATGATTCAAAAAGGAAATAAAATATATGTATTGTAATGGGAAATAGTATATGTACAGATGCTTTCTTTTCAGTAAAAATGTTCATTTTACTGGTTAGGAAATTCGGTCTTGAAATCATTAGAACTGTTATCTTTTACTTCAGTGCATCATCATTCCAATTTTTGCCCCACTATGCGGCACCCAACGTCAGGTATTTGTGATCAGAGTGAGCACATCACTGCGGTCTGATCTAAATCCACTCTGTATTCCTTTATTCATCACCACTGATAGCACATTAGTTGTGTTCCACAATGACGACGCCTATATATTGTCTATTTATGATAGCCATCGACGTAAACGTTTCTAACGGCTGGGATACTTTTAACATACATTTGCATTTGTATAGTTATACTATCTTCCTCAGTTACCGAATATACCACATTATCTGCATTGACTTGGACTGAAAAAAAACCCTACGCCGCAACACTTCAAGTATTTGGCATCATACAACGACTGTTGGAACAACAAGTGATCTCACGTTACACCTAAGATAATTCTTCCCAAAGGTAACGTCCAAACAACTGCGAAAGGAAGCATTCGATTAATTAGAAAAAAAACGTTTCATTTCTTTTGTGAAAAAGGAGGGATTCTGGTATCAAGTGAGTTGATATGTTTTCCTTTTTAAAGTGATATTATTCTTGAGAGTAACCTGATAATTGTAAGATAAACAATTACCACTAATTTATACGCCTAGAGATATGAATTCATGTATTTCCAAAAGTATGAATACAATATGATTTATGAATCTGTGTAGCAGCTGGGTAGAGTGAAAATATGTTGAAGTATAAAAGTAGTCAAAAATATAGCTAATCCAGCTAATGTTAAAAGCTTATTTTTGTAATTTTCAACCGGTTTTAAAGAGTCACTCCCTACATTCAGCAGATGAAATTCACCAAACATAAATAATGTGTTCAATGAGCGTAAAATGATAAATTAATTACAAATATTATACTAATAATCATTATACTAACATTGAAAAAAAGTTCCATTTTAGCACAACTAATCAACATAGAGGTCTTCTGTCATAAATGGTTATCCACGCATTGATTGTTCACCAACAACTTTACAAATATTATGAAATGTTGTATGGTACTGCAAAATATTTCAAAACGCTGGTTTTATCGATAATGAGTGGAATGTATAGCTAACACATTAAGATTAAGTAATAATTCTTGCAAATATTCTATTATTTATGCTTTTGAAGTTATTTAATTTGACACCAACTAAGAGTGCCAGTTTAAAAAGATAACGTAGTGTACGTTGTTCTTAACGTTGTTGCCTTGTGATCCCCTAGTCCATTTCGTTTAATCGGTAACATTTCTTAATTTGCATGGCCAACTGAAAATTGTACAAAAATATTGAAATCGGAAATCACACCAAGTGTGGTAGCCATAGCTTAGTGAAAATCGATTTGGTACATTTGGCTCCTATAATTGACATTAATGTAACCTAGGTCTAAGTTGATGGTGGATGCACTAAATTGACTTCGGTTAACTGATTCCTAAAACAGATTTTAAACGCACACCCACGCTTTCTAGAGTACAATCAACATGCCTGGTCGTCTCCGTCACTGTGAACATTACCTAACTAATGAAATGAAAATTATGTTTCATAATGTATATACATGTACTTGATCAACTATGAACTATTGTTGTACAATATGAGGGACAGGAACAAGATGTGTAAATACAGTATTCAAACTAAAGAAGCACGAGTAGCAACATAAACTAGCACTAAAACTGGTGTCACATTAAAAAAACTTCAGAAGCATAAATAATAGAATATTTGCAAGTACATGTATAATTACTTAATCTGAAAGTTTAAGCTATGCATACCAGTCATTATCGGTAAAATCAGCGTTTCAGAATATGTCACAATACTGTAAAAATACAATAATCTATGTAAAGTTGTTGTTGTTGTTGTACAGTTTATGGGTGGATAGCGATTTATTACAGGTCTCTTTGTTGATTATATGTGCTAAAATGGGTAATTTTTCGACATAGGTTGTTCTTCAAAATCGTATTTATTTATCATCTTACGTTCAGTAAACGTATTATTCATGTTTGGATAATATAATCTGCTAGATATAAGGAGTGCCCCATTAAGCGTTATTCGTCCCGTACCTGTAGAGCTCTTAATTAATTAACACATTTCAATGTCTGACTTTTGTAGACAGATATTTCTATCATATAGATGTACTTGTTTACAAAACTCAGCTTAACATATCATTGAGTTACTAAACTGTGCCAGCAAAAATATGTACAGCCTAGGCCAGCTGCTAACAACAACATCAAAATACTAAAGCAACGCCTTACGCACATATGCCACATACACACTTCTTTTGAGAATATTCGTGCAGTTCTTAGAACTATATGCCTGTTAATATTTGTTAATTCATTTAAAAATTATGACTATGGAAAAACATTTACTGATGAAATAAAACAACCTCTATTATCGTGTGTGTAACGTGTTAACTATGAATGTTTCTCTTTGGAAATTAACTTTTCACTGAGAAAATACAGTCAAACTTTTGACATAGGTCACTCGCACAATCATTATAGACAGACTGTTTTCATATTACGATGGAAAAAAAATTCTGTGTTTATTCTTCTGATAGTTTTTATTCGAAGGATATTTTATCTCTCGAGGGTGCTTTTGACACAGGTTTGATAGTATATACATGTACAATTCTTTTGAAAATGATTGTCGATAATTGGGTGTCTAACTGTTGTTGATTATAAATGAATGTATAATTATGTCAATGGTACTTAAAGTTATTATTCATGAAATTGGTAATGAAGGCTATAATATGTTATGAATATTCCTTTGATGTGTCTGTACATGTTGCCTTATAGAAATAAACAAATCATCATCATCATCATTATTATTATTATTATTACTATGTCTAAAACGATGCAATGTGACATAATCCGTTTCTATTGACAATGAATTAGCGTGTTGATATTATTGATTTATTAATTTAGTACCAAAACTGTTTGTCACGTGACATATCTTTTGAAAACACGAATATTTTCTTTTAGTCAAGGGAACATGTTCGTTTGGTTAAATCCCCTCTTTGTAGTTTGATAGTAGCTTATTTTCTGCATTGTCATTTTCTCAGAATGAAGTAAATAAGTGTTTACAGAAACATGTTAGTAATCCAATGCTTAATATGCCCTGTGTTTGAACTTATTTAACTCTAAAGCTTTTAAAAAAAGATTATGTCCGGACTTTTCATTATCTTGTTTATCTTTTTCTTTTCAACACGTAATTATCAAATTACCAAGCTTGTTATTATATCCGTTTTAATCTTCTATATCCTGCCTATTTTCATCATCAGAAGTAATTACTAGACCTTTGATATCCACATGTAAGCGTTATATTACAACAGTCAATATATCAAACATCTTCCGTGTTTTTTTTCATAATCTAATTGAATCAAGGTGAATTACACTGGAAAGAAACTAAGTTACTCATGTACTCCTACGTGTAAAGGCGTATTTGAAGGACTACACCTACAGCAATTGTCTTCTACATTGCAGTTTTAAAGTAAAGTAATTATATATCCGAAACGAAGTTTCGCCGGGGGTTGGGGGGGGGGTTATACTGGAGTCACCCAGGTCGATCCGTTGCATTTTCCTTGTCCGGAGCATAACTTGAAAACTACTTCTTTGAATTCAATACAACTTCATACAATGGTCGAGCACAATGAGAGGAAGTGCAGTGTACAAAAGTCACAACTCTTTCTTGACTCATTGAGTTATTGCCCTTTGTTACTTTTCCTTGTCCGGAGCATAACTTGAAAACTACTGATTGGAATTCAATACAACTTCATACATTGGTCAAGCATAATTCAGTGTACAAAAAGAAGAACTCTATCTTGATTCATTACAGAGTTAGTGCCAAGAACCATAACTCTACTTAAGTTTTTTTACAATGTATTCTATTACTAATAACTTCAGTTGACAAAGCAGTCTTGCGGGGATATTAATCACATTTAGAGATAGGTCCCTGTGTTTTCATATTTAAACCTTTACTGTTTTTTAACATATTTTTATTGCTCTTTTACGATCGATTTTGACTTGTTTTATACAATATTGCACAAGCTCTCAATTTCTTGCTTTAGTCAGATTGCGGTTATGCTAAAATAGAACTAGAGAGTCAATATTTTTTTTTTTTTTTTAATTTTTTTTTTGGAATGGGCCCAGTCATTTGTATCAGAACATTATTGTCAAATACATGTACATCATCAACAATAATTGTAAAAAGAAAATTAGTCCACATAGTAATCTAAACCAGACATAAACATGAGAAAATCGCCGTTTTATAAATTATTGCGTTTTCTTCATTGTATATTTCCAGGCTTGATATGACACTGCAAGATAAAATCCAAACTGGGTACAAGAAAACACCGGACTTGGTCTGATAATGAAGAATGAAGCATTTATATCTGAAAATAATCAGACTGCTATAGAAAACAATGGTATTGATGTTGTTGTTGTGACATGTGCCTTGCTTGTGGTAAACTTTGCAATATTTACAAATGGAGTCATCGTAATTTGCTTCATTATTAACCGGAAGAAGAGTTGGCCAAGTTTTTGCACAGAAATCCTGAGTTTATGTGTCTGTGATATACTTGTTGGATGTTCTTCCTTACCTCTGGCAGTTTTGCCGCTAATCGATGTTGAAATATCGTCAAGAATATGTTTGCTAATGTATTTTATGTTATTTGCCACACAATGCGCCTCACTCTACCATATTTTGGGAATATGCATACATAGGTGTACCATCATTCATAATTTAACCAAACTGAGAAGGGAAAGTTCCACAAGCCGTGCACCATTGTTGATAGCAGGCTTGGCGTGGGTCGTGAGTATAGTCGCAAGCTCACTACCAACTGCTCTTTTCGGAAGTCCAGGAGTAAATACAAGCACCTGTATGATAGAAGACATTTTCAAAAACAATGAGCGAGAGCTCGGTATATTCTTTTTTGTAGTGTACCTGGTTCCTCACGTTCTAACAAACATTCTGTACGTATTAGCTTGTTTACTGCTTAAACAGAACTGGAAAAAGATGACCCCGGCACCGCACAATATAGCTAAATCAACAGCACTCAAAGCGTCTATCAAGAATCAGAAGAAAGTTCTTTTATCAGTGGGTTTGATAATGCTTATCTTCAATGTTTGTACAATTCCGCAAGTAGTGATGTTCCAACTGCAAATCAAAAACATAAATGTGAAAAGAAATGTGCGTTTTGTTGCTTCAACAATGTTTATTTTGAACTCGTCGTTAGATCCATTCGTATATTCATTAAAAAATGAGTGGCTAAAGTCAGCTCTGAAAACAATGCTTAACGATTTTATAAATCAAATTTGTCCTTGACGTGCTCGTAAAGGAAAAAAACTTGCAATAAATGGGACAGCATGTAAAGATGTTTCTTTTTTTATTTTTCTACACATTCTGTATTGCTTTGTTTATTTCTTTCAGAAACATGGGATTTTTTCATGAAGTATTAAAAATCTAATCTGTTTTGTTGGCCCATAAGTAACCAGTTACTTATTCTCCAGTCGGCTTTTTTATTTTTTCATAAATGCTATTTGTAACGAATTTATATTAGGGATGAAAACGATTAATCGGTTAACCGGTTAACCAACCGAACGAACGATTAAGCGGTTACGAAATCGGTTACCAATTATTAAATAAATTATATGTACATGTATATACAAAAAATAGAGAAGGAAATAATACGATTAATGTATTTAAAATCATGTTTGTTAATCTCATTCATCGACCTTTAACAAAATATACACTCGGCAACACTGTGAGTGAAGACTGAAAGGTGTTAAGTGTCAACTTGTTAAATGGACACGATCAACAGTTTCATTTTGATATTGACATACCTTTATTCTAATTACTAATTATTCTATTAAAATAGCTGTTAATCTTTGATACAAAATGTACGCTAATTAAACCAGTTAAATTAACTGAAATATCTTTAATTCTAACACGACCAGCGAATAACCTACATACATGTAGAACAACATCTATTTGGATTATTCTGCAATAAACCGACCTTAAACGACGCTGCGCGCGCATCATGTTTTGGCTGTTTAATTTACCCGACGTATAGAGGATCTTACATGACGTACTGTGGATGACTTGGGGCAAAGCGGGGGGATCCGATGGATCCAGTAAACTTGATTAATGTTACATTACCTTTTACACTGACTTTATTTACTGCTTTGTTTTTGTTTACACAGTGACGTCATTTATCAAGAGAAGCTGTGACGTCATTTATCTATACTTGTTAGAAATATTTTTCGTAACTTGAACCGTAATTGCGTACTCTGAAAATTTGAACCATATTTGTAAATGAAATTCCTGTTACATTTACTTGAAAATTATTCAAGTTTTTTTTCTTTCTCATGAGACTGTAGTTTAAGTTGATGAAAAATCTGAAACACCGCGTATACATCTTTCATGAATGAAATTCACGTTGAAATAACATCTTTAAAGCGTTCGCGGGAGGAAACTTCAACGGTAAAATCTAGATGCGTAACACGCAAGTGTAATTTACGTTGAATGAAAATAGTTCTCTCATTTTCTTCAAATATTGTTTCAAATCAGTCGTGTTAGAATTAAAATATTAAGTATTCAAGTTTGGTTTATGGTAGAATAACCCTCGTTTGTCGTTCTTATGCGTAATAATATAATCACGAAGGCTGAAAGAGAACTCCATGCGCATAAGAACTCCAAACTCAGCTCCAAACATGGATACATATTATTTCTTAATTACCCCCACGTGTACAATAAACTTCAAGTAACAATTATTAAAGATCGAAGGTCTCTTGTTGCAAACGGACTACAAAGAAGGCAGGTAGCTTAGTTGATTGTACCATCTTCCTTGGGTGTAGGAATTTACAAATACAACCGGAATCACTGTTGTAGACCTCACTCCACCCACTTTATTGTATGATTCATAGAACATGAATATCAGCATGAATAAAAGATTCAAAGAAGGTGATGCCAACAAAAAATGAATATGCTTTATTCTGTACGAAAGAGGATATAAACAGCATCCATTATAAAAGGGGATTGTCCCATCAGTCCCCTTTTAAATCACCATAATAGACATTTTGGGAGGTGAAAGGAATTTTATTTTTTCCTTTCGAAATGGAGAAAATGGACAAAAAACACAAAATTCAGCGAGAATAAAATATATTTATATAAACTATTAGATAAAAACATGTTTACAAAAGTATTATAAACTAGAAAATGTTCTGCCGGCTGAACACTATTTCAGAAATGTAAACACATTATACATACACACGTACAGTCAAATAAATGTTCTGCCAGGTACATTTCAATACTGCCAGCAAGACATTTTAAATAAATACATTGTACATAGAATATGCAGACATCATTACAGAGTGAAATAGCTCGATGTTCTACCGGCTGTATATTTTGTTAAGTATTATTCAAAAATAGTATGCACAAATTTAAAGTAATTTTAACTTCATTACATAGAAAACAAAAAAGCTGAAATGTTCTGCCGGCTGAACATTTTTAAGATATACATTGTACATACAATCTGATAATATTGTAAGCAAAGTGAAATAGATGTTCTGCCGCCTGAACATTTTGCTAAATGTATAACATCCCATAGAGAAATGAAATTTATATTGTTCTGCCGGCAGATTATTTTCTCATTAAAGCTGCTAGCAGATACATTATGATTCAATATATTGCCCAATGTGAATGTATTTAAGCGTTTCAGAGAACATATTGTCACGAGTCAAGCAAAATTGCTTTATTACATTATTATATCGCACAATGTTAGAATAATTAGCAAATAGCAAATGGTGGCGTATATGCGTTTCCATACTTAATGTTTTGGTTGAGATCGTATAGGTAAGTAAGGTAGACTTAGATTCCAGTGTAAAACTTAATCTTAAAATATAAATTTTATCTTTAGCTTGCAATGTAGTGCTATTCAATTTTCTTATGCATATTATCTTCTTCTTGATTTAAAAGGGAAAATGTACAGATTACAGTATGATGCAGACCAGGTAATTCCCAAAGTAGCAAAGTCATGGATAAGACGACTGTAGAAGCGTCACATGACATAATTTTTCTTGAATGTTATATTCTTTTATTTTACTATTTATGTATATATGTTATTGGCAGATTTTGCTTTTCTTAAATCAACTTGATAGAGATTGTCTTTATCGAAATCTGTCTGCCGATCTGTATGTCTGTGTGGTCAGTTAAAACAACATTTCATACTCATTTTATATGTCAACTGATACAAAGTACTTATGAATTATCAAACAGGTGTTCATTGATTAAAATGTGAGCTGAAAGTTTCGCTGATTGTTGTCCAATGAAGACCATGATCTCAGTCGTACTTGATTAGGTTTAATCGCCAGTTGCGAAACTCCACAACCTAAGAACCTAAGTTTTCGAGTAAGAACTTAATAGCATCTCATAATATTGTGTATACAACCATTTCGAGTTTAGGTTTTCAAAAACAAATTCTAAACCCAAACATAAGTTTTCAGTTTTTAGAACATAGGATTTAGGAATAATGTTGCATATCTCGTGCCACAGAACAAAATTCATTTTGAAAACATTAATTGCCAAATGAAGGGTCCTTTGTAATATTTTATATTTCTAAATGTTCTCCGGCAGAACATCTACAGAATTAATGTTTTTCATAAAAATGTTCGGCCGGCAGACAATCTACAGATTTAATGTATTTCCGAAAATGTTCACCTGACAGAACATCTACAGATTTAATGTATTTCAAAAAATGTTAAGCTGGCAGAACATCTACAGATTTAAAGCATTTAAATTGCGCATAGTTTACTCAGTAATATTACATGTATTCACATCTGGCGTTACAGAAAAGTACCAGTCTTCAGGCATAATTATTAATCGTTCTTCTGACATCGCGCAGTGAATTCTCATTTTGACGATATCAACGCATGATGCATGCTATTACTGATTAAAACACGATACAAGATAACCATTGATGCAAAGCATCAAAGGTCGCCGCTCAAGAATTGAACAAGAGCAAGGGAAATGTAGATTTTTTTATTTGTAACAGGAATACAAAAATGATAATACTGTTAAATTTTGTTTGCGCATCAACATGTTACAAAGAGTGTTATAAAGAATATATTATAATAAATAAGTTCTCCCATCAAAATATGACCACCTCAAGGCGTGATTCATTTCAATTTTTGTAAAATACTGTTGCGTAATATGTAAAAGACATATATATCCAAAAGTATAACACTGACAATTAAAATAGTTTAGTTTGTATTTTCTGTTTCTGTTTTCTTGAAAATGACCCAGCTGAATCAAAGTTTTGTGAAAACATCGCGAGTATATAACATACATGTACACAGATCGTACCGTTGTAAGAAAACTTTTCGAATAACAGTTTTAGAAGAGTGCTCCAAGTTAATACTTTGTATTGCGTAGATATCCGAAGCGTATCGAGTGAAGTTGAGAGTTATCTCCCTTGATTTTCGGATAAACTGACTGTACTACGCTTATAATCAATTGAAAATAAGCTATTTGTAAACTGTCTGTCTGACATGGTTTCTTGTGATATTGTCACAATATATGCATCATTGGAAAGCCTACGGTCAGTTGTTAAACCTTGCTATATATCGAGAATTTTACATAGAAGTTTCATATAGCGATAAGTAGTTGGTAACATTTACTCGATAAAAATCGATAAAAATAGACGGGTAATAGCCCCTTTTAAAACTGTAAAGTCGTCTGACCTTGCGTTACAACAGCTGAGTTGTCAGCTAATTTTGTATATACGGAGTGGATAGATTTATTGTTTACATCACGTGAGAACTATTTTTAACTTTCTAAAAATAATTTATGATTCACTTTCCGTATACTGGTTTCAAATATTTTATCGATCAAAATAGACCTTGACCATTTGAAATCGTGCACCACATGAGGGAATAAATTCAAAGATTTAAAAAAACAGTTAAAGTAAAACAATAAGAATATTAAAAATACTTTTTCTGTAAAACTTTATTGTCAGTGGGTAAAATTATCTTGCATCGAATAATCTTGGGAAAAAAATTAAGTCACGTACCCCTCCACGTACAAAAAATATCCCATTCCAGACAGTCCGCCGCACTTAAGTGCGGCGACAATAAACGATTAAATACATGATATTAACGATTAAGGTATTTAGCCCATAATGGTCAATTTTTCAACGGCCCTGCGAATTAATATGCATTAATTACTATACTCTTTCAAATGATTCATTTTCAATTTTCAAGAAATGTGTCGTCAAATCAAAAAGATATATGGAATTTTATACAATGTACCCCTACCGCCATCTTGAAAATTGAGACTAACAGAACGGTATACCAGGAAGACGAATTTGTCAAGATTCAGTAACCATTATAACAATTTGACATAATCTTGGTAAGACAGTAAACACTTTCAAATTGCAGTAATTTTTGAATTCAGAGATCTAATGAGCCAAATGATCATGATGTATATGATTACAAAGTTAAAAAATGTTTAATTAAAATGTTAAATCAGATAAAAAACAAGGCAAAATGTAAATTTTATTAATAAGACATCAATTCCAATCTGATAAATGTTGTCTTTATACTATTCCTAGTATATTGACAAAGAATGATGATATTTTACGGTCTAGATTTTCAAATATCAAGATTTGAAATCAGCCATTACAAAAATTGCATACATAGTCTTAATTTTACATTGACATTATCGCTATTCGTCTGATATGAAAGAAGATTATATGAATACTTGCAGAAAAGCATGAAAAACATTTAATCTGAAAAAAAGATATATAAAGCAGAAGAAAAAAGTAAAAACAATAGTTCGGATTTCATTTGAAATCCTCTTGAAACATAAGAGGGCCATCGACTTAACCACTACACCATGGAGACTGACGAGAATGGTGAGGAACAATCAGCTTCTGTTAAATTGTATGTATAAATTTAAGGCAGTGGAAGAGTATTCACTTGGAGGTGCTTGGTTATTGGCTGAATATTTTGAATACACGATAGTTACGTCTGATCTTTGTTGATGCTCTTCTGCAACTTCGATACTAAAAAAGCGATTCAATTACTGAATATGCACACTATAAAGGTAGAGCACCATTTTCTTTCGTGTGTAGGGTGCAGATTGTTTTCAGTTTAAATAGTTCATCTAAAGAAAAATAGAAACTAGTGAATTTAAATGAACAGCGGATATATTTTGAATATTATCTAGCTCGCTCACGAACAAATGGTGGCGTTTTTGCGTTTCAGTAGGTCAACATTTAGCAAAGGTTAACTAGACAAAAGTGGAAGCGTAAATATATTTATCTTTATTTTTAAAAAATTATACTTGGAGATTATGCGCGAACATGTAGCTAGATAAACAGATAGAATTCGCAAATAGTTACGTAACACGAACGAAAAGATGATTAACTTACGACAGAAAAATGTCACCATACATATATACTTTCTAATGCATTTGTCACGTCTTATTAATTTCCTTTTTAATCACACAAAACAAAGTAATCTTTACATGCACCTGCATGTGTTTCACCAATAGTAATGCGAATACAACTGAAGTAATTTCTTACAAATCCATTTGTTTTGTTCAAACGCTCGTCTCCGCATCACATTTACACCGCAAGCCGTGTAACTTCAATAACTTTAAGTCCCAGGATACCGGGAGCTACATGCAATTGTGATCCTGGGACTTTAATACGGTCGATTTGTCTTATGAATTAAATTACAGATTAAGAAAGTATATGAATGGTAAAGCTAAACAAATTTATAAAATCTCACTTATTAAAGTAGAAATATATTCATTTTATAAAAACGTGACGAAAATGTAAATGATTATTACGAGACATACATGTAGTATGGTCATTGATCTAAATCAATTTTGTAATGCTTAAATCTCGCAATGCAAATTGAAATTACTATTCGTGTTACGTCCCTTTACATTGAAGTCTGTATATGAACCGTACACTTTTATACCAATTTTTGAGACCATTTTCTTATTTTGGTCTCACATTCCTAGTGATCATTTTGTTCTTTTTTATTCCTTCTCAATTGTTATCTGCCAAATGTCGGAACAAAAGGTGAATATAAGAGGTATTGTTTTTTTTTGTCATATGTATGAAATCAATCTCTGAAGTTGTTTGTTACATTCTTTGTCAAAATTTAATGCAATCGGTAGAATGATCTTCAAAACTTCAAAAGAGACGAACCTTGTACCCTTCTATGGTTTAATAGCGAATACTATTGTATACCCGTCGTACATACATATTGTTTGTAACACAAGTAGTTTGTTTATGAAAGATAGTGATTACATTATCTGGGAAGAATCTGAATGATTGATTATGTCTAACAGCGTGGTAAAAATCTGCTTATGTCATACCGTGTGTAACAGTAAATAAAATATGGCTCCACAGTATATTTACAAATATATATTATATACATTTGTAAATGCCTAAATTCAGCGAAATACCCTTAAATACCTAAATAAGATAAAATATCTATAAAATAAGCCAAACTATGACAACGCACAAGGTTAAAGCTGGCAAGATAGTAAATGTTTTACACGTTTGAGATATTAATGACCACCCGGTGGCATTTCCCTTTTTTAAAATTAATTTCTAACCTATATAATCGTCGACACATCATTTGGCTAAAGGACGGAATACGTATGCAATTTCTGTATGTTAATTTCGAATTTGCATTTGAAAAACAATGTTCAACAGGGGTCAGTAGTGAAAATAAATGTTTTGTATGCGTCTAAAATATCATTTGCAAGTGTTTAAGACATTTCAAGAATAAGGCACTGTTTTGCAACATTTTTAAAGTGACAGAAAAAGACGTTTATCACGTCTGTAAACAAAGAAGTTGTAATACGAAACTATGGCAAAGCTGGCAGAGTTTTGGTAGCGATTTTAGGCCCAGAAAAAAAGTGTTTCGGGTCTCCCTGTCAAAAAAAGTTCTGTCGGTTGGCAGGTCTCTTTTTATTCTGCCTTTCTTGGTCGAAAACGCTTAAAACGTGATTGATCATTTCCTTTTAAAATATGTTTGTAGTCAGCATTAAGGAAAAGGCCAGTCGGTAGACCTGAAATATACATATCTCTACAGCTTAAGACAGGGAGTGTTTTAACGGATTACAAAAAGCACTGGACTATACCACGTATTACTAAGCTTTTTAGTGAAATTGTTACTGAAGTTAACAACGTACACATTTGCAGGACGCAGGAAACTGTGAAGTTATTTTGAAAACTTGCAATTGTGCATAGACTGGTCGGATTGTGCCAACAAGACATGCACTCAGGATGATACAAGGTACCCCAGACATTTTCATTCAATACATCGTACATTCAAGAAATTGGTAACAATAGTAATACCGGTATTTTCATTTCTTTCATGTGCAATAGTGGGTTGCTGTGAGAGGTCCTGTTACGTTGGCTGTACGTGTCGGCTGAGGTAATTTTGCTAAAGTTATATATTTTTCAGTTTAAGTACCTTTGATATGTTACGATAAAATGTTCCCTTCTCATTCACAATGATAGAAGTAATACATTTATAGCCCCTTCAATTGTATCAGTCTATACGCAGGTCGCAAGTAGCATATCACGGAACACGCCAATTCACATTTAAATTAATGAATGCCTCTAAAATACCTTTTAAAAAATCTCTTGATCATAATTTAGGACATGCCTGAATAGTTGTCATATAAATCTTCTAAAGATTTCGTTCAAAAGGCAAATGACAACAATTGTTCTGTAGCACAAAGAGAGTCGTCCGCATATTATAAAAGCGCTGTATTGCGAAAATTTTAAAATACTAGTAAATATCTTTATTTAAATAATGCGGATCAATTAAATCTTTGAGTTGAAAACCCATTTAAAGGTGGCGTGATTTATTTGTATTTTTTGCGTACAAATTGTTTACAATCTTTGCTGTCATAATTTAGTCTCCTTTTATCTTGATTTCATAAGTATAGACGACTATCTAATTTAACGTGGTGATTCTTTTTAAACAATGTACTGCGTTTGCTAAAAGATATCTAATTCTTTAGACTTTAAGACATTTAATATTATAATGAATAATTGGGTATTCAATTCATACGTATGTATCCTTGAAATACATTGAAGTGGCAAGTGGACCAACGTGTTCACGATACCCCATAGAGAATATAATGAATACGAAAAATGTTGATAGAGCTATTATTTTCAAGATTAATATGAATAGATATTTATCTTTCTCTTGATATAGAATCATTAAGTTTAACAAGCTGGATTGAAAGAACGACGGATGTTCGTTTAAGTATGTTACTTGCAAGTTTAACCCTTCTAGGAGGTAGCAATTTGCATGCATAATATAATATCTGCATTGTCAAGTTTCATAAGGTCGAAATGTTGTTTTCTACCAAATGAAGGTCAGAGAAAAGGGGATTGATAATTGGAGCATTATAATGATTAAGCAAAACCAAAACCAAATCTTTTGTGCCAATTTAAAGTGTTTCAAAACAGTGTTAAAGGCCAGACAAGTTCGGAAAACAACATATACGTACATGTTTTGAACGGTCATTGTGTCAAACTGAGAATAATAGCTTAGTGGTAGCAGGTTAGACATAATGATTGGACACTGGTTTTATTTTGGAAAGAAACGAATTATAATCAATTTTATAGCTATGATTTCCAGCAAATAAAACATTAGGGTTGTTTTACCAGTTATTTGATAGAAAACTATTTTGCATCTTAAAGAAAATAGTAAATAACGTATATCTTTCATAAGATAACGGCTGAGGGTACCATTAGATGAACTGAATAATATAAACCCTTGTGATTTTGATCTTTGACCTTGTGACCCTGAATTATAATAAGAACGAGCGGTAAAGATTGTCTGGTCCCTATTACCGTTAGCTTTGACATTATGACCCCAAATTAAAATAATCACACATCTAGACACAACTAGACGTCATTCAGATGCTTCGCTAAAAGTCTTATGAAAATTCAACTTAGGGTTTTAGCGGACAAGATATTCAACTTTTAGGCATTTTTACCGTGACCATTGACCATATGACCGCAGGTCAAAATATGCACAACTGCACTTCCTTCTACAGCTTCCAATTAATCTGAACTATTCTGGTCGCCTGGTGTCCATCGTCTTTGCGTTTCTTTAAACTCTGGTTTAATGCAAATATAACAAGGGGTTTAGAAGATGAAGTGTAGACATAGTTTCCACTTTCAAGCCACTGTGACATTGACCATTTACTCCAAATTGTAATAGGCACATTACACTTCATACTGATTCCGGCAATTACTTTTACAGATTATGATTAAGCATATCATTTTGAAGAATTGTTCTTTTACCAGAATGTGTGAACGAGCAGCTTCTATTAATAAGATATGTTGAGACATGCACAAAAACCGTAACATGTAACGCCCTTCCAAGAAATGGAAATATAAATCGGTTAACGTTACTAATGATGTATTATACTAAAACATAAAACGTTTCATGTCGTAATATCATAATGTAACAAGGGTTTTAAAAACAAATACAATACTTAAACATAATTGTCTACATAATAGTTCTTTTTAGACATCCATTGTTAGTACATGTAAACCCCTGTGGGCGTATTATTAAATGACGCGCTTTTCTCTAATGTGATATTGCCCATGCGCACGAAATACCCAAATAAAATCGGAGCGTGTTGCCTTTTTGTTAAACATATGAACTATTTTAAACACTCAACAAGTGATTTTTTATGTGTCAATATTTAGAACAAAACCCTAAATACAGACAATACACTGTGTTATTCATGTACTTTTAGTGGATTGTAGTCATCTCAGTCAAAAGTAAGTTGAATGTTTGTTTTGCTATGCCGGATAAAGTTCTTCTAAATATAACATTTTAAATATCAGCGTAAACACCCCCTCTGCTAATGACTTTATAAGCAATCAGATTAGGCTAGAAGTAAAACACAAGGGTCCATATACTATCAAGTGGTCCTAATGTAAATGTTACTACTATTTTAGAGGATTTTTTATTTGAAAACGGTATCAAGTTTTTCATAATTATATATGACGCTATTAAACGGTTGATCGGTTGTCAAGTGTGTAGGCGTCTTTGTATTTTGTTGTCTGTACCTACAACCTGCAGTCTCTGTTCCAATATGTTAGATCGCCCGAGTACGGTTATGTCAATCGCCGCATAAAATGAACTTCAAACAACAAAAAAAAGAACGTAAATATGATGTTAAAAGTCAAAACAGAAAAACAACGGTGCTGAAAAATTAAACCACGATGGAGAAAACTCGAAACTACGATCATGGTGAAAACTTGATAGTATTTCTTACTGTCACCATTGTTTTTTCGACATTTCGACATCGTGGTTTCCTTTATTCGACTTTTAATTATATGTGAATAGTTGAATTGTTTCCTTATCAAAAACTAGATTAATTTTTTACATTGTTAGCAAAGTCAATATATCATGACTGTTTTCCAGTTTAACGACGAAATGCTTGAATATGAATATTTGAATTGAAAAATAGTGATACATTAAAGTCCAAGGATCACTTCAATCATCTAATATAGTTACATAATTATATTGATATGATAATGATAGAACCATGTTCTATTCACTCTTAAACAATGTTGGAATATGCCTTTCTATCGTATTTAAGTTGTTTCTGCAAGAAAAAGAGTTGTCAGAAAGCCTTTCGTATTTTTGGGCAATATCATTAACCAAATACTGCGCTATGTTTCTAATATGTACTTATCGATTTAAAAAGCGAAGAAAAAAAGGAATGTTACTGGTATCAATAAAAGGTCATATCCGTCAGTGAGACATCTTTCTTGATAAAATGAGAACTACTTGTAAATGTTATCCTGTGACTTTAAGCTAGCTCATCCGATTATAAAGAGCCCATGCATGGTTAGTTATAGTGACTGCTTTGTGTCCGTCGTCGTACTTCGTCAACTATTACTTCAAATGGCAGCGCGTTTGAAACTTTTTAGCATACCCAAACCAAACTTCACAAAAATGATGATTTACCAACATTTTTCAAACCCTTCTGGTCTACTGCATGAAATTGCCGCAAAAGCATACATTAGAAAAGAAAAGGTTTTGAAGGCAACAACATTAGGGCACTGCTGCGAATTACCTTAACTGTTTGACATCGGATATTCTAAGTGTTGACACTGAGATTCTGCGTCGTTCCCGGAGGTTACCCCTATGGTTAGTATGGTACCGACGCGCCGTATATCAAGGTATATCAATTTAGCCCCCCCCTCCCCCCATCAGCTTTTTCTATGCCTCATGCTGATCTTGCATGGACTGATTATCATATTTTAAATGAATCAATGAACTTCAAATTTAATAGGTTACATTTTGATTATACTAAATTTAATTTGTAGCTATATAGCAATATATTTGTACGTTGTATTATAAAATTTGCACTAAAATAACACAACTTATACATGAATAAGAATATCATTCTGCCATACGATATATATAAACAGAGTTGGTATGAGCACTCTCACCTGTACTCCAGTACTAGAAACAAGGACACGTTACTTCCGTCCCCGGTTTTCAGTCTTGTACGTGTACGTTATCACAGTTTCAGGTGTTGGATCATACTACTATGCAAAATAATCGTGTTTTCAACTTTTTTATTTTTATATACACCATCTGTTTAGATAGTAATTTGTGTGGAAAAATAACCAGCTACAGAGCTTAAATGCAAAATATTACTTGTCATACTGAAAACATTATAAGGGTTATGTGTGCACTGAATAAACGGATCCTTACAACCAGATCGAGGCGACAGTCAAAATTTGATATACCGGTTTGTAGTGCAACTGCCTCAACACATTTTCAGTGTAGATCAATTTGTAAAAGCCTAATTGAAACCAACGGTACTTGACTCCGGTGCCATATATTAAATGGACTCCGTTGCCATTGCCATATTATCCATGGTGCTGTAGCCCTTGAAATATCGGACAGGACGGCTGTTTCGTTGATGCAAGCTGTAAATGGGTACAAGAACGTTGGTTTTGGTGCCAATGATCTACATGGAAATGTGTCACACTAATAAAAATGCCGAAACGTCGGGTGTAGACGACCAGCCCAGATAGCTCAAGTGAATTGTTTCCAGTGTTTCATAAAACCAAAACTTTATATTGTCGTTTTCAAAAAGTTAATCGTAAGAAAGTATTTGATTGGGAACAACTAAAAATACTATTGTACTTATTCGGCCATTCTTTGCGAACTTAATTGTTTTGAGCTGTGTTTCGAGGTTCTGGGCACGGTAAAAGCCGCTGCTGATATATATTTCTGATTTGCACCGTGATTTTGCAAAGTATTTGAATTGTAACATCTTTGGAGAGATATTATTATGCATACAATCTTTCACTTTTATATCCTGAAGTGTAATTATACTCAGTTGAACGATGGACCTACTTTTTTCATTATTTTCATTAAAAATTAAATGTATCTGAATATAAATTACTATTTCATGGTCATCGCATATTTTCTACCAAATGATTACGGAAACTCCCGATAATTCAAGGTGCCTAGTCGGGAATTTCTGAAATCGGAAGTTATTTATAATGTGGTAATCTTGAAAAAATTAAACAACGACGTAAAAGCTATCTAATTCACTGTTCTGTATATTCATCTTTTTCGCATATTCTTCTTCTAACTTATCTGAGAAAAATCAGCGTTATCTATATGGTACCAAGTATATTAGAATGTATGCCAAAATAGCTTTATTCATTATATGCCTAAATTAATATCTGACCTTAATTATAGTTGATTTGATTATAGTCGATATGAAACTCTTTAATCATAAAAGTATCACGTTAAGATAACAATAAAATATTTGAAGGTTATTTAAAGCGGTCCATTTTAAACCCTCTGTTACAGAAACATGTATCAACTATCGTCTTAGTATTTGCTCAATCTGACCTTCGAGCTGTGCAAAATAAAATACTCCAATTATATCCTTTGTATGCGCCCTGTCATAATTTTAATACACCGACACATATTCTTTTTGTGGTCGACAAGTTATTCAAGTGATAAAATTTAATTATTAAAATTTTGTTTACAAATAATAATACTGAATATTTGTGAATATAAATGTATATATATCATAAGTACATATCATACTTTCTGAAAACTCGGTAGACATAGAATAGATACAGGGCAAATATACTGAGTAAATATTTTAAAGTACATTATTATTCAAAATTGAACAAAAGTAACACGTGTAAGGATGTGACGCCATGCAGTTATAGAATTGAGATAATAGAAAATACATAATTTTGGAGTGAATGTAAAAGCAATTCATGTTGAAACACCGCCCGACTAACCTGGTGTCCATTCTCTTCGTTCAATGAGCAGAGATAATTATGGTTATACATATGTTCATTATAAACATATCAAACCTATGACATAATAAACAGTTCATGTTTCAACCCAACCAGCAATATCTAACACTAATATCAACATAAAGGACTGGATGAAATATTACTCTGCCATAGAAACTAGACTATTCTTAATGTTATAAACAACCTAGGCTATACTTGTACTCAGCCCGTAGTTAGTTGTTTGAAGTACTGGACCTGAATACTTTATCCTTCGATATCGCTAAGTCTGAAAATAAAACAATTTAATGAGGAATTCAATTGGTTTTTCGTTCCTTTTTGTTACGAAATGCACCACTGTTTGGGAGCTTTGAATATGATTAGATAAAAAACAAAGAAATACATCATGTATAATGTTAATTGTAATTCAACGTTTTAATTATAAGACATCACTGTAATTAAATAATAGCATATTCCAGGAGAGATTTTAACGCAACCGAAAATTACTGCAAAAATTTTCTTTACATATGTTAATTAATTTAAATTTAGACTAAGATGCACAAAAAGACATGTATAATGAAATTCAAAGGTAGCTTGTAGACTTTATATATCGGAAGGGAACATTGATTTTGGAAGCCTGAAAAGTGAGGGAGAAGTTTACCTGACTTCAATTTCCAGTCAGTATTTGCCAAAGTGATTTGAATGGTTGCTAAAAATAAGTCAGCCACAGCGACAAATGAGACCTAAGATGTGATTGACCTAGTTAAGTATATGTCTGGAGTTGGGAGGAGGATTGAATTGTAGCAAAATGTTATGCCTCTAAGTACTCATATTGACCATTTTAATATTTATAAGTCAGCATTTGTCACACGGAGACTTGACATTTTATGCATGCCTACATTTTCAGTAGGTATTAGTGGGTTATTACTAGTATATAGATGAATGTGATTGCGTTCACCTTACGCGATGTCTTAAACTGCAGGCATGTGCTACTTTATGTTCGTAAAAAGAACTGGTTGGTTGTGGCCGTTACTTGTCACTAGCAGTTGACGTATGCTTTGATGAAATCCAATTTGAAAATAGTATAAATAGTCCCACTACAATATGTTGATGCCCTGTATGATATATATACATGTATTGCTAAAACAGAAATAAGGAAACACATTTTACAGTTGGATATAGCAGCAGTAGAAAGTATAGTTGTGCATATTACGATTTGAGGTCATATGGCCAAAGATCACAGGGGCCTGAAAGTTGAAAATTATGTCCGCCGTCCATCTCCTAAAACCTGAATTGGATTTTCATCAGCGATTTAAGGAAGTATCTGTATGAAGTATAGTATGTACATATTGTAGTTTGGGATCATACAGTCAAAGCGCAAGGTATCAGGGACTTTAATTGTTTTAAATAGTGTCTGCTCTTCATTTCAATTACCCCTTGCTTGATTTTAAAGTCTTGATATGCATATTGTTTTATAAAATCGTGTTTGTTCTACATCTCCAAAACCACTTATTGACTTCCATCAGAAATCGTCTGAAAAATTAGTGGGAAGTCTAGTTGTGTATATTATAATTACGGATCGCTTTTGGTTTCTCTCCCAGTTAGTTGAAGTTTTAGGAGCGGCGGTTCTACCCCGGTGAGCTTTTCCTTCGGATAGGTTTTACGTTAAAATAAGACAAACAGTATTTACAGAAAGTAACCATTGGAATTTACTTTATTGACAAGGTAATCTTAAATACAAAGTTAAATCTTAGAGACAGGTGCCACTATTCTACTAAATAATTTGAATGCAGAGATAATTACAGATAAGTGAACATTGAACCCGATAATAAACAGTAGACACGCAAACCTTCTCGAGTCATTACCTATACTTCTACTCGTATGAGTACATTGTCCCACCTAAGAAGTGTTTACTAGTTGTCAATGTAAATACAGACAGTTTGTACTTAATATTTGAACAAGTATTAACATCGCTGACGTGAACCTATTTAAACTGTATTATGATAGCATTGGTATTATTATTTGTATTGTCTGTTGCTATGGGCGACAGCAATATGACAAGTCATTTATTTGTTATACAATTCACCGTAACGATTGAAATTGGACATTTGAATTAGATTAATAATAATTGCTTGATTTACAAATAGTTTGGACCATTGATATCTATATTTGTCCGAGGTTACGTCTTAGTGGCCTGACAGCGGCTATCATCAAAATATAAAATATAAGTTTGTCAATACTGAAGTCCTACTGTACTTAAAATATTCTGCAAAAGAACAAAATTATTAACACATAGCTTTATTCCAAAATGAAAATTTGGACTTCTGCTTGGGTAAAGTGAGTGAAAAAAAATGAAAATGGTTCCGCACAGGTAAACATTTTCGTGCATATGTTTAGTTTCTGGTACATGTTTGAATGAAGACTGGTGTTGCTGAAACAAGTTATTATGTATTATTATTTTGACATGCAGCTAGAGTAGACTGAACTGTCTTTAACGGATCCATGGTCTAGTTGTTATGCGCTGGACTGGTATTCCGAGGGTCACCGGTTCGATACCCCGCGCTAACACTAACCACAGGAACTTGATATTCAATCACAAAAATTGAAAGAACAATGTCTCGTAAAACAAACTTCTATATAAGGGGGGGGTTGGGCAAGATACATTGTTCTTTTTTTTTTTTTTTGTTATTGAATATAAAGTTTCTGTTATATCATTAATTGTCTATTGGATGAGACCTTATACCAAGGTCACATTTGTCGGTTATATGCGTTGATAAGAAGTGGGGCATAAGTTGTCCAAATCCCATGTGTCTGTGATTTTTGAATGTTAGCAAACGTTTACATGTATGTCTTGTAATAACGATTGTGTGTTTGACATTGTTTTTGCTGCCTCTTAAACACTTTGCATTTGCACTTTAGGTGCTTCAGAGTAGTTAAAATATGCTGAAAATTGCACAATCTCATCACCACAGTTCAACTCCTCCACCCCCCTCCCCCCGAGGCAAACCTGGTCTGTATCCGCCCAGGCTTCTTGTTTACAAATTACTGAAATTCAATATCCTTTGCATCTGTAAATTAACACATTTTGCTTTATATTTTTTTACATTTCATTAAGCCAAGTACAAATTGTTTATTTTACTAATCTCATTACACCTTATAACAATAGAAGGAACAAACATAAAACAAACAACTGAATAGGAGTGGCCAAAACGGGCAATTTCTATTAAGTTATCAAATGAAAAAGCATGGCATTATACAGTATCTATGCGCTTATAACATATAGATAAAAAAGCACTTAGCAGTTAACACGCACTAGGATATAGTAGTTTCGTACACAAACACTCGATGGTTCCAAAACGTAAAATAAGGATAAAAGAACACCATTTACGATTATATAAAAGTATGTTTGGAACCATTTTTACACAACCTGTGAGATTTCTGACATCTAGCTCAAACAATCTCTTGATAATGCCAAAGAATCGCTACAATCTGAAATATATTCATTAAGTAGGCACAGGAAATAACAGACACAGATTAGAAACCAAAGTTGATATATTAATTTTTAAAATACTACGTACATCTAAATTAAAATATTACTGTTAACGTAAAGACGCCATAATATTAAAAAACCCTATAATTATCACGTAGATTCGTGTAAATGGAACGAAAGTAAATAGATAGTAAGTGGTGTACATGTACATCTTGTCCGATATTGCGAACGTCTACTTTTAGTTTCACCGGAAGTCAATATCTTTCGATCTAACATATCTCTCATCAGAAAAAGAATATATGTCACAGAAAAATAGTTTTGTTAAGTAGGCTAACGAAAACAATGATGCTGTTCTGACACCTCGCAGTGGTTCTCATTGTGGTGTGAATGTCTTAACAGTATCCTGAAATGCGAATTTATACTAGTAAATGCACGGTATTCACGCCTAAAGTGTAATGTTGTTCTGACATCGTGCAAAAGCTTTTCATCCTAACGTCAAAGTCTTGAAAGTAACCCGAAATGTGCGTTTTGTACTAGTAAATGCATGTTATTAGCGTCTGAAATTCGATGCTTTTCTGTAACGTTCTATATTCAAATCAACATGCGAATAGATGAGTAAACATGCAAGGTTGAAGCTAGAAAGCCAGTAGAGGGTATACTCTTTGGAACAAATAATGACCAACCGGCGGCATTTTCCACATTAATTTCCATTTTATATTATGCACGCAGACATACCATTCGGTTAAACAAAACAATGAGTATGCAATATTTTATGTTAATTTCGAATTTGTATTTGGAAAATTATGTTCAACAGAGGTCAGCTGTGAAAAGAAATTGTTTATGTTTGGTGCAGTGGTGTAATTTTTGTGAATGCCTCCACGATATCATTTTGAAATATCTCGTGTTCATAAGTAGCACATGATTGAATAATTATGATAAATCTTCTAAAGATTTCGTATCTGATTACTGATTACTCTTTAAAATGCTTACTCTTCAAAAGGCAAATGACAACTATTGTTCGGTAGTAAAATACATTAAGAGTGTCGTGTTTTATTAAAGGGCTATATGGCGGATTGAAATGCCCGTAAAACTCTTGATAGAAATAGTGGGATCACCAGTTTACTAAATAACTTGTTCTATGATGATGATGATGATGAGGCTGACAGATCAATTGCAAATGTTTGTAATAAAGCTTACTTATTTAGTATGACAGAAGTTAAAAAAACTCTATTTTATTTACTAAAGTTGTGTAAACGACATTAATCGAAAGGGAATTATAATACAACTACATTGAGACGTTCCCATAGGACTAGCTGCGGGAAAACCCCCAATAAATAACACATACTCATATGCATAAATCGATATTAATACACGTGATATGGCGTTTTAATTGCTTGATGCCGAGAACTTTCCTGTGTCCGATGTTCATAATCGTCGCTTAGCTAAAGTTTTCCCTTCAGTTAAACAATTTATTTAGGTAAGAACAGAAAAAAATGTGAAAATAATGTTCAAAATATTTAAGTGTACGATTGTAGGCGTTGTTTCTACGCAAAAACGAAACGGTTAAGCCATGGAATATATAGACATTAGCTGTATATACAATTTAACGCATGGTTAAAATAAACCACTGGTTGAATTCATGGTTAAAACGTGGTAAGCAAAGCTAGTAAATTTTAACCAGATGTAAGCCGCAGTTAAACTAACCGACTCTGACCAGGGTATATTGTACAATTATTTCATTGTTTATACAAATGGGTGCTGCATTGGTGTATTCCATAACATGGGCATTTGTTTTCCGTTAATTCTTGAAAAAGAACAGGACAGTTCATTGGTAACAAGAATAACGCAAATACATATCTGTTAATTTTCATTAATCGTCGCCGTTTAACTTATTTGCGACCAGACAGTTAACCCTACATTTACTGCTACATTGTACATGTTAGAACAGTTGTATATGTGGTTTTCATATCTCTAAATAGACAGTTTTAGCTTTAAACTATCATAAATGTCGAAACCTATTTCAAGATGACGTGATATATTTTTCTTTTGTTGTGTGCAAATTGTTTACATTCTTTGCTGTCATAATTTAGTCACTTTCCTTTCTTGATTTCACAAGTATAGACGACTATCTACAAATGTAATTTCATACATCGTGATTCTTTTCAAACAATGTATCATGTTTGCCAAAAGATATCTTATTCTTTAAGACATTTGATATGATTATAATAAGTAGCTTGGTACTCAATACACACGAATTTATCTTAAAAACGATGCGTACTTTGTTACAAATGTACTTATGTTCTTAAACGAGGTAATAAGACTATACCAACTCATGCAAACTAGGACGATTTAATGCATTAATGCATACAAAACTTTGGTTTTTATGAACTGGGATTTGACAGAAATTATTGTATATATAGCATAAAGGATTTTTTTTCTAAAGCATTATATATAACATGGTTATAGCTTCTGAAAAATTGATTGCCTATGACATTGAAGATGACTGACTTAGAGAGGTGGTTAATTATGATAATGACAGTGTCTTCTTAACAATTTTACACTGTGTTGTTACCGAAAGAAGATAGTTAGTAACTTGTAGACATTTTAGAAGGAAAAGGCTTAAGGTACCATGAGATGACCTAAATTTTATAAACCCTTGTGTGTTTAATCTTTGACCTTGTGACCCTCAATGGTAGTAATGGATATCGGAAACGGCTTCCAAAATCAGGTCCCTATGACCTTGACCTTTGACCATATGACCCCAAATTATAATACACACAACTGAACTTCCGACTACTATCGAAGTTTTCAAAGAATTCTATTCCATGCAGAAATTTGGTTTGATGCAAATCCAACAACGGATTTAGAAACTTAGGATTGGGCAATATTTTTAACTTTCAGGCCCCTGTGACATTGACTATATGACCCCAAATTGTAATAGGCAATAACAATATGTTCCAAAATTACTATATGCACAACTAGATTTGATATTGATGCTTCTCATCCAGTCTCATGAACATGCAATAAGGGGTTTTGGAGATGAAGAGCAGACAAGGCAAAGTGGACAGACGAGCCGGCAGACCTGGATAATGTTAGCTATAAGCAGTGGCTTTAGAGAGATTAATGCAATCGAGACTTGCATGACGAAAAAATTGTCGAAAAGTTATTATGCAATATTTGAAATAGGTGCATATTAAAATAACCAACTCTTCTATTTAAATATGTAGCTAAATTGTTCAAAAAAACTTTATTCAATATTCATTCTATGCAACATGATACAACACCAAATAGTCATGCACATTCAAATTTTTCTTTTCTTTTTGTTTAGTAAGATAGTTTTAATTTCTTTCTTTAATGGTTTCAAACTTTTACTCATTTTACTTTCATTTACTGTTTATCGTTTGTCTCAAAAAACAAAATTCATCTACACATTTAAAATTTTACCTGAAGTAATACTGAAATAATTCAATGGAAAAAAATATTAGGCTTCGATGAGGCTCGAACCAGTCCTTAAACTCTTTATTTGTAGACACCCAGCACCCTATCCACTGGACCAACGCACCGTTGTATCGTATGTCATATATTTTAAAGCCTATAACCCTTTCATATAATACATGCTTTACCTGTTTACGCAATGCTTAATTAGCCCGGTTAGCTCAATCGGTAGAGCACGAGACTTGTAATCTCGGGGTGGTGGGTTCGATTCCCGGGGCTGACCATCTAAAATTACTAACAGTCTTTTGGATGAGACTAAAACCGAGGTCCCATGTATGGGTGCTATACACCTGGCATGTATAAGAACTAGGGGATCTCTCTGCAAATTGGGATGCTTTCTGTATCTTGCACTATCCTCCGAAACCTAAAATAACTAACCTCTTCTGGGGGATATACGATACGATAAGATACGCAATGCTTGTAAACTTCTGTGTACACATTATATCTGTTACGTCACTGTCACATTATCCAAATTAGGATATACCATATATATTTTAGTATTCAATTAAAAGAAAATGCGTATGGCCTCTTAAAGCTGTTTACATATTAAGTCCAATACATTTTTATTTCATTCCATTAACAGTGTTCATGCTATGATTATGAGTAGCGCAAGAATTACCAGTTCATTATTTATGTCCTGACGTCACTATGCAAATGCATGTGTGTAAAGTTTGTGAAGCGCTACATACACAGGAATTTGAATTTTATTCAACATCACTGCCAATGCATTTGAAACGCTTGTATCTTGGTGAGGTTGTTTAATCAATTCGATGAAAGTGTACATAAAAAGTGAAGGATGTCGGATATTTGCCTGTGCCGATTCTGTTAAATATGACTGTAATTGTTGATGGATGCAATAGTCTTATGGTTTGGTAAAATATTAGATTTACTGTAATTAAATGTTTGTACAAGGTATTTCGCGATTGGATAGTAGACTGCAGTATCTAATCACAGTGCCAGAAAATCCTCGAAACATCACCTCACTGACGATGCCAAGACCGACTAGTCTGTCATAATCGTTGACAGAAATGTCATTGACGCCATTTTGTTTGTTTGTTTGTTGTTTTTTTGGGGGGCGGGGGGGTAGGGGGATGGTGGTTGACAGCCGGCAGTTACATAAGTTATTCGGCTCATTACCATATTTATTAAACTAGTGTACTACTGACCCGTTGAATAGATAAAATAAACAACTGGTTTATGACACTCCTGAGCCATTGGTCATGTTATGGAATAGCTTATACCATAAATTTCATGTAAAACATATGGTTTTAGTTCTTCCTTACGTGGTGGTCCAACAGTTGGTAACTGTTTCACCACGAATGCATCCATACCATCCCGACTTAAATGTTATATATGTGATCTAGAACCAGCGGAAGAGAACTGTTCCGTACAAGAACGTTACGTTTAGGCTTGACGATGTTCCCCGAATCACAAACAGTGCCTTCAACCACATAGGGAAAGACAGATTACAAACAT
>JAFMSR010000004.1:34289638-34308770 GCA_022818135.1 Saxidomus purpurata
CGATGTTGAAAGAAACCACATCGATAAAAGGTCAAAACTTCAATAATATTATGAAACTACAAAATATCCATCTTTTCACTATGATTGTGGTTACGTTGTTTCGATATTTTGCTGCCGTACATGTAGATTAGAGTTTTTACCATTGTAATTTCTGCTTTTCAACATCGTCGGTACGTTGTTTTATATTTTCGTATCTTTCTTTTGTGGTCGGCAAGTAATGGATAAAAGCGTGTAATAATTTAAACATTTTTTACAAAAAGTGACACTAAATAGCTCTTCACCCATTTACACATTAAGTCTGATATAAGGACGATAACGCGTTCATCAACAAAACTGCAACGTCTATTTTTTTTCTGGTGGCTAAAAACGGCGTGTTGATTACTGAGGAAGAGAAAGGGCGAGCATTGCAGTATTTAACCATTTTATGAGCTAATGCAAGTTAATTAAATACTTTTTTGTTGTTATAAAGCGACAGCTAATTCAATCATTTGCCGTGCAATTTTGACACAAAAACTTTAGAGTTTATGAGTGTCATGCCCGAGAACCAGGTCCCTAGTTCTAAGGTCAATGTCACTCTCTTCAAGGTTAAAGGTCAAATTTAAGAATGACTTTGTTCAGAGCATATCTTCATGCTTGAGGGATTTTGATGTTACTTGGCACAAATGTTCACCACCATGAAACGAAGGATCATGTGCATGAACAAGGTCTAGGGTCAAGGTCACACATAGAGGTTCATTGTTAAATCCAATAATATCTTTGTCCGGAGAATTTCTGCATGGAGGGATTTTTATTTAACATGGCATAAATGTTCACCACCATGAGCTACCCTTGTTTTTAGAATTACTTCCCTTTGTAGTTACTATAAATAGCTTAATTTTAACTTTTTTATTACTGGCTGTTGAGAAAAATCGAGACCACTTTTCTGTGGTACAATATGCATGTTACATCTAATATTTATACCCCCGAAACCAATTTAAGGGGGTATATAGGAGTCACCCGGTAGTTGGTCGGGTGGTCAGTCTGTTGCATTTTCCTTGTCCGGAGCATAACTTGAAAACTACAAGTTGGAACATAATACAACTCATACAATGGTCAAGGGCAATGAGAGGAAGTGCAGTGTTTAAGAACCATAACTTTATCTTGACTAATTACAGAATTATTGCCCTGTGTTTATTTTCCTTGTCTGGAGCATAACTTTAAAACTACTGGTTGGAATTCAATATCCATCTTTTCACTATGATTGTGGTTACGTTGTTTCGATATTTTGCTGCCGTACATGTAGATTAGAGTTTTTACCATTGTAATTTCTGCTTTTTAACATCGTCGGTACGTTGTTTTATATTTTCGTATCTTTCTTTTGTGGTCGGCAAGTAATGGATAAAAGCGTGTAATAATTTAAACATTTTTTACAAAAAGTGACACTAAATAGCTCTTCACCCATTTACACATTAAGTCTGATATAAGGACGATAACGCGTTCATCAACAAAACTGCAACGTCTATTTTTTTTCTGGTGGCTAAAAACGGCGTGTTGATTACTGAGGAAGAGAAAGGGCGAGCATTGCAGTATTTAACCATTTTATGAGCTAATGCAAGTTAATTAAATACTTTTTTGTTGTTATAAAGCGACAGCTAATTCAATCATTTGCCGTGCAATTTTGACACAGAAAATTTAGAGTTTATGAAAGTTACTAATCTGTTACATGTGCATTGACCGGTCACTTACAGGTGATTAATTGGCGCTAGTGATATTTTAAGAAAACAAACGAATTTTGCGTTAAATTTATATCTATTGCTAACAAAATAAAAACATTTTTTTACCTTGGATTTAATAGAAAGTATGATTCATTTACTTAATATGAAGTATAAGGGATTATTTTTAAAGCATTATATCTTACACGGTAATAGTTTGTGTAAAAATTATGGTAAATGACCTTGAAGATGACTGACTTAGCAAGGAGTTAAATGTCTCTTTTTAAAATTTTACACTATTTTGTAACTTAAAAAAAAACCCTGAAGACCTTACAGAAGAAAAGGACCGAAGGTACCATCATATGACGTAAATTGTGTAAGCCCTTGTGAGTTTGATCTTTGACCTTGTGATCCTAAATTTTGATAAGGTAGAGTGGAAAAGATGTCACATTTTCTGGGTCCAATGACCTTGGCCTTTGACAACATGATCCAAAATTATAATACACACAATTACACTGAATATTGATACTTCCATATGGCCCAAAATTATAATATGCACAACTGCACTTCCTACTGCCACTTCAAACCAAGGCGAGCTAATGTGATCACCTGATGTCCGTCGTCGTCCTTGCGTCTGTACGTCCTCGCGTCTCAATTTCTGCAAACGACATCTCCAAAACCACTAGACCCATTTCAGCCACACTTCACGGGAAGGTGCCTTGGGGGTACTCTATTAAAGTTGTTCAACGAATTCGAACTCTGGTTTGATGCAAATCCAACAAGGGCTTAAAAAAAGAAGAGTGAACTAAATTTTCAATTTTCAGGGCCAAGTGATATTGACTCTAATTGTAATATGCATAACTGTACATCATTCTAATGCGTCCCGCCAAATTTGTGTTGGAGTTGTAGAGCGTTTCAAGCCCCTGTGACCATGAGCTTCAACTATATATCCCAAATTACAATATGCACAGCTAGACTTCATATTGATGGTTCGCACCAAGTCTGATGAAATGCAACACAGAATTTTGTAGATGAAGAGCAGACAAGGCAAAATGGACAGACAACCAGACAGACATACGACAACGGAAAAATTGTATATAATGACGAATTAAAAACATTCGAAAAGTTATTATGCATATTGAATAATAAACGCTCCATTTCAAATATTGGCTATATCATTTAAAATAAACTAAATTCATTATTCATGATTTATGAAATATGATAAAAAACCAAATATTTTCTGTACTTCGTGTTTCAAGAGGCCGTGAACCACTACAAAGACATATCAGTATGCTTTAGAATTAGAAAAACACCCTCACAATTCAGCTAATCTCAAATTACCTTGCATAGTCGAAAAAAAAATTCACAGCGGTAGAGACCCAGGTTAGTAATATTTCACTAAAATAAAAAGGCCCATTGTTTACTAGTTAACTATTAGATTTACATTTGCAACAGGATGAAAGTTATTTTCAAAAAGTACATTTTTATGAATAAGGAAGAATGATTTTTTAAATACATGCAAGTGTATGACTTACACCTTGCAGTTTTACATGTCAGCCGATTTTAAATAGTAAGACATGTTTACACTCGCACGAAACCCGTAACACGTAACGCCGTTTCGTGTACTGGGAATAAAAAATGGTTGACGTTCCTAAGGCAAACATTAACAGTTACATGCTGTAATCACATCATGTAAAAAAATTAAGATTAAATACAATACTTAAACAGAATTGTCAACATAAGAGTTCTTTAAACAAAAGTAAAATGTTTTTGGTATTTTGTAAACGGCAAAACCGTTAGCTGGGCCTACTCGGCTCCAACTTGACAAGCACCGTCAGCCTCGATAAATACGGGTGATTTTGCTCACCCGAGTTCCCTCTCGGGATTGTACGTAAATTACTTTTTTTTTCTTAAGAAATATAGTTTTAGGTAAATATATACATGTATTTAATCGTTCGCAAATAAGAAAGCTGTCAATAAAATAACATCAGAAAATTGAAAATCATACTACAAACTCTTATTTCGAGCTCCGTACGTTCTTTAAATATCCGTACTTTTCCGCGCGGTAATTTCTAAAAAGGAGTCCATTAAAATAGAATATGTAAAGTAGCCCGTAAGATATTAACCTTTCTGTAACCGTTTGAAGTTGTATGTACTATATTTATTTGTAATATGTTCTTATCGTATGCAACATGCAAACAGAGATTGAGCTGGTCTGTCTTGCACTACTTTCTCATAGCGCATATTTAGAGTTGTTATCAGCACATAGCACAGTTAAATTGTCTGCATTGTTTAAAACTTGTTATGATAAACATCTTTATTACTAGGCCTGTTTCAGTCAAACTTGAAAGGAGTGTTCGTTGGTTGGTCTTCTACTACAATGCAAAACTGCTAAAACGGATCCTCTCCACTCTGATACAGTTAATGATCACAAAAGCTGAAAACAGAAACACCTTTCAACAACGTCTCCTTAACACGTTTTGTTCACAGTTTCCGGTGAAAACATTAAAACTTTTCAAAGTGATATACTTAAACATTAAATGCAAACGTAATTGCTTGAATTAACAAAATAAGTAAATATCTAGGTGGCAATTTGCAAAAGTCCATTTAATATAATGGTGGGTTCGGTTTAACGACACCGCTTCGATAAAATTTTTCTACTGGGATTTTCAAAACAACGCTTTATAATTTTGTATCGTATAGTTTTAAAAACATTGTATACAGATATACGTTATAGAAATTTCAACTGGTACATTTTTCTTTGACTATTCATTCTGTAATATAGTATTTTCACAGAGTTTAAAGAACTTTATTTTTTCATTAAAATCTGAAAGTGAGCAGCTTTAACGAAAGAGCCAGTTGCAACCAAATTTTACAGAATTGTTACAAAATTACTTAAACTGTTATGTTCCGCTGTAAAATATGGGCGCCATAGAAAGCACTTTGGATTGTACCTTGGATAATCCTCTCCCAGAAATTATCAAACCATTCTGCTCCACTGCACAAGGTGGTAACCACAGCAAAAGCAGAAAAAAAACACTTCATAACGACTAAGATTGCGTCTAACAAAAATTGTAAAATATGTTCCACTCCGCTGCGCAAAATGACCGCTAGAGCTGATCATAGAAAGAACGATTAAATAGCATATCCTCCTTGACCACTGGGTAAATTTCGTATTGGTTTCTTTCACATTCAAACGAGAAAGCTAATGAACGCTAATTAAACTTCATTTCATGGTGTCAATCTAAAAAAGGATACCTCGCAGCGCATTTTATCGTAGCAAACGGCCAGGGTGATCAAAAAATATAAACGACTGAGGCAACCGAAAACAAATGGTCGTAAATAATCATGGTAAAACGTATGCATCCACGTGGAACAACGCACGGATACACTTATGCCGGTTTTTAAGATATTTACTGCTAATCTAATTTATCTTATCTCATAGTACTTTTCAGAAATAAATTGCCAAGAACATTAGGTTTTTAGACAATAATCATCATTTAGCAATTTGATCAATTTGACACAAAAATAGCATAGAATTTGAAGGCATCAAAAGGGCCATTAGAACACGAGTCATTTAAGCTACTGCAAATTACCTAAACTATTTGACACCGGATACTTTTAAGTGTTGACTCTGAGATTCCGTGTCGCTCCCAGGGGTAACTCCTATGGTTTCGTATGGTACCGCCGTGCCGGTGGAATAGCGGTGATTTTTTTCGACTTGCTCTACATCAAAAGGTTAAATATTTTAAGATACCAAAGCAATATTCATCTGCGTTATCTATACCTTATGCTGATCTTAACCCATTTATACCTTTATTTTCACACTGGGATCTTCTACGTCACAATGCAAACCCTTATTTAAGAATATTATGGAACGGCCTCCAGTGTTTCGAAATTAAACTATTTGATAGCCTTAAAAATGCAGAGGTACGAGCTCATCGTCATATGAATCAAAACATCACCTGGTGAAAGTTTCATGACACTGTAGCACGGAGTCAGACTAACATCCAGCAGACCCACACGTTGTTAATTCCAGTTATCTTCCATTATTAGATGTGAATAGTGATTCGGAGAATTTTTGAGAAGAACGATTATTTTCCCACTTAAAACAACAATCGATGCAGTGAATACGTTCCTATTTTGAAGCAATGATCAAATCGCTCCCTTTTCATAAACCATGACTTATTTTACATGTTAAACAATTCTTCATTCACTTAAAGTTTCAATCGGTTTAGAATGATGTGAAACGTAGCAACCAAATAATTTAATAAAGTTAACTTTATACCGCTTGTATACAGGCAAATGAATGTATCATTCCCAGATTTTAAGTTGAATGCATGTTTCATTTCAAGCAGAGATCATATTTAAAATTTCTCTAGACTGTTGAGCATAGTGACTAAGGAAAATGAATAAGCAACTGTTAGAAGAGAAATAGAAACTTGACATACAACAATAAAAAACGTTTAGAACTTTTTTAAAAGTTTGCATTTTCTAAATTTTAATTATAGTATTGAATACAGTAAATTTTATATAATGTGACATTGACGTAAGATGTATTTGTTAAAAGGTTTGCAACTGATGTGCAAATATGTAAAAAAAGAATTTTAACACTTTAGATATTTCATTTTATTTTCACAATAAAAGTAAAATATTCCGATGATCTAAACTAACTGTACGGGTTTTTATCGAAAACTTAATACTGACTGTACGGGATTTATCGAAGCCTTAATAAACAGTTCACAGCCAACAAAGACAACAACAAACAAGTCTTCCTATGTGCTGTCTGCAAATAATTAACAATCTACAAGAGGTATTACTATTCATTTGATATACACAAGATTTATTACAGGCATTACTTTTAGTTAGATAAAAACGCACAAAAACGTCTTATTTAAACATATTAACACATCACATATATTTTCATAAATAGTTGCTAACCTGAATTCCTCCACTTTTTTTATGAAAAGGCACAAAACATTCCTTATTTGATCATTTAGTTGACTCTTAAACATTCCCCAGTGAAGCACTTCATTGAGATCTGTAAAACTAAGAAAAAATATCTTGAATGCTGCATACACAAGTATTTAATATAATGCACATATACGCAATGTTATATTCAATGTATACTAGTGATGATATTTGTTAATGAATTTTGTGTTGAAAAACGATTGCCATGTATATCAACTCAATATAAACTCAACACTTTTCAGTAATGCTAAACAGATTTACATCCGCCTCAGCTTCGTTGTATTAGTTAACAGTCATAGTATCTAAAATAAGCATTTTTGATAAACATGTCTATAAATTTATAAACAATAAATAGAGAATAATGTAGATCTACATATTTTGTAAATCTTGATTTGTTTGTCTTATAATTATTGAAAGAAAAATTATATCATGCAAATACCTAAAATCCTTACTACACGATGGCCAACCTCTTTATACAAATTTGACCTAGATACTAAAACTGTAGATCAGTAAAAATGTAGCTGTTCCCCCTTTTTTATATGACTTAAGCTTGGCATGTCATTAATAAAAGTTTTATTCTTATCTATTAATTCTATCATATGTAATCTTAATTTGAAGTCCATTTTAATGAATATTTGATGATTTGATCTAACCTGATATGTTGCTTTTCATAGAAAAAGGATTTTGAATTGAACATTGTTTGTCTAAAACGTGTTTATCAGCTTTATTAGGAAAAAACATGGGTTCTTTAAATAGGTATAATAGGCATCAAATACACCTCTATAGAAGTATGGTTCATTAACATTCATCCGACTTATCTCGGCGAAGATCCAACAACTTTGAGGTATTCCACTCACCCACAAAGTCTTTTTTGAAACCTAATCTTAAATATGCGTATCCCTGTCTGCTTTTCAATACAAAAAGATATGTTTACAATCTTGTTCAATAGCCCATTTGATTTGAAAATAATGTACGCAGCAGTTACAGAACACAATAGGAAATATTTGTTGAACAGACTGGTTAAAATAATGTCATTGTATTTTACTGATAAAGTCACACCCGTCTGACTGATACATTAAGATATCTTGATACAGTTGGTATTTCTGATTGATAAGGTTTACCTTGTTTTTGCTCGTTGCTTGTCTTAATTTGTACTTTTAAAACAAAAACATAAATAATGATCTCATTGATAAAATATATATAGATACCCTGACTGTTCCCAGCAGCTTTATCAGTGAAGAAAAGTAAAGTGAAGAAAATACAATCTAAAAAGTGAGTTATTTTCATAGGTCAGTGGTTTATTAAATAACTAAATACCTCTTTTTTTTCAAGGGTGTTCGCTCGTAACGAGCTCACAACCCCAGAGTTTGATTTCTTAATTCGCTTTTGTTTGGAAGTCAAACCTATTGCACGCTGCAGTTTTAAACAGCGTTTCTATTTTTCATCTGTCCTATTCACCTTTATCAAGAGTATTAAAGAGTTTTACGCAATTTTAGCCCTTTTTTCTAGCTCGCCAATCGAACACCAAATCTTCCCTCGGTATTTATCATATCTTTTTCTGCTTTGATAATCTTCAAGTCATTTTCTTACACCATTATGGCTTGTCTAGCGTTCTGCAAATTATATATCAATGTATAAACGTTATTTTGCAAATCTTGGTTCATTTGATTTCTTGCAGCGTTCTGATTTTCCCAAATGCTGCGCGACAAGTCAAGAAATTTATTCATAAAATCACAGCCTTTCTTGCGATGCGTATTTACTTCAGCTGTATTAATTTCAGTAACTTCAGTTTATTTGTGACACAATTAAGTAATTTTAAAAGAACTGGCTCACTAGAATCACCATCTACTGACAAAAATAGTCAGGCAAGTTTCATTACCATTTTCGTGTCAACACAATGAAATGTCAACAAAATGGAGACGTATTACCCAAACTCCACGTACAAATCGGACATAAAGGTAGCTTAATAAAGAAGACGGAATAATTATTCATAGAGAAAATATCGCTTGTGAAAAGGTGTCGGTTTATGCGCGGACATTTAGCTTCGAGTTATTTCCGCTATATACTGAAGGAAAGACCTACCGCATTACAAACTGTTCATAACTCAAACGTACTATATAGCATAAAACAAATACAAATGTTGCTTGCACCTTTTCGTTATTCAAACCATAGATCTGTATGTCGCATTCCCTGTTTTTAACGCCTTCAGTGACGATATACTTAAAAAGTTTCGAATGTACACATCTCTGGAGACAAAACGTCCCTTGAACTAGATTTCGGTTGCCTTAGAGTAAACTAACGCGCACGCTTTTCTCTCGTCCTATGACCATCACAAGACAAACAACCGAATAAAAAAATATGTATCGTGTGACACGACGCATGGCAAATTTTACAACCGGGATTACTGGTCATAGGGGTGTTCATTTAAGTCAAGTATATAATATGAGGCATAACATCGTTATATGGGGCACGGTATGGGGAAAACACGTTACGCTGTCACGTGGTACATAAGGACACAAATCGGATAGACACGTGGTGTTATCACGTGGTATATCTGGACACTGCATCGGCTAGACATGCGGTATTGTCGCGTGGTACGTTAGGGAACGGCATCGGATAGGCACGTGCGCACGTGCGTTCGTGTGCAAATCTTCGAGTACCCGGGTCCTGCTTCCCACTCAATTAATACCTACTCACTTGATCGGGTGGTTCTTTATTGTTATTTTTTGCCATGTTCTATACCATGGCATGTACATTTTACAAACATTTTGCATACGTATTAACATACTGACTGACCGACCGACCGACTTAGTTGCCCTTTACCTATCATAAAGGGCTGATGGATACTACTGGTAGCGATGATTACGAAGGGTAAATTTCCCGTGCGCCATTAGCGTTACTTACAAGGTTAGCAGTAAGCGTAAAAAGAGATTAATGAGAGCGCACCTGCGTACAAGCAGCTTGCACGTTTCAGTATTTGTAGAAACCCTAAATACGTGTCGTTAAATTTGAAATTGCTTTCAAGTCTAAAATTTGAAAGTATTAAGTTAATGAGTTTGAACCAGTACCCCGCAGCCCCGTTTATCCACGCAACCCCGTAACGTTAGCCCCGTAGAAACTACTTACCCCGTAGGCCCGCCAAGATAACCCCGTAGGAAATTGTTACCCGCTTCCCGTGAATTTAAATACGTAGCACCAAGTTTCCCCGCAGCCCTTTGACGCTGGCCCCATAGGACCTTGTTTTTCCGCGCCGTGTGAAGTTAACCCGTAGCATTATGACGTAAAACCCGTAGCCCCTACTACCCTGTAAGGCCCACGGGGCTGGGAAGTTAGTCATTGTAGCATCGAAGTGTTCCCTGCAGCTATAGGAAGGATTAGGCCGCTAATGCCTAGTTTCCCTAGCTTGGTAAGGAAATGGGACTTCATAGATATTTCGGGCGGCGATTGTTACTAAAGGATGCTTTGGCTCATAGACCTGTAGGCTACTTACAAGGTTGGCTGCGGTGATACGTGAAGAAACGAATGGGGACGCGGGGATACAATGGAGGTGACGCAACACGGGGCTGTGTTAATTCAAAGGAAACATAGGGTAATGTCATTAAGTTAATGACATGGTTGGTGCATTCATTGAAGCGCTCATACCAGTACCTATAAGTTGAGTTGATACTAAGGGTCCCATAAAGGAATTAATAGGGAGGCGGGATACTTAGCTATCGGATTGACTTAACGAAGACGAGTTTAACGGTGCTACCAGGGCTGCATTGGTACTTGAAGAGACGGGGCTGAGTTCATGTGAATGCGGGGACACAAAAATGGATAGTCGGAAAGCTAGAGATCAGTTTACAAAGTATTGTATTAATAGCAAGGGACACTGGGCTGGGGATTATACATATAGAAATGGTGTTACCAGGGCCTTATTGATACTATAGGACACGTGGATTAGGAAGCTAGGGAGAAGTGTAAGAAGTACTGTATTGATAGCAGGGACAAGGGTCTTAGTACTCAAAGCAGGGTTGGTACTTATAGAAAATGTATTACCAGATCTGCATTGATACTAGTAGGTCACGGGACTGCTAACAGAATTGCATGAAAGAGTGGTCTGAAAGCTAGGGAGCGGTGTAACAAGTACTGTAATAATGACAGGAGACATGGGGCTGAGTATATGAAGCGGGGTGATACAAATGTAATTGTAGAAACGGTGCAACCAAGGCTGATATAATACTAGAGGAAGTGGCTGAGTTTATGCAAATGCGGGGAAACAGACGGTTGATCTAGAAAAGCTCGTGAGTAATGTAACACGTACTGCATTGATGCCAGGGGACACGGGACTGAGTTCCTGAGGCGTGGATAATATTAACAGAAAATGTTACCAGGGCAGCATTGAAACTAGAGGACAGGGGATTGATTTTGCGGGTACTAGTATGTGTATGGCAACAATATTAAACTGATAGAAAAGGACACAGGACTGAGTCCAAGGGGCGATGAGGATACTTATCGAAAGGGTGTAACCAGGGCTGCTTTGATAATAGAGTACACCAGACATGGCTCATGTGATGGCGGGGACACAAATGCTACTTAAAGAAGGTCTAAAAGTTCCTTAAGGGACCGGGCTGCGGGAAAAGCAAGTGGTACAACTACAATTTGTGGACAGGTAATTAGTCTGGGTTAATTGAAAGCAGGGAACACGGGGCTGAGTCCGTGACTATATAATGACTATATGTAGGTGCTACGGGGCTAATTTCATGGGACTGCGAGGCTAAATCGTCCAAAATCATGCATCCGCCTATTGTGTCGTGTGTTCTAATCTATGTAAGAAATAATAAACGTTACGGTACAATAATTGAATAAACTCTAATTTTCGAACGACTTGATAAACATTAATTGATTTCAACAAGCAGTAGGATATATTTAAACGATTCAATCACAAAATGTTGGCTGCTTCATTGACGTGTCGTAACAGATAGGGGATTTCCACTGACTGTCTGGAGTGCGAAATCACCGTTAGACAAAGAATATGAACTATTTCGGTGGCAGATAATATCTGATTAAACTTTAATACATAATGTTTTAAATATTTGACAATTAATTAGAACACTTATCAGTGATATTGCATTATTTATAAAGAAACGAAATCAGATCAATTTGTGTTAAGTCACAACGTAATTATATTAATGGTCGGGATTCCAACTACAGGTATGTCAACGTAAACACAACACAAGAACTAAAACGAACAAAAGGAGAGTATGTAAATGCTGGAGAAAAGGAAAACGTCAATAGTGCGCTATGTTTGCTCAAAGCACCTTTGATAAATCGAGTATTGTCCTACATATCTACATATAACACAATGCATTGGTTAGAATTTTTATATTCGGTTTTGAGAAAATATAACAAAATACAGTCAAACCTGTGTCAAAGACCAGGAGGAAGATCACAATGCGATATTCATATTTAGTAGAACACCTGTGAATAAAGAACACCTGCAAACAAAGACCACATTTGCAGCTTCCCAACAGTGGTCTTTGTTCACAAGTTTGACTGTACATGTTTATTGGAGTTGACAGGCAACATAAATAATGAACAATCTTAAGTGTTAAGGAACCAATGAGTTAAAACCCGCATATACTTGATCACTTTTGCAGGGTTCTCGCAAATTGTGATCGAATTCTAAAAAAATTGTTAATTCAGCTTCGAGACAATCAGACAATATAGAGCATGCAAGTCCAAAATTACCTCAACAGTATGCTAAAATGCCCAAAATATATCAATGATAATAATTAGTTAAAATGTTCATTTGCTTGAAACCTGTTTAGATAATATGTGCAGAAATGACAGTATATTTCAACTGTCACCAAATTAACAACTAATATAACGCACATATCTGAGTCCGTGACATCATGAAGAGGGGACTTAAAAAAAGGAAACAAATCCACCAGTCGGGTGACCGAGGCATTACACGAATGTGGAGTTGACACAGAATGCCTGTATTGTTGTCTCGTGAATACAAACTACAAATCTACCAAGAAATATCACTGGTTTCACTGTATACACGGGGCGCAAGACAAGTCAATATTTAGAAAGAATCGGATCTGGCTTTTGTTTGATCATTCAGTTTACGACATTTTACTCTTAAATAAACGAAAATAAAGAAAAATGAATAAACACAAAAAACGTTCAACACGTATTAAGCTAAATCAATTAATATTTTGTCGATAAAATTGTTCTAAGTAGTGCGTTTGCCATGCCAGTTTCTAGTCTACAAGTTGGAATGTATATTGTTTACTTTAACAGACGTTTTAAAAATGACATAACAATTATTCTTTTATCTACAAATTATTGCTATTTGAAAAAATAGCCATAGATCTAAATCATATATATCTCCACAAAACGAAGCACGCGTGTCTGCCTTAAATATTCCCACGGTCCGATTCATACCGCTACAATTACTTCTATATTCATGCCAACTGATAAGCTGACCCTTCTATTGTCTTATTCTATTTGCAGACAACGGTGGTATAAGGTATCATTGATTTACCGAATATGTAGGCACCTCGTTAGTAAAACATCTTCATTTGCTATTTGATCATACACGCCAACTTGTTTGGTATCTAAAGTGACGTGGTTACCATTGATCTAATGTTTGATTGTTAAAACAATAAAGAGAGTCATTTAAATTGTTCATATATGGTTATATATAAAAAAGCCCGAATCTTTTGATTGGTTGTTCGTCCGATCTTATCGACCGGTAATATTTTGCCTTACTTATAGACAACAAGTTAATACTGAATTGTCAAACCAAATCGTTAATGGCATTTAGAAGATATATTTGAAACATTTGATGAAATAAGTAAAATGATGCAAATATCTGGCTTCCGAATAAAATTTATCAAGTGATAAACTTCGAAGCCTGTGTTGAAGACTATCTTACGTTGAAGCAATATCATTTATATTAATCAGTTTTTCATAAAATGATGAAATTTGTGACGCATGGTGTCTTCAAAAGGAAAGTACATATCAGACCAATGACCTTTTGTGATATGTAAAAAGGAAATTCGTTGAACTTCTAGACATAAGACATACTTCTAGACATTATTGCAGATATACATTTCCGATGTGATGTTACTCCATATTCATAAACCATTTAGTGACAAGGATATAATTTCAACCTTATACAATTTACAAATGGAAAGAGATTTAGGGAAGTCTTGTTTGAACACCTGATCACAAAAAAGTCTAGGCTGTATTTGTTTGTTTTTTTAGTCATAAAAGATTTCTATCACATCAACATCTCAGGATAATGGTTTGTTTTGAATTGCAGAAAGAAATAAAGATTCATTTGTAGACCTATTTAAATGTAGCGCGTAAAGACAGTTAAAAATTTAAAAGCCTCAACATTTCTCACAAAGTATGTATACCAATTTTGTGTAAGGGTCTTTCAAATTACTTCTAAACCAATAACACAAAACACAAATTCCCTTTATGAGGGTGGTCGCGAATATTTATGTATAATGTATAATCTTATACATGCATATGTCTTCAAATTATTTTTACTGCTTAAGCTTTTGAATAACGCATACCATGAAAAAAAGTCTTTAGAGTCCTGAAGATTATCCATAGTTGTAAGCTGTGTTTTAATATTCAGGACTGGTCAGAAATACAATTACATTGGTTGATCGTTTAAAGTCATAAGCATTTTTTTGCATTTGTATAGAAATTCAAAAACCTTTCCACACATGTATCGGTGTACGTACTTTCTAGACGTAATATAACAGTAAAAAAACCTAGACTTTGCGCCTATCCGATGTAATAGTTTTTATACCCTAAAATCTATAAAGTTGACCGCATCGTAATCTAGTAGTAGAGCGCCCGCTTTGAGGGCGGGAGGTCCCTGACCGCGTCATACCAAAGACGTAAAAATAGTACCAATAGCTCCCTTACCATCAGGAATGAGGTGTCGAGAGTGATTAATATAAGTTGAATAACTTATTTCACAATCAACCTACAATAAATTACATAATGTAGTATAAACTATAAAGTTTGTAACTTTTTATAATGGTTAAGACAGGTTTCTGAAACAGCTAAACTATGTAAACGATACAAAGTATAGTATACATGATTTCAAAAATAAAAAAAACGCCTCCGAGTCACCTATTGCAAGTTTTTTTAAAAATACCTGCACACATCGGTTTCATGTTATACTAACACAATTTATTTTCATATATATATTTGTCTTTGCATGATGTTGGTTGTAGAGAAAAATAAGTCAGGAAACAATTAATTAAAGGTACCTAAAGGGTCACCTCAATAACCAAAGCACTGATTACAGATGAAATTAAGCATAACTGTTAAGCTGTTAAAGTATTAAGTTTCAATAAAATTATTAACTAAATGAATACTTTTTATTACGTTTGGCCATTCCGGTACTCTCATACTTCTGTACTCAAGTGAATTTATGATCACAATGAACAAGGACTCTGACATATACGGACATATAATTATTTATTACTTTGGGGCGCGAGATCCACACTAGTACACGTTGCTGAACATGCATCACACATAACAACATAAGAAAGTATTAAGAGTCGTACAATTGCTTCAACGGTGACACTCAACAGATGATGTTGTATATTATTCGACGTGCTAATGTTATGGCTGTCTGTACTGTACCTGAGAAAAGAAGCCAATGCATTGAAGTAAAGAAAATAGAAATATTTTTTTATGCGATCCTGGGTTCTCAAGAACTTAACGCTGTGGCTAACACCGGGTCTAATTGAACATTAGGTAATACAGTGGTAACATTAACGGTACGAGCTCCGTACGAGTTAGTTTTCAGTCGAAATTTTGCAAAATCGCACGGAGTTCATACGGACATCGTTGACTCTTCCGAGCATCGTACGGATTTTTAGAAATCGTAGAGGATTCGAGGACTCGGTGAAAATGTTTCACCAAGCTCACGAGCTCTTGATTTTTTAAGGTCGGGAACAGCCCGCAAGGGCCCCGTACGGGCACCGCTAGGACCACGGTAGAGCTCGTACGGCACGATGTCCTTGCGGATTGAAAACATCACGAGGCCCTTCAGAGCTTGCAAATTCGTCTTCACTTGCTAATATTAACAAAATACCAAGTTGTTAAAACTCGCAAATAGGCAACTGACAACAAGATGCCAATTCGATTTTTATGTAAAAATCTTAATAAAAGGTTATTGGAAACTGGCAACTAGCTTCATACATTAGTTGCCAATTCATCTTCACTTGCGAAAAGCCAATTCGTTCAATCTCTCGAATGGCAACTGGCAGCCATATGCCAGTTCAATTTTTATATAAAAAGCTGAATAAACTGATTCTTGGAGCCATATGCCAATTAAGTTTCTGTCTGTTATTATTAATAAAAAGTAAATTGGCAACTGGCAGCAAGATGTCGATTCATTCAATCTCTCGAAATTGCAACTGGCAACTAGCAGCCAGATGTCAATTTGATTTATGTGAAAAAAATGAAACGAGGTAAATTAATAGCTAGATGTCAATTTGTTCAACCTCACGAATTGGCAACGGGTAACTAGCAGTCAGATGCCAATTCAAGTTTATGTTAAAATCTGAATAAGAGTTGAATTGGCAACTGGAAACCAACTTCATACTCAAGATGCCATTTCGTCTTTTACTTGCAGATATCCAGTTCGTTCAACCTCACGAATTGGCAACTGGTAGCCAGATGCCAATTCGACTTGTGTCTGTAATTATGAATAAAAAGTGAATTGGCAACTGGCAGCCAGATGCCAATTGATCAACATCGCGAATTGGCAACTGGGAACTGGCAGACAGATGCAAATTCACTTTTGTAAACAATTCGTGACTCAAGTTGAATTGCATCTGGACTATATATGAAGTTGGGTGGCAGTTGCCAGTTGCCAATTCAACTTTAATTCTGATTTATACATAAAAATCGAATTAGAACTGGCTATCAGTTGCCAGTTGCCAATTCGCGAGGTTGAACGAATGGTATCAGGCTGCCAGTTGCCAGTTGCCAATTTATTAACAATTTGTGACTCAAGTCGAATTGGCATCTGGGTGCCAGTTGCCCGTTGCCAACTCGTAAGGTTGAACAAATTGGCTATTTGCAAGTAAAAGTTGAAATGGCATTTGTCGTATAAAGTTGGTTGCCAGTTGCCAATTAGACTGTTATTCAGACTTTAGCATTAAACCGAATTGGCATCTGGCTGCCAGTTGCCAATTCACGTTTTATTCATAATTACAGACACAAGTCGACTTGGCATCTGGCTTCCAGATTTAATTACGTTAAGTTCGTGAAATTTAACAAGTTTGTATTTGGGTAATATTTGCAAGTAAAGACGACTTGGCAACAAAAGTGTGAAGTTGGCTGCCAGTTGCCATTTAAATCGGCATTGGATTTGGCAACCGGCAACTGGCAACTGGCAGCTTACTGTATCATATATCGCAAAGCCGTTTGCGTAATTGTTAAACATATAAACATAAGTATCTTAAGCATTTCTTACCTGTGCGCACTAGCGTTTGCCTTTGAAACGTTCATATATAAAGTGTAATTGGTGTGCAAATAATTGCCACGAAACTTACATTGCATACAGCTACTGAAATATATCAAAGTTGGATGTTGAGTGTGTAGTGCGCATGTTTGGAATCAGTGATCTTGATATTACCATCAAAGTAATGTTGTTTAAGTTAAAATATCCCTGCAGCCATATACCCCTTGTTTGCATGCTAAAATGTTATAAAAAATTAAAAAGTACTACAACATTGCTCAATTGTACGGTGCCCGTGAAGTGACATGTGATACATTTTTTGTATTTCGTAATTACGAAATACATTTCGTATAAACGAAATAAGATTTCGTAAAAACAAAATGTTATTTCGTAAAAACGAAATCTTATTTCGTAAAAACGAAATCTTATTTCGTATAAACGAAATCTTATTTCGTAAAAACGAAATGTTATTTCGTAAAAACGAATTCCTATTTCGTAAAAACGAAATCTTATTTCGTAAAAACGAAATGTTATTTCGTAAAAACGAAATGTATTTCGCAATTACGAAATAAGATTTCGTTTTTACGAAATAACATTACGTTTTTACGAAATATATTTAATTCGTTTTTACGAAATCTTATTTCGTTTAAACGAAATGATATTTCGTTTTTACGAAATCTTATTTCGTTTTTACAAAATGTATTTCGTAATTACGAAATGTTATTTCGTTTTTACGAAATGTTATTTCGTTTTTACGAAATCTTATTTCGTAATTACGAAATACATTTCGTAAAAACGAAATAACATTTCGTAAAAACGAAATAACATTTCGTTTAAACGAAATAACATTTCGTTTAAACGAAATAAATACATTGCGGTAAAACGAAATGTTATTTCGTAAAAACGAAATGTTATTTCGTAAAAACGAAATCTTATTTTGTAATTACGAAATACATTTCGTTTTTACGAAATAACATTTCGTTTTTACGAAATAACATTTCGTTTTTACGAAATAACATTTCGTTTTTACGAAATAAGATTTCGTTTTTACGAAATGTATTTCGTAATTACGAAATAAAAAAAAAGTCCCACATATCACTTCACGGGCACCGTACAATTGCGCTTCAGTTATTCCAGTATTTTGATCATAAATAATCAATCTTTTAATTGATGTTTGTTGTAATTGCAACAACGCGCCAAACAAGGATACATGTACTTGCATTTGTGAATTTCTGTTGTCGCTTAAGCAAAGATTGAAAAATATCCAATCCAATTAAATCTATTCCGTTTAAAAGTTCTAACTAACAGTAGCACATGTGGTGTTCTTGCTTAATAGTACCAACATATCATTTCTAGATGACATGTTTTCGACATATACAACGGCAATATGTAAGTTTATTTGTCTAAAGTTTTAAGAACAGATGTTATATGTACTACTACGTAAATTAATCGAATATTTGAGTTATGACCTCTCACATTTTAAAGTATTGAACAGTTTGTTAAATATCTACATGTATACTGAATACAATGACGCTGACTTGTTCTGTTATCCCAAAGCGGGGTATTTCGAAATTACCGACCTAGTCTGTGACCCTGATAACAATAAAAGTTAGAGGTTAATTTCTGTATTTCATTACGAATTTGAAGCACATGCGTTTTTGATTAAGATAGCTGAATATAATTAGGTTATCGATAATCAACTGGTACTTGAGAACAATGCATTGAAACAGTTACAAAAGAATTGGCACCAGACAGGTAGTCTAGAGTTGTTTTTCTGATTGATATATCAAGTTTGATCAACTGATTAAATAGAAACAGGTACTAAGGTACTAATACGCTGTATCTGTCTATGGGAAAATAAATTAAACATTTGTATCATGAGGTCAGAAATCAACAGGTTTAATTTGTACTAATATAGTTTTCAATATCCGATGATCTCATAAAAGTACACTAAAGGTCCCGGATGTGATAAGACCAA
>JAFMSR010000004.1:34309270-34330259 GCA_022818135.1 Saxidomus purpurata
GTTGCTCTATTGCTGGCTAATTTACGTTTACATAGTCGGTGAAGTCCAAAGGGATATGTACCTTTCTATAAAATCCGATGTTTAAATCAAATATAAATGCGAATTGTGTATGAGTTTCCATCTTTAAAAAAACATTAATAGGAAATAAGAATTTTCATATCTACACATCGATGGGTTCGACAAATCTACATTTCCCGAGTATCGTAATGATGCAATCATTCAGGTCGTGCCGCCTCTCATAGGACGATTTGATGGCGTAGTAATTGAAATTGTGAATTCCTGCTTCAATTAGTTTTACAATGAAAAGTACCATGCTTACATATATCAGGCAACGTAAGTGACTTGCAATTCATTTTTAAGCCGAAATCGCGAATACCTACCTCAGATCGTTTAAGCTTGGAAGAACTATTTAGGTGGAATGCCTCTGCTTGTCCAAATTGTCAGGTTTTGGTCTAGTCGTTTTAAGAATCGGTATACAAAAAGGAGGTCACCTCCTTGCTATAAATTATTGATGGTATCCGTATAGCTCTTTGGAGTAGTGTTCACTATAATACTTCCGTCAGCGTATTTGTTGGTGCAAGTTACTAACGATTTTCGTAAATGAGTTTTACTAAGATCACTTTGCATAAGTTTTTACACTAGCCGTTTGCGTAAATCCGACTGTAAGTTGTGAATCGATGGATTTCGCATAATAGTATTTGTTACTTTTTACCATTTATAGCAAGTGTTTTTCACGTTAAGGGAAAGTGCACGGGAAAAAAGCACAGAGACAGCAAAGTTTGTTTTTCTCTACTTTGCATGAGTTACGGACATTCTTGACATAAGTCTAAGAAAATCTTACTATCTTATCTTTAAAACCCACGTACGGGTATGTGGGTTTGCGTAAGTGAAGAAGGAATACATGAACTTACTGAAAATGTACGCAAAGTTAGTAAGACAACAGTAACTGATCCTTGCGATGGTTAACCGTTATACCTTATAAAGGGGACATTCCAACCACATTGGTGGCTAACTATTTTTTGGAACTCTATCCGTAAATTATTTATTCTTTTAGTAAAGTGGCTAAATTATTATAATTCTTTATAATTTTTTATACTATATCAATTCGACTACGCGAATCATTTTTCAAAATTCCTCTCTTTCGGCGGCTGTATTTTATTTTTTTGCTAATAAAGGGTTTTTACAATTTCAAAATTTAAAAGTGGGTGAAAAGGTTAACATACATACATATGTACTATTTTATAATGTAAGTAACATATCTACATATCTACGGCACACGTTATTCTCTCCTTTAGACCACTTAAATAAAGAAAATTTAACTAACAAAATGATAAGTCAAATAAAAGTAGGACAACAATTTATTAAAACGGGGCTTTTACATTACAAAACTCAAATGCATACTTCCTAGGCTCCCACGATCCAGACATTCAAACTAGGTCAATCTTACTCACGTATCAAATTGGTCACCGCGATTGACTTACTTTTTGGCAACCAATCAAATTCAATCTTTGGCTAAAACTGACTGGAAATTGCAGTCAGGTAAATCTCTTCTCTTTTCGGCTTCAAAATTCTAGCTTTCTAGGCATGACGGGAGACATGCCGGGGTCTCATCTAAAATATAAGCTAAACATTTAGCTTTTGGACGGACCTTGATAAAATCTCTTTCAAATCAAATCAAAATCACAGTGGTGGCGAATATGTTTTCCCTGGCTTGAAGTGTAATCTTGGTTTCAAGTCACTCAAGGACTTCTTTTCTATAATCTCGGCTTGGTCTTGAGCCTTGGACAATGTCGAAGCCGGGTTTTTGACGCTCACGTGACCATTATATTTCCAAACCACCTACATGTATATGGTGGGCTTGAATGATTGTTATTGTCAAAGTTCCTTATAAAAGTTAACTTACGTTTTTTAAGTTGCTGATAGTCTTCATCCGGCTGTGTTCCTGAAAATAAATTACGTGTGTAAAAGACATACTTTTGTAGTTTATATATACATGTATCTTATGTATTTTGAGATGGTTTACTCGTATATGTGTCGATATTATAAGGTTATGGGAATGGGCCGAAAACGATTCTATATATATGTTCATTTTTACTATAAGCATGAACTCAACCAAATTGAATGTTACCTTAGTAAAAGTAACAGAAAGCAGTTACTTTACACAAATATGTTTGACTTATAAAATAAGTGTAAGCAATAAGCAACATTGAAGGAAGCAGTGTATATTGTTTAAAAATTCACGAAATGTATTTGCATTGAAGTTTCAAAACAAGATTGAAGTACATAATTGTAACTGCAATGCAAAGTAAAAACTTGTTTCAAGTGTATAACGCTTGCGCTTTTAACAACAGTCTCGTTACATTATAACTGCACTTATTCTAATACTATGACCCTCATCAAATTATTAACTCTTATCAGGCCATAATGGTAAAGGGGACAACAAATCAAAGCAAAAACGCAAATTGTATGAATGGGGCATCAATTTAGCTTTAATGATTTTATAAATTATACTATTCTTAATTTAACGGCAAACTATCGTGAAGGTTTACCGTGTAGATTTTCAAAAATTCATATAGTATTTTATACTAGGGATGTCAATAACCGTTTATTTTACTAACCGGTTAACCGTTCATTTTCCAAGAGGTTTACTGTTTAACCGATAGCGTCAATTGTTTTCCGTTAAAAACATTGTAATGAAAACATTATTCATAATGATATCCAAATTCTCTGAACCATACAATACAATGGGTGGGGTAAGGCAGACAGTAATTTCGGTCGTATTTGTAAACTCTTACACCACGTAGTACGGGCATTTGGCTCTAAATGCGAGAAACTTTTACAATTCTTTTTCAGGAGACATTAAATTAAAAGACTACATGCCTGTTTACAACTGAAAGCTCCTGAATAGACAAGAAAACAAAACGAAATAACGAAAGTCCAAATACTTCTGTGTAATGCGAATGTCTAACAATTTTATCTTTATTAGTCCGTTTGAAATATTTCAAAACAACAGACTGAACCGGCGGCATTTTGAAATAAAGAACGAGAATCTATGTAGCGTAGATCTACTGACATTAACAAAATGACAAAGTGATCGTATCGTATATTAGGGCTTTATCGTTGGTACCGGTTTCCCATATGAGCAACGCCCCCAGAAGAGGTTAGTTATTTTAGGTTTTCGGAGGATAGTGCAAGATACAGAAAGCGTCCCAATTCCAGAGACACCCCTGGTTCTTATACATGCCAGGTGTATAGCACCCATACATGGGACCTCGGTTTTAGTCTCATCCAAAAGACTGTTAGTAATTTTAGTTGGTCAGCCCCGGGAATCGAACCCGAGATTACAAGTCTCGTGCTCTACCGATTGAGCTAACCGGGCTGACTACTAAGTGATCAGAATCAAGCTAGTTTTATATACCTACTGTAAAAGTGAGTTACTCTTATTACTATAAACGCTTTCATCATTAAAGGTATGTAAATGTCAAAATCAAACTCTGTTGTCACGGGTCGTGTCCAATTAACAAGTTGACACTTCACACCTTTCTGTCTTCACGCACCGTGTTGCCTGGTGTAAAGGTCGATGCCAGAGATAAATAAATATAAAATACATTTATTGTGTTTTCTTCTCTATTTCTGCATAAACATATAGAATGACCGTTGTCCGCAGGTGACCGCTAGTTACAGGTGACCGTAAGCACAAGTTTGACTGTACATATATTTTTAAATAATCAGTCACAACTTTAGTAACCGGTAAATCGTTCGTTCGGTCGGTTAATCGGTTATCAATAACCGATTAATCGTTTACATCCCTATTTTATACGTCTGAGAAATATTTAATTAATTGTTGTTTTTCGTGTCTTTGTTAATTGCCTGATACCTGACCGAACCGTTTAAAAATAGATCACATCCACTGTTTACCAACTCACACTGATAAGCAAGTCATTGACTGAAATATGCTGCTTGTTTTCATAATCTTTGAAGTATTTTTGAAAACAATTTTTCATTGCCATACAGCTCTAAGTCCTTAACTTGCGAATTAATTATTTCCTAGATCTGTTCTGCACCATACTCGGACTATCAACGTAAACATTAATGGACACGGGTCTGATAATTGCATTGTCCATACAACATTACACATGTATTTGTTACCTTTCACATACTGAGAAGACTAATTTGAATTAATGTATTAGATTTTGAAAGCATGGAAAAGAGAGACAGGATGAAATTTTGTGCTTTTAAAACTTAAAAAAAAATTACATAAATATTTCACATCTTGTATCTTGAAACGTCATTTATATGAAGAAAAATAATCATATAAGATCTACATAATACTCATGAACAGATCTAGTCAATTATATAGTTTAGGACCTCAACTATACATTGTATTGAAATTGTTATCTCTCTGGGGAAAATAGATATATTCCACTTTTATCTTCGTTTTAAAGTACATACTATTTAACCAACATCAAGTAAATACATAATAATATCCTATTTAACCTTTTCTCTCACTAATTGGTGTTTATCATTGGTGAATATGGAATATCGTTTTATATATAATGTTGTTTTCTTTCATTGATGCACACATAAAATACATCTTTCACCAGCTCCGTTAGAAAATCCTTGACACCGTGAGATTATCCGAGGTTATCCATTTATTACCGAATGCTTACGAATCTACGGTCAGTTGCAAAATCCGGTATCGAATTTTGATGTGAAATCCACGATGGGTCTAATTCTGCCATATGATTTTTTTTCTGCGACGATGTTGTTGACCTCGTATAGTAGCTAACTGTACGCAGCTGAGCGATATACAGGGACATACACATTCTATTTAATAACCAAAGTCGTTTAGAATTTTGGGAAACGTAGGGCTGCCTTTCCAAACGAGAGACAGTATTTAACGACGGATGCAGTCAGCATTAAATCTTCTTTCATAATAAAAGCAGTCATTTGAAATAATGCACTACAGTTAGAAAAGGTCTGCAGCTAATGCGCATACACATGTTGCATTTACTTATTGGCAATGAAAGAGGCAGAATAACGTGGACAATTGTATCAACATAAAAATATTATTGGATGGAATGCTGCCATTTTGAAATAATAACTAGAAGTGTACCAATAGGAGACGGATGTCCCCGCTTAGGCTTTTAAGTTACTTAAATCAGAAACAAAAAGCTAGAGCTAACTATTAGAAACAGCAGTAGAGCGGACATACCAATCAGGACATGCAACTAACGAAGCAGTTCTGCGAAGTGACACTAATGATGTAATCTATGTCTTTCCGACTGTTTTAAATTAAGATGGAACTGGACGTCTAGCAACGTGACCATCATTTAAATTGAAGTGACCGAGATTCTAACAACCCATTTCACCAAATGTGTATCTACACAGTTCAATTACGGCTCAATACTACGAGCACAACATATTATGAAGGCAAAGAGCAAGAATTGCGAGTCTAATCTTTTGCAGAGAGGATCATAATATATGTAAAGGGTCGAGTCAGTCTCCTAACTGGAAGCAGCAAAGGATTACGAACAAAACAAGAAATGACAAAAGTCAGAGCAAAAGACGAACGGCTTACCTTAGCCACAAAAATAATTAAGCGGAAGTTTCTTTGCAAATTAATATCAGAAACTATCAAAGCAAAACGGCCTTGGAGAGCCGAAACTTCAAAGTCGTCGGGTCACGCGGCAGATCTGTAGAAGCAACAATATAACCCAGAATCATTGAGAGCAAAGAGCATGAATCTCTCTGGTTTACTGTAGCAGCAGCACAAGAACAGACAGGGCAAGGAAGAAAGGTAAGGACAACCAGTCGAATACTGTATTAGAACAATAGAAAGTCCGTAAAAATCCATGAAGAAAAATAGAAAGTATTGTTGGGTAAGTTCGAATCAGCAAAAGAAGTATGGTCGTAGTAATCCACGATGGCTGAGAATACAAGTTTCTCGGATAAACGGTTGCGGCATATGCAACTCGGATAAAGTTAGCGACGAAGGTAACAGAAACTTAAGCTATATAGAATGAATTTAATTAACTAATTGCTAGAGCTATTTATTAGAATCAGCAGTAGAACGGATAGTAGAAAGGATCTTATCTTCTAGCGGAACGGCTATGTTGTCTGAAATGAAATCCCGGTTCAAATCCGTACCTGTGATAAATAATACACGTTTCGCAAACACTACAGAAACTATGATCTTGGAAAACAACTATGATTATAAAAAGAATGGTTATATGAAGTCATCCAGGCAACTCGCTCACAGCGTTCATTCTTCCTTAAAAAATTGATATGTACATTGTATATACCTTTGTTAAAATGTGTTTAGAATGCTTGATTTTGTGTAAATGTATTCTTTAATCATATTGTTGACGGCCGCAAGTGAGATAAATGATGCTGTAATTGTTTTGAATAATACCGCACGACACATTGCCTCGGACACATTGGTTGCGCTTGTATATAAAGTGTCCTCTTACGGTTGTAAGAAGACACTTTTACAGCAAAACTCGTTCTGTATCTATTACATAAATGTTTGCTGAGTGACAGACGATAAAAAAGAGGTGAAACTTCAAATAGACTTAGTGTAAACCTTTCAAAGGATATATGTTTTATACGAATTTACTTTTTGTTCGCTGACAAGAAAGCTTTTACAACTGGGCGGACTGAGGAGCGTATGGCGTGTGTCTTTGTCCAAGGGACACTCCTCGTTTTTCGGCTGAGATTTTAACCAAGGACACCCACGTCCTAACAACAATTCAATTCAATTCGATTTATTTTGACATATGAACACTACATGTTTGTCGTCGTAACTAAATTGGCTGCTATAAACAAAACATGAGAAGAACATTGAACACTGTTTGCAGCACAATATCAGATATAGGTATGTTCATTAATGCAAGTATGAACAAATAATATATGCATAAATGTGTACAAAGTGAAAATGCATGTACATGTAGCCTCATTGATTTGGTACTCTGATATTTGCCTTTATAATTTATTATTATAAGGAATGAAAAATACCGTATAAATCCTACAGTACGACGATTAAAGCAATTTACTATCTGCACGATATTTTGATGCATAAGAGTTCGTTTTTTTTAGCATTGACTAGAGAGTAAAATGTCATAAAGGCCAGAGTATAAAACCAACTTGTTTCTCCTAAATGTCCCGAATGATGAAAAGTGTAGACGTGTACTAGTGTTCTAGTTACCCAGCTCATTTCAATTGGTCATCATATTTCTTTCTTGACAACTACTTCTTAATTCTTACTTCTCTCATTTCAATATTTGACCATTAAAGTGAAATCTAGTCTGACTTAAAGACGCATACTAATTCTTGTTGGTTATAACTTATAGGAAAATATTGTTCATGAACAATAACATGGATAGGCTTTAATAAAAGAACTGAACGTTTTTGATAGTGTGTAGCAAAGTTCGTAATTCTCTATTTCCTGTATTTATTTGGATGGAATTTGAAATTTATCATTAATTACTATGTATAGAAATACACAGCACAATGCTCCTGTATATTGACATTACCCCTGTGCTGTAACTAAGCATAAACAGTCGTTCTGAGCGAAGCGTCATGCGTATTTCACCGGAAGTCTAAGCCGGTGGTCAAAGTTTCGAATCCCGTTTCTGAAATAGTACTGTTAGCTGCTGGCAAAAATCGAACATATTTGTGAATTCATTTCGCGGCTAGAAACCCGTACTATTATACACGTTCTCTTGTGAGAATACGTCTGTGTAATTAAAAGTTATTTGCGATCAATAGTATTTACTATTATCTCATAATAAACAGTAGTTTGGAGGTAAAATCATATCATGCTGATAGATATTAACTATTTACGTACTAATCATGAACGACTGAAAACGCAAGTGTATTTTATTGACCTTTTTCGTGCGGTATTATTCAATAAAACTGTGCCTTTCATGGCCAATTTCTTTTCTCTGACTTGAGGCTTAATCTAGGTTTCAAGCCAACTGATGGATTTCTTTTCTACAATCTCGGCTTGGTCTTGAGCCTTGGACAGTGTCCAAGCCAGCTTTCAATGACCGATTTCTTTTCTCTAATCCAGGATTGGAAACGCGCTCGTGGCCATTGTATTTTCAAACCACCTATAGGGTAGGCTTGAACGATTATTTATCTACTATGAAAACACGAATAACTGCACCGTTATACTGTACATGTATATGCACCTGAGTACATGTAAATCAGGTGTATGTGAACTATACAAAATTAAACATTCTTTGCATATAGAGAACAATGGCCGCTAGATGTCTTGAAATTTTTGAAACTTTAGAAAGTGAACTAAATCAAAGAAAGGTAATTATTTTAATTAAGTGAGAGTTAACTATATGTAACTTGATTGTCTGATAGCCGGAAAAATCAAATTAGGTAATCCAATCAGTGGTTACTGTGATATGTGCATGATAGTAACTTCCATGCAACACTTTTTAGTTAAACTTCAACGGAGTCCTACAAGAACTATAATTTGCATTAAATTTAGTAAAAATTGATTTAACTTGATTGTTTATTGTCCGTAAACCCTTTAGTTCAGTTAGAAGTTAATGTCAGTACCTTTCATGCAAAACTATTACCAAAAGTGAAACGCCGACGCCGACGAAAAACTGACCCCAATAGTTGTCTTTGTGTTATAAATAGTCGATCTGAAAAGTCACCACTCTACTCTATAAATCTGCATCGTCTACCAGCGCCCTATATTTTTTCCTTTTTTAGCGATCCAGCACTCTGCCCCTTACTAAGACTTGTCTCACCTAACCTTAGCCTTACGAACTGTTGTCTCTCTCGAACCCAGGATTCTTTACATTTGTGCTTCTATAGATGATGTTAAAGTCCCAGCTTCAATTTCACAGGGGCTCAAGGTGGTAAAATATTGTGGACGCTCAATCTCCAAAACCCCAGGTCAGAATTTAATGATACTTCATAGAAGTGATAAGCACCATGCCTAGTTGTGCATGGTCCATGTTTCGGGTCATTAGATCAAAGGTAGGGGCTTGAGATAGTAAAATAGTGTGCGGTTTTAATCTCCAAACCAGCTGGTCAAAATTTGATGATACTTCACAGAAGCCTTAAGATGTGCAGGTCCAATAATCAAAGCATCAAACATTACATACATTTTAAATACTGTGTCAGTGGGATGTTCGGGGGGTAAAAATAAATAGGAAGAAAAAAAAGTCCCTCATTGTACGACCGCCTTTTCATAAACAGTTGTCTTCAGGATGAAATTATTTGTCCCTTATCTTTCACAACACACACTCATACTCCTCACCTACACCCGCACCGCCCCCCCCCCTCCCCCCCCCCACACCCTGCGCTATGTGTCCCGCTCTCTGTTTCGCAACTTCCTATTCTTACCAAAAAGGTGATGATAACATTTATTTTGAATAGTTATTTTTCTCTGTAGTTGTACAGTACACAAATGTCAGAACTGTCATGTTTGATGCTTATTATTTCTGAAAAGGTTTGCAAAACAAGATCACTACTAGTTGTGATGAATTATACCAAAAAATAGTAATTTACATTTTAGGAACGTCACACAATGAACATGGAGAACTCATCATTGCATGCCTGTCAAATAATTATGTATAATCCGTGTATATTTTGAAGCATAACAGTAAGAAATATCGAATGTTTCCATGAAAGCATATCAACAGTGATGTTGAGTTCTTTGCCAGACTCTTCTGACCAATATTACAGTTGTCTGTTGCCAAATGTGTAAATATTTAACTTACGAAAGTTTCAAGTTTCAAAATTGAAGTAACAACGCACTACTATAGTAACGTCGATCCTAATTGGTTACGTCATGTAACTTTGCGACTATCAAATAAATGGTCAGCTGATTTGTAATTTTGATATTTGCGACTGTCTTTACGGTTTTTAATGTTAACAAATATATTGAACGGCTACTTTATTTACAGGTAGTGTTCTAAAAATTTAGGAAAACATTTACATAAAGAGCACTTTTTATCGAGTCTGGTTTTCTCGTGAAGCGGCATCTTTACACTAATTTGGTGGTGTTTAATATTTCATTATGATGGTGAAAAGGATAAAATTCAAAATAAAATATGTATTTTCCCTAAGTCACGCATTTACGAACCCCCCTCTGTTACGCTTACAACTTACAAAAGAAGGCCAGTTATTCAGCCGTTCGTCTGTCCGTCAATCTTTATATATCATTTACACTTATGCATTGTTATGTATGTAGTGAGTTGGTTTGGAAAGATAAAAAGATAAGTGATACGTTTGTCTGTGTAGTCCTGAATAAATTAAAAATTATGGAAACAAATATAATATTTATGTGCGTTTACTTTTCGTAACAATGTTACATTAATAGGAAACAAAGCCCTGAGTTACGGGAAAATAACTTTTATGTACCTTTCCCCTATCTTTTCTCCACCACCTCTCATTTTCCTGCCTGCCTGCATCATTATACCTTCCTTATTCGCTCGTTCTTTCCATTTTCGTCCGTCCGCTCACTCACTCACACGTTATAATTTTATCGTACTCTATAAATTCATTCATTATGCCTGTATTATGAGACATTTAGCGCATCGGGTTTTTATTTGCCTAATTTTTGATAATTTTATAGATTAAATTAATTAATATATTCCGTCAGTCACTGCGGATTTTTAAATGAACGACTATCACAGTGCCGTTAATAGCATGTTTCACGTAATACCCGTGCAATTTTCCCCAAACTAGGATTGAAATCAGTACAAAAGAAACGGACAGTGGTTTGACCAAGACAGAGAAAAGAAATCCGCATTAGCTTGGATTCAATCCTGGATTGAAACTCGGCTTGTTCAATCTAGGTTTCAAACCAGGTTTCAAGCCAGAGAAAAGAAATTGGCCATCAAAGTATTGTTTTCAATCCAAAAATGTTATATATTGTATTTGTCATTTCATTGGCGGTTGAAAGGTTACCAACTTCCGGTCAAACGTGAGCGTAATAGGGCTGCGCCGACAAAACGACGGTCACAAAGATCAGAAACTGCTTGTATATGTGTTGCAATATACTTCATATAACTTTGAGAATCTGTCAGATCTATAACAGGCTGTTTTAAAAGCATTAGCAGAATTTTCTTGTACTAAATAGTTTGATTTTATTCTGTCGTGTAAGCTGTAACTACTTGTATTTGGAAAGACGTACAAAATTTTGACAATTTACAATATTTCCTTAGTTTCTTAAGTAAAAAAAAAATTTGGCTACCCGCTCATAGTCTGATAGGGTACCGTATATAATAAACTACATTTAAAAAAATTGTACTTGATAACATATCATAGACTTTAAAATCTCACACGACACCGGAAATGACCGACCCATCCTGAAAATGCACTTTATATGCAAACAGACAACTGAAAGAAATAATTTGCGCACAACGCAACTATGTAACGTCTTGACATCACGACTGGTTCTTCCCAGGAAAGATGTATAGGTAAACTGGCCGCTTGTTAAAATGACAAAAAAGGCGGACAATTTACCTGACCATCGTTCCTGAGAAGGACCAGTATTTGACACTTATTCTCCGTAAGAAACTGCCATCTTTCTCAAATAGAGTTATGGTCGTTATATAGCGGGGCTCGGAGCCTTGACCCTCAATCAGTGAGAGGTTTTGTGGTTACATGTAAGCGATCTTAACCACTCGATCATGGAGGCGGTACATATATAACTACACTTGACTCATGTACACAATGTAGCAGCGGATCAGCAGTCCAGTGGTAACGCGGTGGCCTTCTTATCCAGGAACGCAGGTTCGATCCCCGCCCCTCCTGTGTGTAGTCAGGCCGGTTAGCTCAATTGGTATAGAGCACGAGACTTGTAATCTCGGGGTTGCGGGCTCGATTCCCGGGGCTGACCAACTTAAACTACTAACAGTCTTTCGGATGAGACTTAAAACTGAGGTCCCATGTATGGGTGCTTTACACCTGGCATGTATAAGAACCAGATGTGTCTCTGGACTTGGGACGCTTTCTGTATCTTGCTCTATCCTCCGAAACCTAATATAACTAACCTCTTCTGGGGGCGTTGGTCATATGGGAAACCGGTACCAACGATAAAGCCCTAATATACATACATACGTTCACAATGTAGGAGCGGATCCAGTGGTATCGCGCTGGACTTGTAATTCATGATCGCAGGTTCGATCCCCTGCCCCTCCACTAACATAACTCATGGTCTTTCGGATGAGACCTAAACACCGAGGACCCTTGTATCGGTTTTGGTTTTTAGAATATTTCAAATTGTTCAGCTACAAATACATTCGTGTGATTCAGATCTAGCTCAGTGTCCCTTATTGTAACGCAGATGCAGTGTTTCCGGAAATGCTCGACGTACATTCATATACAATGTAGGAAATGAGAAGGATCACTTCTACGATAGTCAGTCGATCAAATGTGAAAAAAAATCAAACTGCAACAGTCAATCACATGTGACAAAACACATAGCACTAACAAAGTGTGTGTAGACGTAGCATTCACGAAGCTTATTATACACATTATGAACAGCCGTGTTGATAGCACATTATTATGCCGAATGCGGAAACACTCGGTTTTCGGCAAAACTAATATTTACACAGGATTTTCTTCTCACATGCGGTACCTGTTTAGAAAAAAATGCACTGTTTCCTTGATCTATGGCGAAACAATATCTTTTAGCCGTTACTCACAAAGACAACCGAAGGGCAAAATAAATCACAAAAACATACCCTTAGAAAAATCACACGTTTTGTATTGAAGCCGAAGTCAACGCCGTAAACTGCTGTCAACGCAGGAGGCTGTACACTGTGCATATGCGAGTTTAAATTCATTTCAAACCAAACTAAAGCGTTAAAGATTATATTATTATTATAAATGCAATTTTATGATTATATTCTAATGGTAGGCAGTCGTCTTCTTTTATTTGCTTCGTGAATTTTGTACATTTTATAATTAAAGAGGCATAGTGACCAGGGATAAAAGCCGAGGAATCACCTTTTCCGAATATAAATAATAAGTACCCGGATGTGCAAAGCCGAGAATTCAATACAGTTGCAGTCCGGTCTTCTATGGTAGGGAATAGTTCTGAATACAACCCGGAAGTGTTGCAATATTATTTTCTAATATAAATAGTATTTATAGCAGCGTTTAGGGCTGCAGGGAATATAATATGTTACGGTCTCTATAGCCTAGTGATAGACCGTCTGCTATATGTACTTGAGGTCGCGGATTCGATTCTCCGACGCGTTACCAAAGACATGAGAATGGGAATGGCAACCTAATGCTATGTTGCTGTCGCGAAGATAAAGAAAAGTTTTCCGCTTCTTGGATAAGGTAATATAGTATGTTTGGTCACAAAAGACTGTCGTATGTGTTGTGTGTTAAATATACGTATCGTTGAATAATATAATTGAGGCTTTTGATCATGGATCCGCGATAATTAATTGTAAGTACTAAATGAGTTCTGGTATACAAGTGCCTCTAGCTTTTTAGTTACGAGTAGTTTACCTAACCATTGTTCCTGTGACGAAACAGTACTGCGTGTAGATCCCTATCCTCCGAAAGAAAGTGTAGTGTTTCTCACACAAAGAAACATGTTTTTGTAGCAATGATTATGAGTGGTAAGTTCTGTATAAATGTACGGTAAGACAAGTGTGAGAGAATGGTAAGTCTAGTGTGAGAGAGTGGTAAGTCTAGTGTGAAAGAGTGGTAAGTCGTGTGTGAGAGAGTGGTAAGTCGTGTGTGACAGAGTGGTAAGTCGTGTGTGAGAGAGTGGTAAGTAGTGTGTGAGTGAGTGGTAAGTTCTGTGTAAATGTTCGGTTAGTCATGTGTGTGTGAGTGGTAAGTCATATGTACGTGAGTTGCGCTTCCTCCGTAAATGTGTGGTAAATCATGTGTAAGTGAGTGGAAAGGCATACGTCAGTGAGTGATAAGTCGTGTATAATTGAGCGGTAAGTTATGAACGAGTGAGTGGTAAGTCATGTGTGAGTAAGTGGTAGGTAAGTCATGTGTAAGTGAGTGGTAACACATGTATTACTGAGCGGTTAGTCATGTAACTGATGCATATATAAGTGATTAGTAAATAAATGGAAAATATAGGGCATATTTGTATATTAAAGAAATCTTACTTATATTTACTTTTGTTTCAGCTATGATTCATGCTGGTGTTGTTCCAGCTCACTGCTACATTTAAACCCAAGGAAGATAAAAAAGAGGGAAAGACATGTCGGTCCAGCAATCGAAAAAAATGCCAAGAAATCGTGTACAAATCAACACAGTGCAATTTAAGTCCAGCTGGAGACAACGAATTCCAATTTATTTCATGTGTAGAGAGTGAGAGTGATGACGATGAACCTCAGCTTTCATATAGAAAGTAACCACGAAGAAACTTTACTGTACTTAAGATATGTACTTTTTCCTAAGTCACGCATTTACGCACCCCTCTCTGTTACGTTCACAACCTATCAAAAAGAAGTCCAGTTATTCAGCCGTTCGTCTGTCTGTCAATCTTTATATGTCATTGACACTGATGCATTTTTATGTATGTAGTGAGTTGGTTTAAAAGATAAGTGATACATTTGTCTGTGTAGTCCTGAATAAATTAAAAATTATGGAAACAAATATAATATTTATGTACGTTTATTTTTCGTATCAATGTTACCGTCATTGATAGGAAACAAATCCCTGAGTTACGGAAACAGAGCTTTTATGTACCTTTCCCCTCTCTTTTCTTGTCTTCCTGCCTGCCTGCATCATTATACCTTCCTTATTCGCCCGTTCTCTCCATTTTCGTCGGTCAGCCACTCACTCACTCACTCACACGTTATAATTTTAACGCACTCAATAAATGCAATCATTATGTATTATGGGACATTTAACGCATCGGGTTTTTATTTGCCTAATTTTTAATAATTTTATAGACTTTATTAATTAGTATATATTATGTCAGTCACTGCGTTTTTTTTTTAAATGACCGACTATCACAGTACCGTTAATAGCATGTTTCACGTAATACCCGTGCAATTTTCCCCAAACTAGGATTGAACTCAGTACAAAAGAAACGGACTGGTTTGACCAAGACAGAGAAAAGAAATCCGCATTTAGCTTGGATTCAATCCTGGATTGAAACTCGGCTTGTTCAATCTAGGTTTCGAACCAGATTTCAAGCCACGGAAAAGAAATTGGCCATAAGTGTGACTACATATTTTGGTTAAAACGTAGCTCTAAATATACAGGTCTTTAGGCTTGAAATCAGAATTTATCTGCTAAACCTGGGTCCTAATTATACGACCCAGGCTAAACATTCTCAGAAACCCGTAACAGTCTCGAAACGATCCATACTTCTAAAAATCTTACCTTTATTGTATATGTCAAAGTATACTACGTCATACCCGTTAAATCCTTTCTTTTTATGACAAAATTTCATTTAAAAACATGTATTACAACTGTTAACCCAGTAATCTACTTATCACAACTAAAATAAGTCCAACCACGTGCGACAAACCAGTAAGTTACAGAGGCGATCACGTGATCAAACTGAGTGTATCTGCAATCATCCCACGCACTTATACATATAATCTGTTTCAAAGTGTGTACGCATAGCTTACCCAGGACTACTAGTAGGGCATTTACCCCCTAATCCCTCCGAATTAACTCATCCTGCTTTAGATTAGTATTAAGATATATTGATAGAACTATTTGTATAGTTATGCACCACGTCATGTGAGACGTATTCTGTTAAAATTTTCTATGAAATGTTTACTCTTATGTTGCTGTAACATGTAACCAGAGTTATATAAAGTGATGTTCTGTTCTGTTCTGTAATTCTTATGGCAAACTAAGAGTAAACAATAGAACAGAAGAAAACTTGTAAACTTTCTGAGCAGTTATATTTAAATCACACCAAACTGACCACTTTTACATCACTATAGGTTGGTTACTTTCCACACCCAAAAGAATAATACCAAGACAAAACAAGGACATATTCACTTCCGGTGAATGAACTAATCGATGAAGACCCATACGTATAGTGAACAAACGACTCAAGCAGTATAAAACATTCAGATTACCGTATGTACAGAAGGTCCAACAGTTATTAGCAGCATTTGAAATAGAAACTTTAAATATACAACACCATCATACGATTTACTCATTCATGTAGATCCGTTAGACATTACTTTGGATCTGGTTGAAAAGTTAATGAAGCAGACGACAATAATAGAAACATTGCAATAGCGAATAGGTTCATTGATTCGAACTTCACACGCTGTATGCAGATATACATGGACGGCAGCAAAAATCCGGACATACAAAAATCGCGGTCGCAGGAATGGTAGTTTTATTTTCAGAAAATGAAGAAAATTTTAAAGCGACTGCACTCCAAATTCTTAGTAATTTTTTTTTGGGGTAAAATCAATATATACATGTATTCATTTTGTCAGCATCAAGATTATTTTCTTTGTGTAAGAGCTAAAAATAAAGGTAGAAAAAAAATATTTACCCGAGCCAGGTTTTGAACTCGGATCTTTGCGCTTACAAAAAATTTACAGCAGCTTAACCTACTACACTACGGAGTCAGCTGATTTGATGCGAGTTAAAAATATTGGTATAACAAAGAGCCCACCCCGTTAGTCACGGGGTGATATTTTCTACAATAAAAGTAAGCAAAACAACACATTTTAATTGTTTCTTTTGTTAGAAAACTTGTCACATTATCATAATACAATGCCCCTGATACAGTAATGACAATTGTTTTCTTGAAATTGAAAATTTTCTTTTTTTAGCGTAACTTTTCCATCTGGAGTGCAGTCGCTTTAATATCACATGAAAAAGCGTTAACATGTGAGCTAATAACTTTACAAAAGCCCTGCTTTATATAGAAAAAATAGCTTACCACACACGGTAAGGTTAGAGGTCTTCAAATATATCCGAAACATAAGGTTCGAAGACAGATTTTAATAACTAAAACATACAATCGGAATGCCTCAGACACTTTGCGTAAAAACAAAAAAACGAAGGCATGGGTAACCTAAATCAGTCGGTACAGGAATGCTTTGCTAGAAAACTGGCACTAGGATCAACTCCGCCGATGTTACTCTTCGCCAGGCGGAGGCTCGGGTTCGTACTGTTGTGGCTCAGTCTAGCAAACTTCGGAACCTCTTTTCAGACTCTTGATTTCTGGCTAAAGGAGGGCGATATTGACTTATGTAAGCACAGGGTATAAATATGGGCCGGGTTCTGATGTCGGCAATGCTTGAAACACTGTGATGCGAGCACGGCCGGCAACCAGGGTCGCTACATCCAAATACTTTGAGGTCCCGGATGGCGAAGAGGATGCGGAAATGTACTTGCTGATCCAGGTTATTTACCTGATTAAGGGAATCTCGCTCTAACGAAAAATTGTAGTAACTCACCTGGCTCTGGCTAGTGCGCGGATACATTATGTACTTAACTATACTTTAAAAAACAAACCATGCATTCGCCGTGGTTGGCATAGGACTGTCCGGCGTTCGCTAAAAGAGTAATATAAAGTCCGACGATATCCAATATGAGTATGTGCCATGAAAGGATCAGACTAGGGTCCAGCGCTCCCCTGCATAGGGGAATCAGCGCGGCTCCAAGGGTTAGGAAGGTGTAAATGCCAAAGTCTGTCATACAAATGGTTACATGCAGTCAGCATCAATTCTAAAATATCTCGCATTAAATGTATACCGCCTGTGCATGCTGAAAGATCCAGTGATTTACCTTTTATAACATTAGAAACAAAGCTGGTTCGACCAGGGTGTGCAGATACGGTACAGACGCTACACCGCACTATGAAACTGGTAACTAGGGTATTCGGCTACCCTCGGATATGAATACACATCAAGTCGATCAGAGCAGGGATCAGAAGCAGGACTAAGGATGAGACACGGACCACAGCGCGGGCCGGTACATTATGTGCGCTTTTATTACATGATTTATTTCCTTTATTTGTATAACACATATTTGTCAGGATAACTGTTTTAAAATTAGTGGTTCTCTGTATTGATAACAATGTATTATCAACTTCAAGTACACAGGGGAACAAATCAAAACATCTCCGTAAGTTGCACAACGTTTGGCATTGTTGAACTCTATTAAAAAACCACCATGTATCTAGAGACGAAAACAGGCTTTTAAACATATTTATTATATACTTAAGGACGAAAGTTCTGCACGGTTCGAAATTGTTTAATTACATTTTAATTGTAGGTTATTTATATTTTTTTAATGGCAAATTTATATTTTGAGACTTCTTTATTAACTTCTTTAAATTTAGAACGGCAAATCATCGGTTGCCCATAGAAACAGGTAGATGGGACGGAACGGAATTCCATGAACGTATCTGCACTCTATGTAACAGTAACCAAACACTTCTTGTTAGATTGTGGGCGTTTTCGTAATGAATACTCTCTTTCCTCATATTAACTGTATGTGCACTGTATGCTATAAACATTGTAATAATGTTTGATGCAATAAAGATATTGGTACAATTTTATTTTGCTATATATTTTACCACCTTTAAATAATTATTGTATCATAATTCAGATATTCCGTTCATACATTTTTTTTGTACATGCGTCCGTTATAAAACTACAGATGAAACTATTTGAAGCTCTTATTAGTACGTTTTAGTATCATATCAAGTGTACTGAACATAAAAACTGATAAAAAAAATACTTGTTTATTGCTAGCCAGCATCGCTTAACGATTTTAAAAATCTTCATATTTCATTTACTATTAATTAATCGGTTTATCGTTTGGTTATTCCAATCAACACTTGTTTATTGCTAATTGGGGCATCATCATATCAGGCTGCCACGTTGTTTATATGTCATCACCTTTGATTAACTTGACTCTTTAAAAAAGCTGTCTCGTAATTCAGTTTTCAAAATCGCATCGAAGGATGGTGGACCCAAAAAGCACATATACAAACAATTCAGTTTTCAAAAACCTGTTTGAGGTGCATGTATAGTAGGTCTAAATGTAAGTCAAGCTAATGATTAAAACACGCGGTTAATTTGTTGTTACGACTTATTTTAATTTTAAAATATTCCCAGTATGTTTGTGTCATGAATACAAAGAAGCAAGTTTATTAAAAAAAAAGCAATTATTTTAAATTCTGCGGAGAGGTAAATGAAAAGTTATGCAGCAACGAACACTCAGCTTGCAATGACGTAATTACTATGGCATATGTTATGTCGGAACATTTGATTGTCGGCATCTTTCGAGTTCCCGCACAAAATATTCCCGCCAAATACGAGAAAGCCACGTGCTTTCAAGATACGCCGCAGTGCAGGCACCGATTTCACAAAAATACTGAAGTAATTGCCTAGCTAAGTAAGTTATTTTGAAGTCTAATTGTCACTAAAAATAATAATGTTTCTCATCGTCATTTGAAACAATAGTATATTTCTTAATGAAATTAACATGTCGAAAGAACAAAAATATTATATAATACTAAATGCAAGTCCGATTGAGCAAAAATTCATTTGAGTACAAGTTAAGAATTTTAAGAATCTTAAGAATTTACTCAGTGTAAATTACTTGCTAAAACAACATTTTCTGCACAAATACTTACAAGTGTATAGATAATTGTGATAAATGGGTAAATACGATTCTGAAAAAGTTTAATTCTTTAAAATAATACACATGCAAGGGGCTGATAAGTGTTGAAATAAGTTAAGCATGTTACTAAGTATTTACTTAAGTATTTTCGTGAAATTGGGGCCAGGTCTAATAGCAAGCATGTTAAAAATTGATAAATATTAAATAATTTACTGTTCTGGTTCTTTTCAACTTATGAGGAAAAAAGACATGCCTTGCAAACCAGTTTTGTGTTTGAAGATCAGTACATTCAATAGATTTACATGTACATGTATTTAAAACTCTCATGTACGATTACACCTGACTTTCAACAGAATCCACGAACATTATGCTGGTTTGTACTCACTTTTAATTTCATATGAATGGTAGAAGCAGCCCTTAGTTTCATTTCAAAAATACAAACTTTTGTATAGATCTACATATTTTAATGATCAAGCAAGAACAAGTTATAGAATGACGTCACTAAGTTAGAAAGTGAAGTACAAACGTGCGATTTAACTACGACATGAACGGGAAAAAGCACGAAGTAAAGACAGTCACTGTATATTTTATCTTTCATGACATATTTTCGAAAAATTAATATATACAGCATACAGGTGCTTCTTAATTAAAACTTATGTACATTCCTGATTTTTGCGGGTATTCCGGTATTTCGGTAGTATTCCGGTATTTCGGTTAATCGTGTGAACTGTTTTAAGTCATATCTGTCCTCCGCGTCACATAGAACACTTACTTTTAAACAAGTTCCAGCGTCAGTGGTACCAATGCCTTCCCACGTGCTATATACATATGTACCTATCTAAGTCACTATATTCATATACTGTCATATGCAATATCATGTTTCAATACTTACTTTCTAATTAGATTAATTCCAGAGTATTCGCATACACACGTACGAATTCCTGTCCAAGTTTCCAAGTTTATTTCATTTAAATCAGTTCATGCAATACATGACAACATGAGCGAATATTGAAACGGAACGAGGCATATGATATAAATCTACGGTACGGTGAACAACAAACACAATAATTTGACAAAGGAACAACCAAAATGACATATAGGGAGAGGTTGTTAATGTGACTCGGACACTATTCATTGTGAAATTTTTGCGAGTGTATAATTACAGCTTTTAAGAAAATTGGAAACAAAAGCATCTAAACATCACAGTATTATGATTAGTTTTTACTTTCACAACACAAATAATTATTAATTAAATTTACTTAATATTTCTTTCACAAACAAATAGTTTCATGTATCTTGATTTCATATTTGGCTTTAAGTTCAAAAACTGTTTTTACCTACCGGCTCTTTTGTTTAAAAGTGGTCAATAAATAACTTACAGACCGCTTATAACGTCAATAATATA